>OX463855.1:5239450-5672357 GCA_949825065.1 Odontocerum albicorne
TATCATCAAAGAGGAAAATAAGAGATGCTGGAAAGTAAAGAAATAACAGGAATAAAACACGTTTAATTTCTTACTGGAAATAAATCAGTCGCTTTTTAAAACATGCCAATGATGGAGCGTGTGTAAAATTAGTTTGTATGTTCGATGTGTGTCGCGATAGGAAAGTCTGGCGCTATCTCCTTTCTGCCTACCCCGATAGGGAGACGGCGTGATGGTGTGTGTGTGTATTATTATTATTACTATCACTAAGATAATATTGTCAATAATGCAGTCAGACTGTGGAACCAGTTAGCGATTTCCGTAAGACTTGCACCCTTGTTGACTTGGTTCAAACAGTGACTAAAAAATATTTTTCTCTCTTTAATGACGGAATGATTTTCTCCGTAACTCTTATTTTTCATCTTCCTTCTCCTTTCCCTATCTTTCCCGTGGTATTTGTAAATGTTTTTTTATGCTTTAAAGCAGACCCGGGCAAATAACGGCCCGCAGCGAAGTTTTATCCAGCCCGCGGAGTCAAAACTATGATTTTGAAAAATTCGCTGCTTTGTTAATAAACCGAAATGTAAAGAAAAATTTATAAATAATAGTGGGGCACCAATTTCTAAGTTTGACTCTGATATTGTGAATTTATTTAATTTTGCATTGATACAATTTTCTACTTGCAAAATGTGGGGTGGGGGGGAGGGGGGGTCGTAGCAGGATTTACCGCTTGCGCTTTTTTATTGTGGCCCGACAACCAAAAGATTTGAACACCTCTGCTTTAAAGTATGTTTAAATCTGTTTTTTGTATTTTTTTAAATAATGCGATAAAATTTCACCTAGTAATTCGACACTAATATGCATAAGTCTTGACTGGTTGGTTGGAAGAGATTACCGTTTGGCACTTAACTCGTCATTTGTATATTTTACAATAAAGTATCTAAAATAAGACAAACCATATATGTTGTACGCAAATATTTATGAAAAGGGAAAAGAAAGGAAATGTGAAACGCCTACTACGCCTGACAGGCTGCAGGCACATTGTAATATTTGAGAATCAATTGCATATATTTCAGGCGTTGAAGACTTTGATCGACATTGACTTGGGATAAATACAAGATAACTACGTTAAATTGATAACAAAAATAAACGAAAACAATGTGTAGATAAAAACACAGAAACTTCTCTTTTTCATGGTTCTGTCCTATTCAGATCTACACCCGTAATGTGGATGTGTAAAAGAATGTCGGCTGTGAGACGACAACATTACCTTTAGCCTTATTAAGCTATTACACACTATTTATTTATTGAAAAAATATACAACGTACTATACTTGAGAAAATGTAGCATGGTTCCTGTGACAGTTCACAAATTTGCCCCAATACAACCTTGTAACGACGTTCAGTAATTTTAATTATTTTATCAACTTTAATATAAGCCTCGATTCTAATAAATATCAGGTTATTTAGGTAAATACATTATATAAAACTAACAATAATGATAGATTAATACATCTTGTTACAAATTAGCAAAAATGTGGCAGTTTGTTAATATCAAATAATATTTGGTGACGTTTGTCAAAAGTCACTACGTTAGTCTGTATTGGCTAGAGATAGGGTATTCGATAATTGGATTTTCGATTTTTTATACCTAAAATTAAATGTTCGTAATTAGTATTAATTCATAGTGGATCTTGGCCTATTTAAAGATAGATACAAATCATACAATACATTAGAAAGGCAGTATAATGAAAATTAGGAATTAAAACGTCAATTTAGAGAAAAATAATTTTTCGATTTATAAAAAAACGATTTTACCCCATTCCTTTGAGATATGACATTTCAAATGTCACAGGAACCATCCTACATTTTCTCAAGTATAGTAATAAATAACCTGTCAATAATGAAGGAAGTATTTTTTTTTCAATATAACGTTGTGCTCGTCTTTGTGGTGTTTTATGTTGTGTTGTTGTTTCTCTAGTCTCGCTTATTCGTTGTGATTGACGCGATCGTCTCTTCCTTTTAATATCTGCATTTTTTTGCTGCCATTTTATCATTTTAATTCATAATAATAAAAGTCTGCAATAATTTAAATATTATTAAAAAAAAACTTTTTTAATATTTATATTTTTCTGTTCAACAATAATTTTCTTAATAAATATACTATTTGCCTATTTTGTTATTTTGTCTTGTAATCATATCAAAAAATCATCACTTGACACTGGCGTATACTCCTTCATATATAGGAGTTCACGGCCATTATTCAAAGAGAGAGAGAGAGAGAGAGGTATATCAAGAAATGACAGCTGTCAAATAATATTTGAAAAATAAAAATGTTCTATCTATCGACGACCCTCCCGAGTTCAACATCTTTATTACAAAATATTCACTAAACCATACATGGAGTTACTTAACCCTGAGAGATCGGCGCACTGCTATAGCAGTGGAAGAAATTTGTTCTACCCTTGTATTCTAAATGAATATCATTCATTTAGAATACAAGGGTACATATTCTAAAATATATTTATGTTGTAAAAAATTTTTTTTTTTGTTTTTTTGTCGTTTAAAATAAATATTTATCACGAACGTCCGAATCGTAAATATATCTCAGCACTAGATAGACAATTATATTTTTTTCTCGTAGCGCTCTCAGGGTTAATTGTTGCATTCTCACGATTGATGAATACAAAAGAAATATATAGAAGAGGAAAACAACACCATGAACTAAATGTTGAAGAGTGTTTGTTGAACGAAGTGACGTGTTGAAAAATCCGCTTCACCCCAATATTTACTCAAGTGCAATTGAAGCAATTATTTTTCTTGAATAAATTCAACCATTCAATTACCAATGAACTATTTAAAATCAATAAATTTCAATGTGCCAATGAATCGGCCGAAATGTTGACTCTGTCTTTATAAAATAAATCGACAACTTCATGCTCAATGACTCGACGACATTTATTTGCATGATAGAAAAACGTGAACACAGATTAAGCAAGGAAACTATGACAATTGGGAAAGATATATTTTCTTATACATTAAAATATCACTGTTTATTATAAAGGGCCTTTCAAATTGAGCAGTTTTTTTAATTCTTGGATAAAACACAGATGGCGTCGCGAACTTGCCTTGGTCTTGTGACACTCGAGAAGTGTAATGTATGACATTTATAAAAATGGAGTCGCATACAATACAACAACGCGTTCAAATTGTTGAATTATTTTATGTATTGTAATATCCGGAAACGAAGATGTTAATTGGCCACCAAGATCATGTGATCTGACACCGTTGGACTATTTTCTCTGGGGTTACGTGAAAAGCCAGGTCTATAAGAATGACCCCCAATCAATTCTTGAGCTGAAGGACGAAATTATTCGCGTTATTGGCGAGTTAGAATCGCAATTATGCCAAAATGTCATCGAAAATGTTGACAAAAGAGTGGACATATGTGGAGCTGCAAGAGGTGGACATTTGGCGGATATTTTTTTGTGTTTAAATGTCATACATTATACTTCAATAACCAATGAAAAAAGTTTTTTGAAATCAAAGCAAATTGTGTTTTATTCAAGAATTAACAAAAATAGAATTAACAAAAACGCTCTATTTGAAAGACCCTTTACATATCATTATGTCATTTCTCTACTGGGGAATTTCGAGAGGACGGAGCGCCCGAATGTTCTATCTAGACATACACATTTCGAATATCATCGCTGCAGAAAATGACTATTTTGCAGAATTTGACAAAACTTATTTTTCAGACGTGGTGAAAGAATAGGAAAATCGCTGGATCAAGTGTGTAGTAAGTAGCCCTCAAACGAGACTTGAAAAATAAAACACTTTTCAAACTACCCCGCGTATCTTCGGTTAAATGCCACGTTGGCCAAACACTTTTTTTTATTCTAATATTAAAATAACCAAAAGGAATTTTTTAAATTACGCAATAATTTTCATGCATAATAATTTACATCAGACCATTTGCCTCAATGACGACAGTAAAGTGACAGCAGGTCGATCTCACGCCGCTAGCGCCACACGTGGTGTATCCAGGAAGCGCATATGTCGCGCATCTCAGACATATCTCATCAAGCAAGTTCTGTTTGCTCACATCAAAAAGCGCGCAAGTTTGTTGCTAAAATATCACATTCGTTTGAAATCAATCTCAAAACTTGAATGAAATTATTTCCTCCGCCATGTTTTTTTTTCATAGACAAAAAATAACATTTTTCTTAAGGTATGTTTAGACGATGTTGTAAACATATGCATTTAAAAAAAATATACTTTTTAATTAGACTTTCCAATTTCTCTATGGGAGAGCTTTAATGGCAAATTATTTTGCTTCAATATTGTCCTTTCGCCCTATTGCAATTTTTGCGCCCATTTGGATAAATCCGCAGAGTACATTCTGTGGTACTGTGATGAAAATCAAGTTAGTAATTTCCGAAAGGACAGCATTACATCGATTTAACTTCGGACCAATTGGCTATTCTGATCTAGTGGCGACGAAGGATAGTTTTGTTGCATTTGAAATGTTCTGTGAAAGTACTGGCAACTTGCTGGGCTGTTTGAACTACAGGTTTTAAACCACTTTATAAGAAAAAAATACTGTGCTACGAGCAATCTTCCTTCTCTTGTGATGTCGGACCTTAAAATTCTTCGTCACCACTATTATTTTCCTACTCAGGTGTGTCGCCGTGTGACAGAGTCGTCAGAATCAACTACAAATATGGTTATTTATTAAGTGTTACATCGGTTCTTTCAAGTAAGAAATAAATATTCACCACACACTCATACCACTTTTCATGTTTTTTCTGAAAAAAATATGAGTTTATCAGGTAACATTACTCGCAGACGCTGAGGACGTGTGCGAGTGTTGTCTCTTTACGTTCGGAAGTGTTACCAACACGTGCAATGACGAATCGTGAGGTTTGCGAGTATTCCAGTGGTTCTAAGCCAGATGGCTCGATTACTGGGGTCAAAGACAATACTGTCTCTCAGATAGACTAGTCAATATGTACGAATCATCAATTCAGATATATTGAAGGGTATTACACGAAAGAATAAAAATTTTGATTTATTTGAGAACTCTTGTATTTGGGTAAATTTGAATACATACCATAATGCATACATCTTTGAACTCTGCTACCAGGTGTTTTTTTCTTTATTGCAATCATATTTTCAATGTAACTTACCTGTAAAAAAGAAATATATAAATTAGTATTCAGTTATTTAATATAATATACTGAGGCACTAGACTGACAGGAGCCGAATAAATGCTGTAGAAATGCGTGCATGAAGAAGAATACATGAAGTGACAATGTATGACAGAACATGGAATGAAGTGTTTAAGAATGAATGTGAACTTAAGGCTGATGTATTTATTGAATAAGATGAAAAAGAGCAGATGGTTTGGACATCTAGAACGAATGTATGAAAAAAAAGAAACAAATACAAAGCGCAAATTCGATAGAGGGTGTGGTAGATTAAGACGAAGGAAAGTATGTTTGGATCATATGAATTATATATTGAAAGAAGGTAATTTAAGAAGCAAGTTAAATCGTAGAAGCTGTATGAGAAGATGTAAGGATGCGAAAGAGGTGAAAATGTGAGTCACGTTTGGAAATTATCTTTTCTCTGCTTGCACTGACAGTGAAACGGCGCGATGGTCCGTTTGTATGTCTAAAAATAAAGATTAGGGGTGCATATGAACTTAAAAGACTGTTGTACTAATTAAGACTAAGAAGCGCACTCGGAGATGGTTTAGGCATGTAGAACGAATGAAACTAACAAAACAAATATACTGTGCAAATGTGAGTGGAAGACGTGGTCGAAGAAGACCAAATAAAGTATGGTTGGATCAAGTGAATGATATTTTGAGACGAAAATGTAAAAAGAGTTGAAGAAATTGTAGGAGTTGTGTGAAATACAGGAGGTGATAGACGTGTGTCACGATAGGAAAGCCTTGCGCTGTCTCCTCTCTGTCTACTCCGAAAGGGAGACGGCGTGATGCTACACATGTTGTTTTCATCTTATTCATCATCATCATCATTTGTCATCGACATTATAATAATAGGAGGTTCCGAATAAGGTGAAGAAAGAAAACTTAAAATGTTTCGGATGGTAGACTATCGTTTTTCGAATTTGCTCGAAAAACGTAACCAATAATGTAAAAAAAAAACATCGTTTGCAATTTGCTGAAGCACGATAATAACGATTGTCGTTGGAAAACCGCTAATGTCACGTCACGATGACGGCGTAAAAAAGTAATGAAACAATAAAATAAAGGCGAGACGCCATTACTTGCTATCGTAATGACTAATCAAAGAGGGAATAATAAAGGTTTTTTTACTATTTTGACTGTAAACTAACCACATTGCCGAGTTTAACGACAAGTGTAGACAAAAACAAAATGGTATTGTAGAAGAAATACATGTTACAAAGGGTAAGGAGAAATAATGAAACGAGAAAAAAAGAACATTTATTCTCAGTGGACTTGGAACTTAAAGTAAGTCTAAACATGAGACATTCATACATAATTATATATTAGTCATTAGAAATGTATATATACGAGTATAATACATAATATCAAGTGAGAGCCGATACCAACAGGACAAAAAACCTTATCCGAGTGGCGGAAATGAGAATCCTACGTTCTATCGCAGGCAGAACTCTTAGAGATCGAATCAGAAATGGGACGATAAAGTCTGTCTGTGGTGTTGAAGATATAGTGAGGTGGGGAAGAAGCAGAAGGCGCTTCTGGAGGGATCATGTAGACCGCATGGAGGATACGAGACTTGCGAAAATTGCTAAGACTGAAAACCCTAGCAGCAGGAGATTACCAGGAAGGCCGACGAAAAGGTGGAAGGACAGCTGGACGTCATCATCCCAGGACAGCCCAAACGTTACAAACAGGTCATACGACCTAGACCAAGAGGACGAAGAAGAAGAAGAATATCACGCCATTTTTATATTGGGGTAGAAAGAGACGACAAAGTACCCGACCTTCCTATCACGGCATACTCGTATTTCATTCACCTCCTCAACATCTTTTCATACTGCACCTTCCGTATATTTTACTCATAACCATTCCTTCCTTTATAAAACAACTGGCGGTCTTATTACCAAGTGGCAATCTTTTCCCACCAACCAGACAAAATTTAATAAACGAAGTTAAATGGTAGCTAAAAATATTAAAAATGATTCAACGCCTTTAGAAAATGTATGACAAAATATACACAGTAAAAATATAATTGAAATATCATCAATCAAAGTAAAAAAAAATTAGTGGTGGCGAGGAAAGAAAAAACAGGAATGAAACACGTTATATTATTGACTTGAAATAAAGAGCTTTTAGTGATATGCCAATGAAGGAGCGAGTCTAACGTTGGTTTGTAACTGGTCTCACTGCATGGACAGTCAAGGACGACATAATTTTTTTTCGACTTTAAGTAACAATATTCTTGTCTTATTTTTGCTCCCCTGATGATGAGATGAAAATGAAACCGGTGGGATTATACTGTTGTATAAAGTGGAATAAACAATGTTTGAGACTAAATAAATTACAAAATAGAATCATTATATTTTTATATAACAAATGCTTTTTCACATACACAAGCAGACCGATATTTATAACTGTATATTTGGCTTTTAGCTTTCACAATGAATTGTATTATAAAGTTAATGATACAATATCTGAATTTCATAAAAGGTTGCAATAAATCAGCAAACTGAACCAAGAAAGGCCGATAAACGTTATTACATTACTTAAATTTGCAATAACTGTTTTGCCAACTTCGGTTAGGAGAAATTGAACGAGGAAATGGAAATAAGGACACCAAATTGATTGCAATATCCTACAGCCTCCCACAGCGAGATAATAAACATTAAGAAAATTAGCGCAAGCCGAAAACATTCACCAGCTGTATTCGGAGAACAATGCTCGCCCATACAGGGTATCTCTAAAAAATGTATACATAATTAGCATGATTATAAATTCAGTATTTATTAAATTATATACAAGATTAATAAAACACCAAATTAAAGAAGACAGTGGTAGATTTTTTTTAGTTATTTCAAGTGCTCAAATTCATATATTATTTATACATAGTTAAGGTATTAACATTGTGGAGGTGTAAATATATTGTTTTTAATTTGTTTTTATCAAACACTGTTTATTCCACTTGATGCATAAACATAAATTTATGTTTATGCATCAATTGGAATAAACAGTGATTGATAAAACAAATTATAACGCTCGAATTCATGACAATTCTGGTCCGTGCACTGCTGATAACGTGGAACTGTAAACATCATGGATAATTTGTTTTGGTATTTGGGCGCATCCTCTTTCAATGGCTGCTCTCAATTCATTAATGTGAAATTACAGATGAAATGTTGAGTAAGATGAAGAATACTGTGAGATGGTTTGGGTATGTGGAACTATGAGTGAAGAGACTAATAAAACAAATATACAGTGTAAATGTAAGTGGAAGGCGTGTGAGAGGAAGACAAAGGAAAGTATGGTTGAATCAAGTGAAATCAAAGAAGTTGTATGAACGTAGAATTGGCTAAGAATGCGTGTCGAGATGGGCAAATCTGGCGCTCTGCCTACCCCGACAGGGAAATAGCGTGAAGGTATGTATGTATGTATGAAATATTTCCGTAAATATACTCGCACCACACACGTTTTTGTTGTGTATAGTCAATAGTAACGTAACATGACACCAGTCTGATATGTAAGCATGGGTTTCATAATAAACCAGGACAATTCCGCTTGAAGAGAGCCTCGGAATATGAGGTTAAAACGCGTGTAGCAGAGATTAAAGTAATTAGTGGAATAACAAAGTAATTTATTTTTAAATATACAACTTTCGCTTTATTTACATTTATATATGTATATAAATATGTACAGTACCCGGCGGTAAGTAATATACATCGGGCTTAAGAAAGAGACTGTCGGCCATAATCGGCTAACTTCGACTTTGTAGAGCGTCGTCTCTGTCCCTAGAACGCTTGACAAATCGCGACGGAACACGCGTATGAATAACAGAGACGACGCTCTACAAAGCCGAAATTAGCCGATTATGGCCGACAGTCTCTTTCTTAAGCCCGATATGTATTACTTACCGCCGGGTACTTTGTATGCAAGTAGTTATGGACGATATTATATTTTTTATACATCTCACTATACATTTTATCAAAATTGGATCTACTTGATACAATCATACTTTCTTCTGTAAACCTCTTCCACACACACACCATATACTCTGGAATTGTATATTCGCTTAGTCACTTGTTCTTTCTGTACATAACCAAAGCCTTGGAGTGTATAGATGTAAATATATAATAGAAGAGGCGAAGGATGTTTATCGAGACAAGAAAGTCTTGCCCTCTGTTCACTTGCGCTTTATATTGTGATTTATAATTCATTACATTTCATATCGTTGTTTATTTACTATTTATTCTCCCTGGCTCCATCCCAACTCACTGTCTGCGAAGACTGTTGGGGTCAGCTCTCCTCGTCCTCAGGTTGTATGCTCTTCTGTCCCGGACTACGTCCCCCAGGCCGTGCCTCTGCATCATGTTATCTTTTTGCACCACCCATGAATTATTTGGTCTTCCTCTGGTTGTTATTCGAGGAAGATCCATGGAGATTGCCTGGTTCACAATGTGATCCGGTGCTCTGCGTGTAACGTGCCCGTACCATCTCAATCGCCTCTCCTCCATCTTACTGTTGATGTCTGTAACACCTAGGCTTCCACGAATGCGTGAGCTTTTCATTTTGTCTCTCAGGGACACACAGGGACCAGCTGACCATATTAGCATGCGCATTTCAGCAGTTTCTAGTTGCCTATAGTAGAGTAAGAGTTATACATCGTCCAGCATTCGGAGCCATAGAGGAGTGCGGGTCTGACAATCGTTTGGTATACTTTTCCTGTTTATTTACTATTTCTGAAGTAAAATGAAATGATCTTATCTATAAAAAAATATTTTTAAGTTACGAGACCCAGAGAAAATTTATATCAAGTCCAGTCAAATAAACATTAAAATGGCAGTGTTTTAATCAACACGTAAGAATGAAAACTCCGTTAACGGAGGTATTTTGCATTGCAAAAGTAAACTTCTGACGAAAATAAACATAATTGGCGAGCGTGTAATTTTATCGTAAAAAGCATTTAAAATGTCACTTTATTATTTGCATAACAACGAATTCAGCAGCAAGTTAAGCTAACGTTGATGATTTCATTTCCTAACGTTGCGACAAGATTGATGATGGCGTGTCTTCAGAGAATCGCTAAACATAATGTCAAGATCGCAGAAAACATGCTATTTTAAGAGGAAACACATGTTCGAAACATATTTTTTCTTAAGAAATTGGATCAGGTGATATCTGTTTTTTTTTATCACGTGATAAAAAAAAATATGATCTTAATTCACTAATCTTATTTTTAGACTTTCATCCAGGTCTTTCGAGTTCGATTCTCAATGGTACTAAAAAAAGGGGGGTAGTATTTCCAATATGTGTGAAGGTGAACTATAAGTTAATGTCTACTCCAGTGGTTCTTAACTCGAAACTAAATTCGATTACTGGGGCCGAAGACAATATTGTCTCCCGACAACTCACTACAACATCCCGGCATAATCTATTCGAATTGGATTCGGTGTGCACCGTGCCGTTTTAAATGCCACGATGAAAACAATGTGTATTATTTTTTTTAAATACCTTCCATACACATACATATCATCACGCCGTGTCCGTTACAGGGTAAGCAGAGAGAATAGGTCTACAAATTTGTATATACAAGCACACAACTTTCGCTTCCTCCACATTCATACATCTCGTCATGCACAATGTTATATTACTCATACTTCTTTCTTTCAAAATCTGATTCATTTGGTTCAGCTACGTTTCTCTCGGTCTACCTCTTCCAAGCACACCTTCCACTTCTGACTTGTGTATTCGTTTAATCATTCTTTCATTATTCATTCTCTCTACATGCCCAAACCATATTTAAGCGCATTTCTTCATCTTACTTAAAACATCAAATTTATGCATGCATTCATTTTCGACGTCTTAATTCCATCTTATTTTAAACATTGATACTCCACAAATTTTCCTTAGAGTATGCATCTATCTCCACATCGTTAATTTTACTCTTATCCTTCGAAGTTTCACTTGCATATATCATGGTGGGCACCAACATACTATTATGTATTGTCATTTTTGTTACTGTTGACATTGCGTGGTTGTTGTATATACATTTAATGCTCCATTTACATTGTTTCATGTTACTACCCTTCTTTCAATGTCTTTCAATTTGCTTATCACACGTAAACATATCGCCTAGACAACATAACTAAATAAACTGCTCCAGTTTTTCTGAGTTAACCCATACATCGCACACACTTTTTACCACACTTATTTCTATAACCACAACCATTGATTTCACTATATTCATTTTCAAACCTTTTACTAGGCATAATATAAACCGGTTATGTAAAACACTACTGAAAATAGTTATTATTGATATTTTCATCTTAAAATACAAGAATCAAACAAACATAGTCAAAAGATAAAATCAATTGTTATAAAGAATGGCATAAATTTTTCTTGAATTCTATAACATGGGTTGATATGGACAAACTGATCACGCAGAACTCGAAAACCGGAATAACACCACAGTCCACCACACCCGTGTGCTATGTAGGACTTGGTACACTCAGGCGACATACTATAGTTGAATTAATTTTCGGTTCGCAAGCGTTGCACGTATTCACTTTGGATCGAGTTTTACAATATACGAGTATGTACTCGTACTGTCTTGACTGAATTGAAATGAATGCTTGCTTGACTTGATTTCATTTTAATTTTACATTTGATACATGTTTAATCCAACAACATACATACCATCACGCAGTTTCCCTGTCGAGGTAGACAGAGAGTAGGGAGCGCCAGAATTTCCTATCGCAATATACGAGGGTAGTCCCAAAAATACCCAACCTAACAAAGAAAACACAAAAAAATTGGGAAAAAATATTTTTATTTCTCAACATAGTCTCCTTTCAGCTCGACACACTTTTCCCAGCGATGTTCAATAGCTTCGATACCCTGTTTATAGTGAGAACCGTCGAGCGCCTCAAAATAGCCATCAACTGCAGATTCCACCTCTTCATTGTTGGCAAATATTTTACCACCGAGCCATTTTTTCAAGTTTGGAAAAAGAAAATAATCCGAGGGGGCTAAATCTGGCGAATAGGGTGCGTGAGGAAGCAATTCGAACTTGAATTCATTGATTTTGGCCACCGCGATAACGGATGTGTGAACTGGTGCATTGTCTTGATGAAACAACACTTTCTTTTTCGCCAAATGCGGCCGTTTTTTCTTGATTTCATCACTCAAACGCTGCAATAAGTTCGCACAATACTTGCCGTTGATTGTTTTTCTTTTTTGAAGATAATCAATGAAAATTATCCCACGCGCATCCCAAAAAACTGACGCCATGACCTTACCTGCAGATGGAACTGTCTTCGCCTTTTTTGGAACCGATTCTCCCCTTTCAGACCATTGTTTTGACTGTTCCTTCATCTCAGGTGTGAAGTGATGGACCCATGTTTCATCCATGGTTATGAATCGACGCAAAATCAGTGTCTGAGAAATGTTCGTTCGTAGAGGAGTAAAACTTTGAGGTCAATTTCATCTTCATCTAATAAACAGATTGTTCCGAATCGATCCAATAGTGGTTCAAGTACTTTGTATTTAGTAAGTTAAATTATGAAGTCTAAAAGTTGTTCGCTTGCAAGGATAATTCTTGTGTCCATCTATCATTATGCAAGGATAATTCTCGTGTCCATCTATCATTATGCAAGGATAATTCTCGTTTCCATCTATCATTATGCAAGGATAATTCTCGTGTCCATCTATCATTATGCAAGGATAATTCTCGTGTCTATCTATTATTATGCAATGATAATTCTCGTGTCCTTCTATCATTATGCAAAATTCTCGTGTCCTATCATTATGCAAGGATGATTCTCGTGTCCTATCATTATGCAAGGATAATTCTCGTGTCCTATCATTATGCAAGGATAGTTCTTGTGTCCTTCTATCATTATGCGAGGATAATTCTTGTGTCCTATCATTATGCAAGGATAATTCTCGTTTCCATCTATCATTATGCAAGGATAATTCTCGTTTCCATTTATCATTATGCAAGGATAATTCTCGTGTCCTTCTATCATTATGCAAGGATAATTCTCGTGTCCTATCATTATGCAAGGATAATTCTCGTGTCCTATCATTATGCAAGGATAATTATCGTGTCCATCTATCATTATAAAATGATAATTCTCGTGTCCTATCATTATGCAAGGATAATTCTCGTGTCCTTCCATCATTATGCAAGGATAATTCTCGTGTCCTTCTATCATTATGGAATTCACTTTTTATTTTTCAGACTAAAAATAAAAGGAATTCAAAATGGTGTGCGTATTACAGGTTGAGAAAGTCTGTTCTTACCTGGTCATCAAATCAAGACATTTGAGGTTTCATGTTTGCAGAATCTATTGAAATATCAAATATTTTTACATCGTTACGATGTGACAACATTACAACACCTTAGAATTTTTAAATATTGTTGTAGCTTCTCCAGATATATCGATCGTTTTGTTTAAACAAGCAATACATGTTAATTCGTCTTCGACTTTATTTTCCTCAATAGACCGAACCAGTATTTTTATGCCATTGTTGATGTATGGGAGTGAAACGTGAACGCAGAAAAAGACGATTCAAGGATCCGAATAAATTAATGCACAGAGAATAATACATGAGGTAATAATAATGTATGACAGAATACGGAATGAAGTAATAAGGGATGAATGTGAACTTAAGGTTGATGTGTTGAGTAAGGTGAAGAAGAGCACGCTGAGATGGTTTGAACATGTAGAATAAATGAATTAAGAAAAACCAACATACAGTGCAAATGTAAGTGGAAGGTGTGGTCGAGTAAGATCCAAGAAAGTATGTTTGAATCAAGTGAATGATATTTTTTAATTGTGTTTCCAGATAGGAAAGTTTGGCTCTCTGTCCTCTCTGCCTACCCCGACAGGGCAATAGCGTGTCAGTATATATGAATATGGAATGTTAAATAAATAATAGTTGGTGTATAAGCTAAACCATTAATATAGCGATATTATAAATGCATCCAAGTTCAACATTAGTCTATGTTACGAGAAAGGAAAGTCTGGACATCCGTCCTCTCTGCCTACCCCGACTGGGAAATGATGTGATGGTATGTATGAATATGGAATGTTAAATAAAAAATATTATATACATTAAGCCAAATCATTAATATTGACGGCCGGTGGGATTGTAAACATCACAAATAATTTGTTTTGGTATTAGGGCGCAGTCTCTTACAATGGCAGATCTCAATTCATTGACTGTTGTGTGCAATAAACTTTATATTTGTTAACTCCCTATACAAAAAGCCCAAAAGGCGTGACGCATGTCGAACGTGGGGTTTATTCAATGCTACCTCGAAGATCAATCTATCCCTTCGGCAAATTTGCACGACGCTAGGCCCTCACACCACACGATGACAGTGGAGAGGTCCACCATCGTACTGGAAATAAATGTCCTCGTCCCTCAGCTCCTCACGAATGCATGTTTTGACAAATTCTTGCAAGTGTAAAAGTGTGAATATATATTTTTGGGATATCCTATATCCGACGACCTCCGTAGTCTAGTTGTAATTGAAAGTAACTGTCTCCCAATCCGAAGGTTGCGGGTTCAATTCCCGGTGGAATCCAGGTTAAAAAAAAGGATTTTAGTCTGGTTTTTCACTTAAGACCTCTTTAACATCTTTCTGATTGGTTGGAATATATTGTCACACGGCAAAAAGCCCGTCAGTTTTACTGTATACAACGAAAGTGTAATACTCGTACAATACAATATATATGTTACAAAGGTCGATGGTAAAAAAGTACTCAGGTTTCTTATCGATTTAACCGCAATAATGCAAACGCAGTGGTTACAGAATAAGTTCTTGATGTATTATGAATTAGAAATACTCATATTATAAGTAAACGATTACACAATCGCTGATGCCACGGGCCACAACGTTAATGAAAACAGAGGTGAAGTGTCAGCGAGCTGATTGTGTTAAAAACTCACTTGACAGGCCCGTATATGCGCCAATTCAATGAATTTTGGCGTATTTCGAAGATATGTATATGTATACACTGTGTCCAATAACAGATTTTTTTAATATGCAATCCATCCGTTTGATTTCAACTAAGGGCCATAAAATCTTTATAGTTGGTCGAAAGAGATTTCCACGTGGCAATTAACTAGCCAAGATGTACTGTATACAACGAAAAGTGTATTATATTATATTATGGCGTGGTGTTGGGACATGTTTGCTAAGATTTAGTTAAATGGAAATCTGTTTTATCTGCCTACCTCAATAGGGATATGCCGTGATATAGTGATGCAATCAGATCATAATAAAATATCAGATCTGATGAAAGAAGAAAAAGACGCAAAGACATATGAAATTATAAAATTAAATTATATATTATAATATTTTGATGTGAAATGTTGATAATATATAGGTATTAATTTGAACAAAAGTACTGATAAGATCATAGTTATTTCCTAATAATAATATGGAAAATAGTGTCGATTTGCATACGTACGAAATGTGTTGCAATATACAAAGTAAATATGTATATATGAAAGGCAAATAAAATATGATGCAATCCAAAATACGTAAAATTTATAGTTGAAAGAAAATTGCATACGTCAACCTATAATATAATAAAAACTTACAATACCAAAGTTTGAAAAATGACGTACATAAATAATTCAACGTTAAAAAATTACATTATAGCTTGTAATAATAATTATATTGCGCCATCGTAAAAGGTAATTTTTAACACAAAAAGAAAGAAAACAAGGAGTTTAATAAAGTAATTTTCATTCAATAATTTTTATTTATTTTTTAATAATAACTCCCCTGATTAACAAGCATAGTAGGGCAGGGAGGTTTCACATACATACATATCATCACGCCGTGTCCCTTGCGGGATTGGCAGAGAGACCAGAGCTCCAAACTTTTCTTTCCAATCACACAATTTCCGCTTCCTCACATTCATACATCTCGTCACGCACAATCTTCTATTATTCACACTTCTCACTTTACCTTATTTTTGTCAAGAAGACATTTTCACTCCTCATGAGGTGTGTATGTTTCTCCTGATCAAAATTAATAAATACATATAATCACGTCGTATCCCTTGCAACTTTCAAATCCTTCACATTCATACGTCTATCTCGTCATGCACAATCTTCTATTATTCATACTTTTCACTTTACATTCTTTCAAAATCTAGTCCATTGGGTCCAGTCACAATTTCCTCTTTCACGCAAACCTTGCACTTCTAACTTATACTCGCTTAGTTATTATTTTATTATTTATTCTCTCCACATGTACAAACCATTTTAAACATCCTTTCTTCATCTTACTTAAAACACCATTTTTATCCATGCATTCATTTCTGATGTTTTTATTCTCGTTTCTATCTGACACTCCACAAAGGTTTCACAAAACAAAAAAATAAAATAGACATATAACAGCCACGAGAACAACAATCACACTTAAAAAGAAAATACAGATTAAATCCCATAATAATCACATAACGATTACACCTATAATGCAGTTAATTCAGAAACATTCAATGTATAATACAAATGAACATTAACTGATTTGTGGACACAAAAATAGAGCTTCCAAACCGGTTTAAACCAAAACCGGGTAACCGGTTATTTGGTTAATTTCCAAATAATAAAAAACCGGGTAACCGGTTATTTGGTTAATTTCCAAATAAATAAAAACCGGTTATTTTTATTCGGTTAACCGGTTAGATTTTTTTTATATTTGTGTTGTGTTTGGCCCTAGCTCGAAATATTTTTACGATTTAACTTACTATTTTAATAATACTATTTTTAATTATTTAAAAAGAAAAATGATAACATAACATATATACGTTTAATAAGAAAGTTAGTGTTTATCTACAAAAAAAAAAATATATATATATACATATTTATTTTTTCAACCGGTTAACCGGTTGTAAAAATACCCGAAAACCGGTTAGTCGAATAAGACGCTTAATTGGAAGTCCTATATAAAAAAAACCTCACACCAATCCACAAAAATCAAGGAAAAGAGAACTAATTGTGCAATCCTTTCCCAGTATATAATTTTGATCTAATTCGAGTTTTCAATCTTGCGTTGATGTTATATTTTCCTAAAACTAGATTTTTTTTTCTATCCGTGACTTTTGAATTTCAGTTTTACATTAACCGTTTATATTAGACGTAGTTTGTCTTCATTTAATTTTTAATGTTTCGTTTTACATTAACCGTTTATATTATTTTTAATGTTTCGTTTTACATTAACCGTTTATATTCAGTTTTACATTAACCGTTTATATTAGACGTAGTTTGTCTTCATTTCATTTTTAATGTTTCGATGATTTTGTACAAAAAATCTAGTGATAAGGAAATTTTACACGAAACAATTTATCACAAACCCAACGATATGATGTTTTTTAATAGATTTTATAACAGTAATCTCTATGGTCTTTTTAGAATGTAAATTTACATAGAATAAATACACATTTTCTTGATTTCGACGATGACGTTATAAGAATATAATATAGTTTAAACTTTAATTTCAACGATAAAAATGATCATAATAATTAAAGGACAATTTATATAGCGCTGTTTAGAAAGCAGTGTCTCCTTAAGAGTTCTCTAACTCCGGATTCCAACCCATTATTATTGACAAATAAAAAATATTACAAAATAATAAAACAAGTTGAGTGTAAGAAAAAGGAAAGAGGTGTCTGCGGCCAATATACTAATATTTAGTAAGAAAATCGCAGAAAACTCACCAAGGTAAGAATAACTAAAAAGAAACTTAAATCTTCCGATATGTGATAGTAACACATTCGGCTTTTAAGTGGAGTATAATGTATGTGTGTAGTGTCTATATTCAACAATAAATTTTGACACAGCTAGTTAAAGAAAATAAAGGAATCGAAATTCATATTTTGTATAAAAAGAGCTTACCAGCTTCTGTTCATCCGTCTTGAAGTCAAACATTGTCGCGAACATCAGAGAATCGTCCAAATCAACGGAGAACTGGGTATATGGGACTAGCTGAGACATTAAAACACTCTCCAAGGATCCAATGAACACTCCTGAAGAGTCCCGGAGGGTTAAGTTTTAAAAAAAATTAGGCACCAACCACTTAAGTTTATTAAATATTAAATTCACACTAACTCAAAATGAGTTCACTTGAAGAAAAGAAAAAAAAAACAATCACAATGAATTGTATTACTCAATATCAAAAACCGTGTATTTCAGTCAATTTTTAGTCGAGATGTGTTAAAAATATATGTTATCTGAATCTTGAATGAATGATCAGGCGTTGAGTCACCGACGCGCTATGTTATCAAAACCGGTGAGTCAGATATTTTTTGATAGCGAGCTACTGAGAACGTGTCCGTCTCTCGCGGAATATGTTTATCAACTGGTCGCGGATGGCGAATCGGCCAAGTTTTTACATCGTCACAAGGTCGGCGCTAGCACGGGAGGCGCGAAGGGGGGCCTGAGGAGGAACGGTTGTATTATACATACCTCTCCACCCACCCCGCCTTACCGTGCCGTCCAACGAAACGGGCGAAATACAACAGCAATTTGAAGAGGTGTTGTTGCTTCAGTCAGCTTTAGGTGGAAGTAGCCATCGGTTTTATTGAATTCAATAGATGCAGACTGACTATTTGGTATTGTCGAGATGTGGATAGTGTTTTTTTTTTTACTTCACTTCCGTTGCGATGAATCAGTACATCATGACATCAGCCAATTAGGTCTAGTACATTGAGGGGGTGAACACCTCACATATATAGATTATTTATTTGAATATTTCACAATAAATTACTAAACTAAAGAAAATGTAGCATGGTCCCTGCGACGTTTCACAAATTTGCCCCAATACAACCTTGTATCGACGTTAAGTAATTTTAATTATTTTATCAACTTTAATATAAGCCTCGATTCTAATAAATAGCAAGTTATTTAGGTAAATACATTACACAAAACTAACAATAATGACAAATTAATACATCTTGTTACAAATTTGCACAAATATGTCAGTTTGTTTAAAATCAAATAATATTTGGCGACATTCGACAAAAGTCACTACGTTAGTCTGCATTGGCTAGGAATGGGGTATACGATAATAAGACTTTCGATTTTTTTTATACATAATATTAAATGTTCGTAATTAGTATTAATTCATAGTGGATCTTGGCCTATTTAAAGATATATACAAATCATACAGTACATTAGAAAGTCAGTATAATGAAAATTAGGAATTAAAACGTCAGTTTAGAGAAAAGCAATTTTAAGATTTATAAAAAAACGATTCAATTTGTAAAAAAAAAATATTTTACCCCGTCCCTTTGAGACATGACATTTCAAACGTCACAGGGACCATGCTACAGTTTCTTGAGTATACGTTATTCCACATAAATCCCTGCTACACGTGTATTCCGCCTGAATAGAGCTTGGGAATATGTGGTAGAAAACCAGGGATTATGTGTATATGGATCTGGGTTTGTAGCTTTTCGTGTGTCGTGTTCCTCAGTAAACTAGGTGTTTGCCTGTATCTCACAGAGGACACATTAACATTATAAATTAGGCGATACTTTTTATTGATTGTTGATAAATTATTTAACATCTTTTATAAACTCTCATCAATTTGATAAGCAGCGAGACCCAATTATAAGTATGTACCACGTGAGTCAACCCTTGGTGTACTTAAATAATTTTAGATAAATCAATAACCCATCTCAGAATGTCCTCCACACACCTATCAAAAACACGCTACATTTTAGAGTTCACACAAATTTTCTACTATATATAACTTATTCCTCCTACAAGCTCATGTACTCAAACTCCTATCGCAACAACTATGCTTCGATACACTGCCTGATTTTTTCGCACCTTCTTGCCTTTTTTGAACTTAGTATCTCATTGTATATCATGACGGCCAGATGATAGGCATATTGCCTTGGACAAAATATGTTCTTACTCTAGGGATGGTGAATATTTGGTCAGTTGCCACGTGTGTTATGAGTCTTTGTTGAGTTTGTATTTTATTTTTTTCATGATGAGTGTCAGAGAATGGTTTTTAGGTGTAAGTTGGCTAAGTTAAGGATGTAATAATCACTGAATACGAAAGTAAATGTCTGCTCAATTAAAATATTATTTAACTTAATATGTTTCTTATTGAAATACTATTCTTTTTCTTCTTAGCTCTATTCTACTTACAGCGTAGGGTTGACTTTCATTGGTATGTATCACGTGAGTTAACCATTGATGGTTCCGAGTAAATTGTACGCGTTCTCGGAACTTTAGATTTTTAAAGCTTTTTCATAGATTTAAAATGTACTTCTAAGGCTGTAATAAAGAAGACGACCTCCGTGGTCTAGTTGGTAAGACGCCTGTCTTCCAGCCCGGAAGTTGCGGGTTCAAATCTCGCCTAAAGTGAAAGCCAGGCTGGAATCTTTAAAAACGATTCCAGTCTGGCTTTCACGTTAGGCCTCTTTAACCTTTCCCTTCATGTGCTAAAAAAATCCGCGCGTTCCGGTGCTGTTTATTCAATACACGTGTAAAAATGAGCGATTTAAAATCGGAAAAATAAGAATATTCAAAGCCAATCGCTTAAATTAATTAAATTTGAAGTCAAAAGTGATAATAATTGAAATTTAATTGCTGAAAACATGGAAAAAAATATCGGCCGACGTTCACGAAAAGGGCGAAGCGACCACCTCAAACGAAAGCCCGCGAGCTACTGAAGCGAGCGAACTGAGATTCTATTTATTGCGTTCCCATATACCGAAGTAGAGTGAGAATGAGACGTGAATAACGTCACTTCCTCACCCATAGCGATTTTTCAGAATGAATACGCCTACGTCACACACTGGCACACGTTTGATTGTATTGGTGAATTTATTCCCGATTTTCACAAAATATCTCTGATGTGGCCGATAAATGCTAATTATTATTAATATTATTTTTTCATTCAATGCGTAAATGTATTACGGAGGAATACCTAAAATTTTGACCCAATAGAGATATTAAAGTTTTTAGAAGCAATGTGTACTAGTTACACGTCACATGGAAGGAAGGGTTAACGTCTATCTGATTGGTTGGAAGAGATTTCCAATAATTCCGGCAATAAGCCCGCCAGGTTGAACTGTATGCAACGAAAGCGTAATACAATACAATACAAAGAAGTTCGCGACATTTGAAAGAGTAAAGATTTTTTTAAAACCGAACTAATATGACATGAATTTCTCAGCACGGCAGGTGTTAACGCAAAATTGTATTCGCAGTTAATGTGTTCTACGAGGCATATTCAGAAACTAAGTGTACTGAATTTTTGTAGGTTACAATTTTTTTTATTTAAACAAAAAAATTACGTGGTTACCGTAGTACATATGTAAGCTATTTTTCGACATAGTCGCCATTCCTCTCAATGCAGGTTGTGAAGCGGGGTATCAACTTTTTGATGCCTTCCTCGAAGTAGTTTCCCGCCAACCCCTCCGTCCACTTCTCCACCTCGTCCTTTAGCTCCTCGTCGGTTGAAAACCTTTTTCCACCCATGTACAGCTTCAGGAAGGTAAAGAGATAGTCATCTGAAAGTGCTAGGTCAGGGGAATGCGCGGGATAGTTCAGGACATCCCATTTAAACGAGGCGAGCAGTTCCTTCGTGGCGTTGGCCATGGGTGGTCCTCCATTGTCATGCAGCAGGCAGACTCCCTTTGTCAGCATGCTTCTCCTCTTGTTCTGAATCACCCTCAGCAGTTTTTTTTAGGGTCTCACAGTATCTTGCAGAGTTGATGGTCTCCCCTTGAGGCATATATTCAATTAAAATTATGCCTTGACAGTCCCAAAACACGGATGCCATGATTTTCTTGGCTGAAATTGTGGTTTTGAACTTTTTGGCGGAGGGTGAAGAGGTGTGACGCCACTGTTGAGACTGCCTTTTGGTTTCAGGCGTGTAGTGTGCAACCCAAGTTTCATCTCCAGTAACGATGGAGCGGAGAAATTCATCTCCATGGAGTTTGCAGCGCCTCAAAAACTCTTGCCTTTTTACAAAATTTCGCACTTGACGGGAGATTGGGTTGACATTTTTCACGAAATGTGTTGTCGCGTCGACACTTTTCAACGTACTGACCTCGAACCGGTCTCGTTGCGGAGGGGAAGGGTCAGGCTACACGGAAATGTAGCCAACATGTCGAAAATAAAATCCATCCGGTCGTGAGAGCCTCAGTACACGTACTTTCTGGATACGCCTCGTAGTACAATAAGACGGCATAAATATTATAGATATCAGCACTTCCGTCGACACCACAAAAACGAAAATAACAAGTGTCGTAGAAGATGATACGGGTATATATGAACAGTTCGAAGAAAACAGTTTTATGAAACTGCTTATCTTCAGAAAGGCAAACCGCAGAAACGTTTGATGGTTATACTCGTAATGTTCAAAAGATAATTAAAAAAATATTACATAACTCAGAACAGCTTTTCATTCTGATTTTCCTTGTTTTCACTTCCTTTTGTTAAGTTTCTTTAATACGTACAATTTCAGATACATGACTTGCTTTTACACATTATTTTTGGACTCTACAACACGTGTGTAACAATACACTATATATTTTGTTCATTGTCACACAGCGCAAAACAAGATATTGTCAACATGGTAAATACAAATGTACCCACAAACCAACACCTTTTGGTTTGTCGGTACATTTGGTTTGTGGGTACATTTATATTACGACCGTTGCTGGTCCTGTGATGTGAATTGCTCTACCTCGAAGTGTTAGAAATATAGGTGGCGTGTGCAGATTTAGGAAGCACTTGGAGACAACAATTTTTGCAAGATCTTATTAAAATGTACACGTATGAAAATATATGAGCATTACACACACACACTACACTTCACATAAAGCCGAATGTGCTACTATCATATATTGGAAGATTTTCGAAGTGCAAACCGAGTGGAAGGCGTGGTAGAGGAAGACCAAGGAACGTATGGTTGGATCAAGTGAATAATATTTCGAAAGAAGGAAACGTAGATATTCAGAGAAATCGTAGGAATTGTATGAGAAGATGTATGTATGTGAGAGAGGTGAAAGGTGTCCTCTCTGCTTACCCTGGCAGGAAAAAATCCTCATGGTATGTACTCGCATATGTATATAATATTTTTTTTTTAGTACGTTACCTAATATGTTTTTTTTAGATATACGTGTAGACGCGTACCCAATCTAGCGGCCGCAGCCATCACCTTCCGTACTATTTTTAACTTGTCATTAGTGGTGAGTTCGAATCCCGAGCTGGAGCATCCATGTGGAGAGTCTCCTCTCAAAACGGCGCTATATAAATGTTTTTTTTTATTATTACGTTTCCTCTATTCTAACTATTATTGTCTCGAGATATGTCCTTGACTTTTTCTTCAGTAATTTTTTTCTGTCAAAAGTTGACATGGATTCAAACTATTACTATACATTGTAATTTGTTTTTATCAAACACTGTTAATTCCACTTCTTTTGTTTGTTATGTGTGTTTGTTTGTTTGTAAACAGTGTTTGATAAAACACATTACAACATCTTTAAACCTCCACAATGTTAATGACTTAACTATAAATAATATAGTACTATATTACTACACATCTGTTATACATAATAAAACAGGAACGGACAGGTAAAACAAGTGTCGGAAGATTCCTCGCAAGATGGTCGGATGACATTAGAAAAGTGACTAGGAACAACTAGAAGGAATGTGCCTATGATAGGAAAGGGTTGAGGTCTATATCCAACATTGGTATCAACCGGAATTATTATGATGATACAATCAGTGCCCATTATAAATCAATACCAAGTTTAAAACACACAACTATTTTTTTCTAGACATGACACATTTTTCTGTTGACCAAATTCGAAATCAATATGGTGTGATATGATGCATGTATGTATGAACAGTTTGTTTCTAGTTTCAGTACTGCACGCCTTTACCCAACACGCAAACGAGCAATGCTCGGTGGAAAGATTTATAGTAATTTAGTTCAGGTTTACCCAGATATGTCCATGTCCACGTTTTCGTGCCGCAGATCAGACGGGAGATACGGTGAGCCGAGTGACACATGCAAATACCGCGGCGCCGACTTATTCCCCTTGAGAGGATTTATTGGCCATGAAGTAGTAGTTTAGTAAATCCTTTCACCCTTTAAAACGATCACTATCGACCACGTGATATCGTGTGGAATAAGGCGTAAGCGAGGGGCCAACCCCACAGCAATAAGAATACAGCAACAAGAAAGAAAAAATCACACAAAGCTTAAATATACATTATATACAACAGTAAAAATATAAATTAGTAAATAAGAAATATTATTTGTAATTTGTTTTATCAAACACTGTTTATTCCACTTTTTGTAACGGTATAACCCTACCGGTTTCAAGGCTTTTACCTCATCTTCAGGGGAGCACTACAAGACTGGATTCTGTTCGAACTCGTACCGATATACACCCTTCTAACGGTTGTGAACATTCGGGTTGGGGACTGAGGGCTGAGGGAGGCATGGGACGATTTTGGCCAGCAGCAGAGAGATTTTTGGGATATGTGTTTACCAGATGTTCGCTTCGATGTACTGACTTAGAAATTTCTAGGGCCTCTAATCCGTCCAATTTATTTCCGTTACTACTGATACGTAAGAATTTGGCATCATCGATAGAAAAAGTATAGTTATCACGGTGACAATGATTAGCCATTTCAAAATAAATTAGAGGATTTGTTAAGGCGGATTTGTGTTCACGAAATCTCTTCAAAACATCTTCCTGCCTTGAGAGGTGCATGGCCGCGCGGTAACGCGCTGGACTTCCGTGCGGAAGATAATCGGTTCGAAACCCGCGCTCTGCTACTCCCCTCAAACGACACAGGCGCACGATATTTTTTTTTAAAAGAGCTTCCTGTCTTTCCTACGAGTATATAGAAATTATCACAGTCAGCACATAAAAGTTAAAGTAATTGAAACTTGAAGAAAAATACAAGAAATATTACAATAGTTTAGCCGAAACAACTAACTCCCATTACTAAGAAAGCATAAAATGATTTTTTTGAAAACATTTTCGGAACTGTTGAAGATGTCAATATCCGAGGCCTCATTCAAAAGGAACAGCCCGTGATAGAGGAAGAGCACTTGGCAGGTTAGTTCTATTTATGCCAATCTAAATAGATCAACATTTATGTACCTCGAATAGTTAGTTGTCAGGAACATAAAACTTTATCTTTACGAACACAGTTGGATTAAGTGTAGCTCCCGTCAGTAACTTCAAGATATGAGTATTAACCTCACATCCCTCCTCATGCTTAGAAGGTAGTATCCCAACATACTAAGAATAAACATTGTAGGATAGAGCCACAGGTAGTAACCACACTCATGTAAGAAGAGAAATTTCGAAAAAAATCTTTTGGATTTTCTCCACCATTTAAAAGGAATCCTCAAGTTTTGTTAAGGATAATTTAATAACAGAGAAACGAACGGAAATGGTCGAACTTTCATAAACCAAGAGTCAATAATTCGAATATCAACGTCATTTTACTGATGGAGCCGATTCCAGCAAGATCGACGATTAGGAGATTAATTGTACGCCTTCAATAGCAGGGATCAGTAGTTGAATTTTTTTCGAGTCAGAAGACCGCATACTGCCTGGACTAACGAGAATATTCAAAGGTAACAACAGTGTTGCTGATGATCAAGCAATTTCAGCTAAGCTCGGAATGTCTCGAACGACACTGCAACGAATCTTCAGAAGGGATTTGCACATCTTTCCGTATAAAATTCAATTGGTGCAAGAATTAAAACCACAAGATCCACAACTAGGTCTTTACAAATAGGATTTATTTTATATATTTTTATTTACAAGACAAGTAATTGAACACATATAATATGTATACGTATTGTACACAAGTAATTGTATACACTGTATACGTATATGTATTGTACACAAGTAATTGTATACATAGTATATGAATATGTATTGTATACAAGTAATTGTATACATAGTACCATATATGATATGTAACATACATGTATTGTACACAAGTAATTGTATACATAGTATATGAAAAACAAGACACGCAAAAAAGGGAATTTAAAGTGAACACTCACTCACGTGGATCTGGGTTTGTTGTCTATCATTTGTCGTATTCCCAGTAAACTAGGCTTAAGCCCGTATCTTACTGAGAACATAAAAATATGATAAAATAAGTTGATTAATTATTCACACATCTGTCACAAATTATCATCAAATTGATAAGTTGTGAGATTTAATTATAATAATTTATTAGGCGAGTCAATCTTTGATGTACTTAATTATTGCGGTGAAGTTAATATAGTCCATATTGCAATGTCATTCTCACACTCATAAAAACACATAACATTTAAAATGTCACACAATTTTAACTACAATTTATTTCTCCTGTAAGCTCCAGTACTCAATAACCGCGCTTCGATCCACTGCCTGAATTTTTCGCACCTTTTTACCTTAAATGAATTCATTGTCATGGTATGTTATGGAGAAACATTACCAAATTGTGACTCCTTTAAGTATCTTGGGCCACTCATCCATAGCGATGGAGGATGTACAGCAGATGTAACACATAGAATTAGTGTGGGGTGGATGAAGTTTAGATCAATGACGGGAGTTCTATGTGATCCGAAAATGCCAGTAAAGTTAAAAGGAAAAGAATACCAAACGATTGTCAGACCCGCACTCCTCTATGGCTCCGAATGCTGGACGATGTATAACTCTTACTCTCGGCAACTAGAAACTGCTGAAATGCGCATGCTAAAATGGTCAGCTGGCGTGTCCCTAAGAGAAAAAATAAAAAACTCACGCATTCGTGGAAGCCTAGGTGTTACAGACATCAACAGTAAGATGGAGGAGAGGCGATTGAGATGGTGTGGGCACGTTGGACGCAGAGCACCCGATCACATTGTGAACCAGGCAATCTCCATGGATCTTCCTCGAATAACAACCAGAGGAAGCCCAAAGAATTCATGGGTGGTGCAAAAAGATAACCTGATGCAGAGGCACGGCCTGGGGGACGTAGTCCGGGACAGAAGAGCATACAACCTGAGGACGAGGAGAGTTGACTCCAACAGTCTTCGCAGACAGTGAGTTGGGATGGAGCCGCCAGGGACAAGAAGAAGAATAAGGTATGTTATGGGAGGCAGATAGGCATATTGGATTTGGGCAAAAATGTTTCATACACTAAGGATGGTGAAAATTTGATCAGTTGCCATGCATGTCATGTGTCTTTGTCGAGTTTGTATTTTATTTTTTTCTTGATGATACTGCCAGAGTGGATTTGAATTATAAGTAGACTACGTTCAGGAGCCAATACTCCAAGAATTGTTCCACCGTGGTATACCGGAGAGGTTGTTGATTTATTTTTATGTTTTTTTTTTTGGAAATTTTGGAGTTTAGTTTTACTGTTTGTACTTTTGTGTTTGCGTTGGAGCATTGAGGAGCGACTTTTGGACCACCTGTATTTATAATTCAGATACACAAATTCGCAGGCGTCTGAGAAGATCAAGTCAAGCATGGTTGGATAAAGTGAAATATATTTTGAAAGAAGGAAACATAGAAGTTGTATGACATGTTTCAAGTATGTGGAGGAGGCTAACGATGTATCATGATATAGGATTCTGGCGCTCAGTCCTCCCTGCCTATCCCGAATGGGAAATAGCGTGATGGCGTGTATGTATGTATAAATAAATTGATTAAAAAC
Organism: Odontocerum albicorne; assembly: GCA_949825065.1. Classification (NCBI taxonomy): domain Eukaryota; kingdom Metazoa; phylum Arthropoda; class Insecta; order Trichoptera; family Odontoceridae; genus Odontocerum; species Odontocerum albicorne. Next base: position 5,267,357 of record OX463855.1, read on the forward strand.
GTAAGATTTTTATGGAGTATTAGGATATACTTATACTGAAATAATAAATCTTATTTAGCCGATATACTCGTATTTCGTATCTGGTTCATGAGAATGACGCCCAAGTGACGCGTCGAAACTAGTCGAGTCTAAAAATACTAATATACGATAAAAATCGTTAGTTTTCAATCAATACTACGAATCTTTTCATCATTACGATATAAGGATGGATGGAAATCATTGTTATTCATGGAAATTAGGCGATTCCTCATTTAACACGTTCACTGTGTCGAACACGGCTCCCGTGTCCATACAAATATTTTGTATGGACACGGGAGCCTTGAATGTTTAGTGCACTCATAAACGTCTCCCGATAAGGATTCGTCGCCGGTTTCATGTGTTTTGAAGACACGAAGGAATACACTTGTATATGATGTTTCAATAGAAAGTAGAATTTGATTTTTAACAAAGTTATGGGTTTTCAAAAATTCGCGAATTTTCGGCATCTCTGTATGGCATTAAGTATTTTATACGCAGTGAGCGTGTTAATCTCTTCGTAACACAAACACAGCAAAATATAAAGATTCCAACTATACGGTAAAACCCTAAGACTCACGAGTTCGATATGAAATTATAAGCAAACACTTGAAATGTAGTTATTTACGATTAATACAATTACTGGAAACTATATTTGATATCGCCAGCACTCGAGTGAGTTTGTAATTAATCGATCGCAACCTCTGATAAGAGTCAAATTCACGTAAGCATTAAAAACCCCATCAAAATGCAAATTTTCACAATTTTAACAGTTAACACATCGATCAATAATTCCCTGGACTAACTACTAAAACAACATTTGTTTGCCAAAATTCTTCTTCATTCATCAACATAGTCTCCTTCAAGAGCGATACATTAATTCCAACGCTTTCCTAACTTTTCTATGCCAGCCGTGTAGAACGATTTATCTTTGGTTTCAAAATAGGCGTTACTTTCGGAAATTACTTCTTCATTGGAGTCAAATCTCTTTCCCTGGAGCATCTTTTAGAGGTCTGCGAACAGTCAATAGTCGGTGGGAGCCAAATCTGGAGAATACGGTGGGTGCGGAAGCAATTCGAAGTTCAACTCATGCAATTTGGCCATCGTTACCATCGACTTGTGACACGGTGCATTGTCCTGATGAAAGATAACTTTTTTCTTCTTCATATGGGGCCGTTTTTTGCAATTTCTGCCTTCAAACGCTCCAATAACGCAATGTAATATTCGCTATTGATGGTTTTTCCATTTTCAAGGTGATCGATGAATATTATACCATGCGCATCCCAAAATACGGAGGCCATAACCTACCCGGCCGGATTTGTTATTAGAGGCGCCATCTGTTGGTTAGTCCCGGGAATTGTTGTGATACGTTAATTTCAACGACACGTGCATTTACTGCCTTGGATTTGCAGAAATATTTACCCACATGATAGAGGCAGGCCAAATATTGTGTGAAATGCATGATAGAGGCAGACCAAATACTGTGTGAAATGCATGACAGAAGCAGACCAAATATTGTTTGAAATGCATGATAGAGGCAGACCAAGTAGTCGTAGGAACTGTATGAGAAGGTGTATCGATGTAGAAGAGGCTAAGATGTGTGTCGAGATAGGAAAGTTTGGCACTTTCTCAATTCGCCTACCCTGATAGGGAGACGGCGTTATGGTATGTTGTAGTCATAAGTTACTTAGAAAAAGTTACATACAGATATTATAATAATAGCAACAAGAAAAAATGTTTTAAAATGCAGCGATTTAGAACCCTATATCATTAGTGTCTGCCATAGAACAGGTATTTATGCCTAGTTAAGTCGACAGTGCAACAAAATCCCATTCGATAATTTGATTTCAATCCTATCGCCTCATTACCATATACTCGTACAGGTGGCCCAAAAGCCACTAGACATATCATTTTATTTATTTCTTAATAATTCACATTTATTCTTTTATAAACAGAAAACACACTTCTTGGAAATAAATTTTATTTAGTTTTGAAAATTACATCCTTTAAATAACCACCATTTTGCTCTACACACTGATTTCATTCATAACCTTATTATGGTCGACGAGGCCCACTTCCACCTAAACGGATTTGTTAATAAACAAAATATGCGATTTTGAGGGACAGATAATCCAAGAATAATCCACCAACATAGTCTGCACCCCGTAAAAGTAACAGTTTGGTGTGGTGTAAATGCGGAAAGAGTTCTTGGACATTATTTCTTTGAAGGTGAGTCAGAAAACACACTAACCATCAATGGCGAAAGGTATCGAGAAATGCTAGAGAATTTCGTACGTTCTGCAGTCGAGGGCACACCAGAGGTATGGTGACAGCAAGATGGTGCTACTGCTCATACAGCTCGCCTGACATTTGAACTCTTAAGACAAATTTTTGGAAGAAGGATAATTTCGCGAAACTCTGAAATCAAGTGGCCGTCACGCTCACCTGACTTAACTGCTCCAGACTTCTTTCTATGGGAATATTTGAAAGTTAGAGTATACCGTAACAATCCTCGAACCATTCAGCAATTGAAGGTCAACATCCGTGAAGAAATTGAAGAAATAAGCTTAGAAACATTATGACAGGTGTGATGGTTCACGCATTAGAAAGAGCGCGTCAGTGTGAAGAGCAAAATTGTGGTTATTTAAAAGATGTAATTTTCAAAACTAAATATAATTTATTTCCAAGAAGTGTGTTTTCTGTTTGTAAAAGAATAAATGTGAATTGTTAAAAAATAAAAAAGTTATTTAATTTTAAAATAATCTTGTAACTTTTGGGCCACCTATATATGTAAATGTAAATATCGAACAAATTTTTTGGCGGCCGTGAGATCATAATAACGGGGAAATAACGCTATACCAAATTATCAACGAAAAAAAGTAATATACACATAAAGAATGTTCCACAATGTTTTTTTACTTTTTCCCGGAAGTTGCGACTTGACACCCTATGGCAGGGTTGGCGAACCTATGACACGCGGGAAAAGTTTGAATTTTGTTCGTAGAATATATTATTAGTTAAGTAGATTTTTTAATTAACCCTTCCTTCCCTGTGATGTGTAACTAGTACACATTGCTTCTAAAAACTTTAATATCTCTATAAATATAACAAATACTGGGTTCAGATTTTAGGTATTCCTCCGTAATATATTTACGCATTGAATGAAAAAATAATATAAATAATTATTAAAATAATATTAAAAAAGATCCGATTTGTAAAATAAAAACAATTTTACCCCATCACTTTGAGACATGACATTTCAAATGTCACAGGGTTCCGGGGAACCCCGGTTGAGAAACGCTGCTCTCAACTAACGTGATTTAATTATTTCATTTTAGCAGTTCCATTATTTTTCAATTATTGTACATATTTGAAAAGTTCCATTTGACTATATACTACCTTATCAAAAAGTTTTAGGACCGGCCACCGTGTGGCGCTGTCAGTCACCCGATTGGAATTCTTTTTTTTTTGTTAGGTTACCACATCTATCATTGACACTTCCCTCCAAATTTCAGCGTCATAACTTGACATTTGTAAAAGTTACGTTGTACTGAGTACATCTACCTTTGTGCGTGTTTTCGATTTTTTACAAGTTTCGCGAAAGACATGATTTCCATGAGTTTTTGACCAAAAACATCACGACTACTATCCAGCAGCCTTTGAATTCATCTGATCTGGCTCCCTGCGACTTTTTCCTGTTCAACCGACTTAAAAAACAGCTTCACGGAACGCGTTACAGCACCCGAGAGGATGTCATGAAAAAATCGAAGACGGTTCTGATGGACATACCGAAAATTGAGTACCAGCGGTGTTTCGAGGATTGGATCAAGCGCTGGCGTAAGTGCGTTGCAGTCGATGGGGAGTACTTTGAAGGGGACCATATCGATTTTGATGAATCAACTTGTATTTTCAATTTTATGAATAAAGCCCTAAAACTTTTTGACCAAGGTAGTAGTTTTAAAATATTTAATTTATATATTTTTTCAAGAATGAATTTTTTGTCATACAAGATATTTTGAACACCTCTTGAGAAGAGTCTGCTATTTAAATGGCGCTATATAAGTTATACTTTCATTATTATTATACCACGGACGCCGACAACTCTAATTTCATTGTTTTGCAACTTAAATATCAAATAATAGTTCTTTATTTTGGGCAGTCTCTTATGATTTTTGTACAATGACTGGGCAACACGCTCGACTAGGTTCGGCCAAGAACTGCCGACAGGTAATTACGAGGGTAGTTTGAAAAGTTTGGTAAATTTCAATGAGACGGCGCCACTTCATAAACTGACACTGCGTGCAACTATCATTCCTCAAGCGACTTCTGTCAAAATTTCGGTCAGTTGCAACGCGTAGTTACTATTTGCGGTAACAATGAAAAAAAAAACGAGTTCCGTGACGTCATTAAACATTTTTAATTGAAGAAGTTAACAGACGCGCAGATCAAAGCCGAGTCGCGTGAACCTCACAGGGACTCTGCACTAATGTTGAAGACTGTTTATTTCTGGATAAATGAGTTTAAACGTGGCCGTATTATATGCACCAAAGATGAATAGGGCTCGGGACGCCCGAATGCGTCCATCACAGAGGAAATAGTCGAATTGGTTCATCCACCAAATTCCTCGGACTTTACCCCGTGCGCCTTCTTCCTGTTGCCGAAATTAAAAATTTAGTTCGGTGAAAATAAATTTTCGTCGAATCAGAATGACTATTTTGCCGAGTTGGACAAAACCTATTTTTTAGACGGGATGAAAAAAATGGAAAATTGCTAGACTAATTGTCTAGCCCTCAAGGGAGATAGACTGTCTATGTTTAATTTTTTTTTGCAAAACAATATTTTGCCTTTTTACCGAACTTTTCAATCTACCCTCGTATTACCAGCCTAGATCTTTCTGGTACGTTCGGTACCGCTCGCGCCACTATTATTGCTTGAACATCACATCACCGGTCTCCGTTGGGACACGCCCAGCACTGGTCATAGTGGAGAAGCCACTACGTCATCACAACTGTAATTTAAAACCATTTGGTAAAAGATACAATTATGTTCTAGTGACGTCTTCGTTTCGGTCAGCTTTAAATCGGTTTATTGCAAACCATGTCCATTTATCAAAGGAACATACGCACTAGAATATAAACACATAAGCGTTGTCTATCTAAGAAAAATTGTTCAGAATTTGCAAACCATATACAGGTTGTCCCCAGGAAATATAAACACACTTTGAAAAATTATTAAGGTATATCAAAGAACAAACTAAAATAAGACAGACGTAGAATTCACATAATGTCTGTATTGTATAATATCCTTAACTGCCCCCTCTTATCTAGCCGAAAATTTTCAGCGTCTTTCCAATCATGGATTAGCGCTACGCTCAAACAGAGATTGTTTATTGGCCTTTCCGATTCACCGCTCCTCTTTCTTTACGTCGTCCTTTACTGTCCATGCAGTGAGACTCTGGAATCAGTTACAAACCAATATAAGACTCACTCCGTCCTTGGCATGCTTTAAGAAGCGACTGAAAAAACTCTTAATTTCTAGTCAGTAAAATAACGTGTTTCATTCCTGATTTTTCTTTTCCTTTCCTCTCCACCATCCCTTCCTTTCCTTTTGATTGATATCTCACTTTATATGAAAAATAATGTTCGGGTGATTTGTTACGTAGTGTTCGGGTGATTTGTTACGAAAATAATGTTACTTATTTGCATTTAATAAAGATTGATATAAATTTAAATATATATCAAGCCTGACGGGAGATTCCTTATTATTTAGTTACCTGAATCAGTGAGACCTCCGACACCGAGGGTTTACTCTGCTGCACATAAGGAAGAAAGTAACACAGTTTCCAATAGCCCACTATTGTAACTTAAGAGAAGCTGAGATCATTGATGGGGGATAACAGTACGTTCCTTAGTTCTTTCAATTGCTGTTCGGAGCTTGTTAAGAGATTTCCAAGCACTCCATGGCAGTTCAGAGTCAAGTTATAATGGCAGGACTCTATTTTCCTGTCCACTTGTTCATCTAGCAACAGTAGATGGTTGTTCCACAGGCTTTAGTGGTTTAGGAGATGTGTCCTAGAGGGAGAGATGATGATGATTTGTTGATAAATAAAACACGTTTTCGATCGCAATGCGGAAAAAGAGTTTTTATTAGTAAACGTAGGTATTTATACTATTCCCGCGTGTGTGCGGGAATTTGAGCAAGATATTCTTCGTCTCGTTTCTGCATTCGCAAAACGATTAATGTCATATGTAGGTGATAATTTATTTACGGAACTGGCGCGACAGATGTGGTGCGTTCTCGCTCTAGCATGGAATGCGCTCCGCGTCGGCTATGAGTTGAATGACCGGCGCGTGGACTTCGTACTTGATTGTTTTGCATTGCTAAGGAATGCAAAGGTCATTTCATCGGTCATTGACCGCGTGTGCGACCGCCACAGTGGTTTTAATGACACTGTGCCTAGATTTCATCCTAGGGTTTGTCGTTTATGCAAATAATGTTTAGGGTCATCCGCAAAATCAATCTGACAAAAAACTCTTTCTAATATCTCACCAAAGTACAACTCAAGGCAGTTGAGTTGTACTTTGGTGAGCTGCATATGGTTTATATGATATATGAGTACAACCCTCATTTAGCTTAATCACAAAGATAATTCGAGATCCAAGATAACATTTGTTGGAACCCAATATTTGATAAATGGATTCAAGATATATTGAGAAAAAAGATAAGAACTAATAGATACATATTTACCATCACGCAGTTTCCCTGACGGAGTAGGCAGACAAGATAGAGCACCAGACTTTACTTTCGAGAAACGCATCATTCACCTCCTCTACACCCATACACCAATGATTCCTTTGACTTTTTAAATTTCCTTCTTTCAAAATATAATTTGACTCGACCCATTCATACTTTTATTGATTTTTTTCTACCATGCCTTCCACTTACAATTCAACTGTATGTTGACAAACTCCGAGACCCAGATTGTTAGACGTCTATCTCAACGGTTGTGGGTTCAATTCACGTTGATACCCATTTTTTTTTAATGTTTCAATCTTTTCCCTCAAAGCCTGCCTTAATATATTTCTGATTGGTAGGAAGAGATTGCCACATGACAATATACAAGTCAGGTTGTACTGTATACAATACATTTTTGTTAGTAGTTTTTCATTTATTCGTTTTACATGTTCAAACCATCTCAGTGGTCTTCTTCAGAATACATAATATATCAGTATTAAGTTTACATTTACACTATGGAAAGCATTCTTCAAAATAACTACAGTATGAAGATAAATAAAGACAAAACAAAGCTGCTGACTGTAGGCCGAGCGCAACACCAGCTGAGAATAGTGATGTCGGGTAAACCACTAAAGAACACCGAGGAGTTTGTCTACCTCGGGAGCAAAATAACATGGGACGGTCGGTCCAAGAGCGAGGTCGACAGCCGTATACATCAGGCTAGACTTGCATTTAATAAAAGGTCGAAAATAATAGAATCAAATAATATAGACCTAAAACTGAGAATACTCCTCATCAAGACCTATGTATGGAGTATCTTGATGTACGGCTGCGAGACATGGTGCCTATCCGAAAGAGATAGACGAAGACTAGAGGCTTTTGAGATGTGGTCCTATAGAAGACTATTAGGAATTTCCTGGAGAGACCGCATCACAAATGAAGAGGTTCTCCAACGAATCGAAGGAGAAAGGCACCTGCTCAGGATCCTGTCCGAAAGGCGTGCAAGATGGATCGGTCATATAATACGACAAGAGGGCCTCTTGCATGCCATAATGGAGGGTATGACCGAGGGGACAAACTCTAGGGGACGCCCACGCCGAGAGTACCTGGAGGACCTGTTGGTGGACGTGCGCTGCTCAACATATACAGACTTAAAAAGAGCCGCACAGGACAGGGGGGAATGGAGGAGAAGAGTTCAAATTGCTGCAAACCAGTCTTAGGACTGCAACCACGGAAGGAAGGAAGTTTACATTCATCCCTAATTTATGATACATTGTCACCCCGTGCATTCTACTCAACACCTATTGAGATAAAATTTAGGAGCCAGACTTAGAATAGATATTCACATCACGTTTAAAATTAAAATAAAGACAATTTATACTTCCAGTTTAGAAAGCGATTTCTAATCAAGGGCGCTCTAACTCGGGACTCGAACCCACTATTATTTACAGATCTCCATATGTTCAGAAAAAACATGTTTGGTAAGAAAACCGCAGAAAACTAACCAAGGGATTCGCGAATCACAAAGAAACCTTTGTAGATCTTCCGATAATTTATAGTAACACATTCGGCTTTAGTGTAGTGTTTATATACCATAATAAATTTTATAAGACCCCCCAAAAAGGGTTGTCTTTAAATGCTTTCTAAAGCTACACACGCCACCCGTATTTAAGTATTCTAGTATAAAACGAGTTTTGTTAACGAGGAAATTTATTTAGGAAATGTTTATTATATAACTCGACTAGGATGAACGATGTCCTGTCAAAAGTGACACTAACATAGTGAAGTTTATTTAGCTGACAGTCTGATCCTTGGACGCTAACCAAGATTCTTGAAATTGATGCTCTTGAATAGTGACACTTTATTTTGAAAAAGAAATCCATAATTAAATATTTAATAATAAACAACTTTGTTATTCGTTTTTGATAGAAATTGTGAGAAGATGGACTGGAAATAATGTGTGGGATGTTCAGGGTGCCTCTTTAAGTAGAAGGGAATGATGAGTGGATCAGAGTTTATCTTTACGTATGGTTGTAGAAAGATATATGTAAAAAAAATTTAAAAATGTATGTACGAGTACTATGCGTTTGTGGGCTTGGAAACAGCATATGACCGCGTGATCAAAGAAACAAGATCTAGAAAATATTGAATGAAAATATACGAGGGCGGTCGATCATCTTTTTGAGGTCTGCGAACAGCCAATAGTCGCTGGGGGCCAAATCTGGAGAATACGGTGGGTGCGGAAGCAATTCGAAGTTCAACTCGTGCAATTTGGCCATCGTTACCATCGACTTGTGACACGGTACATTGTCCTGATGAAAGAGAACTTTTTCTTCTTCACAAACCCTTCCACTCATATTTGCAATATTTATCAGTTTAGTTAGTTATTCTTTATTAATTCGTTCCACGTGCCCAAACTATCTCAGCGCGCTCTTTTTAATCTTACTTAACATATCTGCTTTAAATTCACATACATCTCTTATCACTTCATTCCGTATTTTGTCATATATTGTCACTTCATATACTCGTATGCTGAAAGTAGTGCACAACATATGTTATCATAGAGTGAACGTGCCTTGACTTGAGTGGTTTAATATTTCCCATCATATAAATACATAAATAAAAGTTGTCCAGAAATAAATTTATAATCCTTTCTCAGGGCATTGCTGAATCTGCAAAAATACTGTTGCACATTGAAAAATAAATTATGGCGGGGATCTTATTTTTTTTTGGTTCATGGGTTAAAATACTGTTGCACATTGAGAAATAAATAATGACAGGGATCTTATTTTATTTTGGTCTATGGGTTATAAAATACTGTTGCACATTGAGAAATAAATAATGACGGGGATCTTATTTTCTATTCGCCCATGAGTTAAAACACTGTTGCACATTGAGAAATAAATAATGACGGGGATCTTATTTTCTATTCGTCCATGAGTTAAAACACTGTTGCACATTGAGAAATAAATAATGACGGGGATCTTATTTTCTATTCGTCCATGAGTTAAAACACTGTTGCACATTGAGAAATAAATAATGACGGGGATCTTATTTTCTATTCGTCCATGAGTTAAAACACTGTTGCACATTGAGAAATAAATAATGGCGGGGATCTTATTTTCTATTCGTCCATGAGTTAAAACACTGTTGCACATTGAGAAATAAATAATGACGGGGATCTTATTTTCTATTCGTCCATGAGTTAAAACACTGTTGCACATTGAGAAATAAATAATGACGGGGATCTTATTTTCTATTCGTCCATGAGTTAAAACACTGTTGCACATTGAGAAATAAATAATGACGGGGATCTTATTTTCTATTCGTCCATGAGTTAAAACACTGTTGCACATTGAGAAATAAATAATGGCGGGGATCTTATTTTCTATTCGTCCATGAGTTAAAATACTGTTGCACATTGAGAAATAAATAATGACGGGGATCTTATTTTCTATTCGTCCATGAGTTAAAACACTGTTGCACATTGAGAAATAAATAATGACGGGGATCTTATTTTCTATTCGTCCATGAGTTAAAACACTGTTGCACATTGAGAAATAAATAATGACGGGGATCTTATTTTCTATTCGTCCATGAGTTAAAACACTGTTGCACATTGAGAAATAAATAATGGCGGGGATCTTATTTTCTATTCGTCCATGAGTTAAAATACTGTTGCACATTGAGAAATAAATAATGACGGGGATCTTATTTTCTATTCGTCCATGGGTTAAAATACTGTTGCACATTGAGAAATAAATAATGACGGGGATCTTATTTTCTATTCGTCCATGGGTTAAAATACTGTTGCACATTGAGAAATAAATAATGACGGGGATCTTATTTTCTATTCGTCCATGGGTTAAAATACTGTTGCGCATTGAGAAATAAATAATGACAGGGATCTTATTTTATTTTGGTCTATGGGTTATAAAATACTGTTGCACATTGAGAAATAAATAATGATGGGGATCTTTTTTTTTTTTGGTCCACGGGTTAAAATACTGTTGCACATTGAGAAATAAATACTGGCGGGGATCTTATTTTCTTTTGGTCCATGGGTTGTTGGGTTGAAATGCAGAATTCTTAGTATTTGTACATCATATATCAATTTGAGCGTGGTTATTGTTTCTTGACTTGAGTGGTTTAATATTTCCCATCATATAAATACATAAATAAAAGTTGTCCAGAAATAAATTTATAATCCTTTCTCAGGGCATTGCTGAATCTGCAAAAATACTGTTGCACATTGAAAAATAAATTATGGCGGGGATCTTATTTTTTTTTGGTTCATGGGTTAAAATACTGTTGCACATTGAGAAATAAATAATGACAGGGATCTTATTTTATTTTGGTCTATGGGTTATAAAATACTGTTGCACATTGAGAAATAAATAATGACGGGGATACTGGACGGTACAAATTTGTACCACCCTTTTTTGGATGACTTTGTTCACTGACGCTACAAATTTGTACCCCCCTTTTTTGGATGACTGGTCACTGACGGTACAAATTTGTACCACCCTTTTTTGGATGACTTTGTTCATTGACGGTACAAATTTGTACCAACCTTTTTTGGATGACTTTGTACACTGACGGTACAAATTTTACCATCCTTTTTTGGACGACTTTGTTCACTGGCGGTACAAATTTGTACCACCCTTTTTTGGATGACTTAGAATAAAAAAATTAATATTTAATCCCTCTCTAACATCCTACTACAAGAGATATTTAACAACAAAAAATGCAATTAACAAGTTATTTCTATGTTCAGGTAACAAAGGGTTAAAATAACTTTCCGAACAACGCAATAATAAATAGTAGAATGAATAATAATTATCTTTCAACCATTTGCAAGAAATGATTAAAAAATACTTGGAAATTGTACAGATAAACAAGCTATATTTGGTATCTTTATATTGTAGATAAAATTTAGATTAAGTAAATCGAAAATACAAAGTACCTAAACCTACCAACATTGAGTGGTTTCTAAACTTTCAGTTCACGGCGCACTTAGGCCTCGGCCACACAGGTAGGAGCCTCGCTTGGTGCTAAGAGCTACGCTGCGAGCTAGGCGACATATCCTAGCGAACCAACGCACCGTATACTATCGCAATGGCCACACTGAACGTTTCGGGTCACGCTGTCACCTAGTGAGTCTCCTAGCGAACATACGTGTTGGTTAATTTTATCGTGTCACCAAGTGATTTTCAAGATGGCGAAAGTTTTAATAACAGCTGTGTATAAAAGGGAACCTTTCTGGAGCCCATCGAGCAAATTATACAAAAATGTACCTGTAATAAAATCATTTTGGAATGAAGTTGCACAGAAAGTAAATAAAGATAAGGTAAGTTGTAATGAAATTGGTTAGTTTTGAGAGTGTTATCGTTTGTTGACTCAACCGTTCCCAAATGTCAAATGAATTTGTGCGAAGCACTTTGGTGTGGTCAAGCATGAAGTCACCTAGTATATTAGTCACCTAGCGAAGCACTTTAGTGTGGCCTTAGCCTTAGTGAATCAGGATTTTTCCACGGCACTCAAAGTCAGAATAATTCTCAACAGTCGTACTTATGTTGGTGCGATTAGGTTAATTCGGTCAAGGATCTAGCTGAAACCTCAACCAATAGTTTTATTGTTTATTTAACAACTAAGTGTAAAATAATCAGAAGGGCTTATTGCCAGGCGGCTATTTATTCGAATCAAACAAACAAAAGTTAACCTTTCCGCCCGTTCCGGTGTTGTGTATTCAATACACATGTAAAAATGAGCGATTTAAAATCGGAAAAATAAGAATATTCATAGCCAATCGCTTAAACTAATTAAATTTGTAGTAAAAAGTGATAATAATTGAAATTTTATTGCTAAAAACATCGGCCAACGTTCACAAAACGGGCAAAGCGACAATCTCTACCGAAAGCCGCCAACTTACTGAGCGAGAGAAGCGAGCGAACTGAGATTATATTTCTTGCGTTCCCATATACCGAAGTAGAGTGAGAGTGAGACGTGAATAGCGTCGCTTCCTCACCCATAGAGGTTTTTTTCGAATGAACATACCTACGTCACACACGGGCACACGTTTGATTGTATTGGTGAATTTATTCCAGATTTTCACAAAATATCTCTGATGTGGCCGATAAGTGTTAATTATTATTAATATTATTTTTTCACTCAATGCGTAAATGTATTACGGAGGAATACCTAAAATCTGAACCCGGTGTTTATTATATTTATAGAGATATTAAAGTTTTTAGAAGCTATGTGTACTAGTTACACATCACAAGACAGGAAGGGTTAATAAAGGAAATGTTATACCGTTATATTACGTGGATTGTCATTAAACCTCCATAGTTTAAACGCCTTAACTATAAATAATATATAAAAAATAAATAAAGAAAGTTACATGGACGCAAAAAATATTCAAATAATTATTTACCTGTGCAAAATTCATAAAAAAATAAACAGTACAAATAAAAAAGAGATATCAATCAAATTAAAAAGGAAGGGATGGTAGAGGGAAGAAAAATAAGCAATGTTAATAATAAGTGTTTTGTACAGTGTACGTTAGATGTCGATTTCTATCATTGCATCAGCACATCGATGGTCCGATTCAAAAGTCACGTAGGTTTCATTTCAGTGAAAATATTGGAATTTTTGCGCCGCCCCTGTTAACCAGCCGCGGCGCACATTTTGGAAACCGCTATAAAGATTTGAGTGTATCATTAACGCAATTTCTTTTTCCAAGAACATTTAATTATTTATCTATGTTCACCAGTTAAAAATATTGATTACTCGTCAGTAAACCGATTTTACTAGCGATAAGTAACAAAAACTATTGCTGTAGTTAGATCACTTATATCTAAAATATAAACAATTCATTGATATGGATAAAAGTGTGCGTGTGTGACACGTGGAGGTGGAAAAATACTGAAAATGTGAGTGAAATATTATTAGAACAAATTGAAACATTATGCTATTTAGATAGTCCAGTGAAACCCCGTTTTTACGTTTTTGAAGGGACTGATAAAAAAACGTTATTGGAGGGAAAACGTAGATTCGGGGTTAGAAAAAAAAATGCATGCCAAGGACGGAGCGAGTCTTATATTGGTTTGTAACTGATTCCAGAGTCTCACTGCATGGACAGTAAAGAACGACGTAAAGAAAGAGGAGCGGTGAACTGGAAAAACCAATAAATAATCTCTGTTTGAGCGTAGCGCTAATCCATGATTGGAAAGACGCTGAAAATTTTCGGCGAGATAAGAGGGTGCGGCGAGACAGTTAAGGATATTACACAATAGAGACAGCATGTGAATTTGGCGTCTATTTCTAACATTCAACCAGTTCAATGCCTACATATTTACAGAAGTAAAATTCTTTCTGTGATAAATCGATGGAATTGTATAGATTCGACTTGACAATTTTTTTTCATTTTTATTTATTAACAATTTTTTTCTATTGTTTTTCAATGATACATTTTATTTGTTTTTTTTAATCGTTGTACCGAAAATGACTTGATTCTGTAAAAAATACATTATTTACTATAATGTTGTTTATAGTTAAGGCATTAACGTTGTGGAGGTTTAAATACATTGTAATTTATTTTTATCAAACACTGTTTATTCCACTTTTTTGTGACGGTATAACTTATACATTTATATATTTACTATAATTTATAAATTCTTTTATATTATATATTTACTATAATTTATAAATTCTTATACATTTACTATAATTATATATATATATATACATTTACTATAATTTATAAATTCTAGGTTATAAAATATAAATAGTACAACATTGTTGAAATTTCGATTGCAATACTTGTTTTTTAAACCAAATGAAAATATGAACGCTTGTTTTTCATTCAATCGATCGAGCGGCAAATTCCGAGAATCGCCGGCAATTTCCATTCCGATCGGATTCCAGAAAGATTGCTCACGGTAGGCCGAAAGCGGCGCGAAATTCTAGGAAGACATTCTTTCAGCAGCACTTGCTTTGCGGTTTATAGGATGTCGGAACAGTTTATCAACATTTCATTTTATGCCAATCAAAACAGTCGCCATCCCACTTTTAAAGCAGGCAGAGAGGAAATATCTCAATACATTGATATTAACGCACACATATTTTATCACATATACATAATATTCTTACGTTATTCGCACTTCTCGCCTTTTCACATTTTTTCATATCGAGATTGAAATCCAAGAATAGTTTCATGGAGAGAGTGTAAGAACTGACAATTCTCCGGATAAAGCACGTTTTCTGAAGTGGAAAGAAAAAATACCTGACGACTCCTCTCGGAAAAACTGGCACCTGGAGACCAACTGCCTTGGCCTATTTGGAGACCACCGAAAAGACTCCGAGTAGGGGTGGCTAGATGCAAGGTGAACATACAAATATGGAGTTTCTTAAACGATACTAGCACTAAGTGGGGATATATAGGACTCATCGGGACTTCTGGAGGGATCATGTGGACCGCATGGAGGATATGAGACTGGCAAGAATCGCTAAGACTGAAAACCCTAACAGCAGGAGATTACAAGGAAGGCCGCCGAAAAGGTGGAAGGACAGCTGGACGTCTTCATCGCAGGACAGTCCACCGTCACAAACAGGTCATACGACCTAAACCATGAGAAAGAAGAAGAAGATCGGGACTACATGTTATGGACAGGACCTGATTGATGCAAATTATAGGGTGATATCTGTTTCTTTCTACTGGAAACACATGGCATAATTGATGGTTTGGACACGGTCAATGTTCTCCTTTCAGCGCTTTCTTATTTAAAAAACATAGGTTTCGAATTGACTTTTCCAAGTTTATTTAGTACCTAGGTTTCGAACTGACTTTCTCTGCGTTTCCTTCTTTCATAATATCATTCACTTGACCCAACCATGCCTTCCTTGGTATTCCTCTCACAAACCTTCCACTCGCATTTGCACTATATATTTTTTTTTTTTCATTACACAACCCAAACCTTCTCAGAGCGATTTTCTTCATCTTACTCCACCCATCAACCTTAACTGCAATTTATAATACCCAGTAATCAAAAGCTAAGAATGAGGATGAATTACAGAGTCTGACAAGCAAATTGTGAGAGATGTAGAGAGAGATATGAGAACGAATGTTGCGAAATCCAAAGTGATCGTGATAGAAATGTGTGAAAGGAAAATTAAATGCAATACTATATATGGGTGAGTAATGAAAGATCAAAGCAAGCTGAAGAATTCTGCTATTAAGGTAGTATTTTTTTCAGATGATGGAAGAGTTAGGAAGGACGTTGAAAGAGGTCCAGCGATAGATTTTTTTAAATTTTTTTTATCCACTTTCCACGGATTTCTCCTGTTACACAAAGAGGGTCTGCTTCTAGCGTTAGCTTATTCGTTAGGAATAATATCAGCCAGGATTCTTCTCATACTGCTAGACGGTACCGAGAATATATCAACAGTGTCATTCAGTTGGTTCAATATCTCTATACCACGCGTGACTGAGTGTTTAGCCACGATATTCGTCCTGTAAGTTGGTATGTAGAACAGAAGGTGATTCCTTGCACGGCTATATTTATTGGGTACATATAAACTTAGTGCTTCTAGAATCGCGGGACAGTTAAAGCAACCTTGGAAAACCTTTATTAGGAATATCGAAATGGATTCTTGCCTTCTTGTTTCGATGCTTCTATAGTTACACACCGTGAGAAGTTCGGCATGGTGAGCATATTTTGCGTAATCGCCCTCAGAGTCAATGGGTCACTAAACCCACGATGATAGTCGACAACAGTATTTTAATATCAATTTTGATTAATCCATACGTGGAACAAGACTGATAAAAGCCGAATAAATGCTACAGCCATCTTGAGATATCCCAAGATGGCCGATCAAAGGCAGAAATAATAAGTAGGGTCCAACAGACAAGAGTTACTTTCAACAAGAAATCCAAGATATTTGAATCTCCTAACATTGATATCAATGTTAGGGAGAATTTAGTGAAAACTCTTGTCTGGAGTGTGCTGCTGTATTGCTGCGAAACGTGGACCAACAGCCAGAGCGAGGCCGGGCGTCTGGCTGCCTTTGAGATGTGGTGCTACGGGCGCATGGCCAGGGACCATTGGTCAGATCACATCCGAAACGACGAGGTACTGAACGGGTTGGAGAAACAAGGCAACTCTTAAATAGAGCTACCCAACAACGATCCAGTTGGATAGGTCATAACATCAGGCACCCAGGCCTGCTCCTTACCATCGTCGAGGGAATTATTGAGGGCAATAACCATAGAGGCCGCCCTAGATATAGCTACATGGACCGGGTGATCCGGGATGTGCGCTGTGGCAGCTACCAGAAGATGAAGAGAGTGGCGGATGACAGAGATGAGTGGAGGGATCGAGTGCTTGGTGCAGACCAATCCTAGGATTGTAACCCAGAAAAAAAATGCTGAAGAAACGCGTGCACTGAGAAGAAAACATGGTTTGACAATGTATGACAGAATACGGAATAAAGTGATAAGGGTTGAGTGTAAATTTAAGGCTGACGTATGAACACGATAAAGAGCACTTTGCGATGGTTTGGGCACGTGGAACGAATTAATTAAGAAAAACTAACAAAACGAATAGAGTCGAAAGCGTGGTAATGAAAGGCCAAAGAAAGTATAGTTAGATTAAGTGTATATTTTGAAAGAAATGTAAAAAAGGTCAGAAAAATCGTAGGAATGAAAGTGTATCGATGTAGAAGCGAAAGGAAAGTCTGGTGTTTTCTTTTTTTCTGGCTACCCTGATAGGGAGACGGCGTGATGTAAGTAATCAAATATAAATTAAAATAGAATTCAACATTTGTTCAGCGTAAATATTATTCTAAATAGATTCTTCCATGCCATCCACTGGAAGAATGACGGAAGGATGCCGGATACTGGATGACATCATATCTTCTGCTGTGTACCATAGACTCTGTTGGGTGTGGGAGACTCGTATTACCATAGCGCTGGTTCGCAGAATCCGCTGAAACAGATCTAACTGTATGGCGGCGGTACTTGGCGCCGAGAAACTTTTTAAAGCGAAAAACAAATTGAGCACATTGTACGAGTATGGAGAGAATTTCTCGGAAGACATTTCAATTTATTTTTTTGATGTAATCATGTTGTACAATTTGCTAATGTCAAATAACTTTTGAGAACTTTTGAATATTTATTACATTTTGTCTTTTCTCGGATACGAAAGATTTCTTCGGAATTTCGATATGATTTCTTTGGCATAAAAATACCCATTCCTATTTAAATTCTGTTGAAACTTGCCGACTCGATAAAAAATATTACCAATATATAGAATACATACATATAATTACGCCATGTTCCTTGCGAGGTAGGCAGATAAACAGATCTCCATACTTTTTAATTCGTGCAACAATCTCCTATTCTTCATACTTCTTTCTTATTTTTTCAAAATCTGGTCCGCTTGATACAACAATGTTTTTTTTTAGTCTACCTATTTCACGCACACTTTGCTCTTCTGACTTGTATACTGTCTAAGTAATTATTTCATCAAATATTCTCTCCATATAGCGCTTCTTTCTATTTTTTATTTAATTACAATGTACGGTCTCTTAATGACAATTAAAAAACCTATCTATTATTCGCCAGAATATCACAACAATATTTAGAAATATCTACTAACTTTGTGCTCTCCTTTATTAATATAAATAACCTAGTATAAACGAAACATTAAGGACAATACTTTGCCTCTGGAGTTGAGTAACCCTGCATCAACATGTGGAAGGTCTCGATTCTACAAAGCAACTTGCATCTCGTTCTACAAGTGAGCCCATGTGTTTTCTATATCTCAAGATCTATCCATAAAATTCTCGAAAAATCCAATTCTTGTTCTATCATATGTAAGCGTTGTTCCACTAAAAACAAATCTAAGTTCTTTACTTCCAAGTCTTCGTATGCAAAGACTTGGAAACGAGTTTTGCAACAATTTAGATATTTTAAATATAAGTATTTATAGTATTCGCCAGAATA
The DNA here is from genome assembly GCA_949825065.1 of Odontocerum albicorne. Lineage (NCBI taxonomy): Eukaryota > Metazoa > Arthropoda > Insecta > Trichoptera > Odontoceridae > Odontocerum > Odontocerum albicorne. The sequence goes on from OX463855.1 coordinate 5,286,114, forward strand.
TCACAACAATATTTAGAAATAGCTACTAACTTTGTGCTTTCCTTTATTAATATAATAACGTAATATAAACAAAACATTAAGGACAATACTTTGCCTCTGGAGTTGAGTAACCCTGCATCAACATGTAGGAAGGTTTTAATTCTGCAAAGCAACTTGCATCTCGTTCTACTAATGAGGCCATGTGTTTTCTATATTTCAATATCTATCCATAAAATTCCCACAAAATTCTCAAAAAATCCAATATTTGTTCTATGTATGCGTTATTCCACTAAAAACAAATTTGAGTTCTTTACCTCTATAAAATAAGTATTCGACAATTACGTAAGTCACTTGGTCAAATTTGGTAAGTATACATACATATACTTAAATACTATATATGTGCATATTAATATTCAATAACTTTAAACAATGACTGTAATTTATTATTACTACTGCATTTTGTATCTCCTGTACATCTTAGTTGAAGTTAAAAGTTTTTTATTTTTTGTCAATAATTTTAAGTACTTGTATAACTTTTCATATATTCATTTGTTTATAAAAGACACTGTTGTGTCGTTAATTAAATAAAAAAAAATAAAAAAAGGTTACAAGAGAAACACTCAAATTATATTTTTTAATGCGTATGAATATAAATATACAACTAGTCAAATTAGAAACATTTACGTGAATCATGTACAAAAAATATCAAAAAGCAGCATTCAAATGCATGCCGCCTATCAAATATAAAATATAAACTTCTGACAGGTCCAAGGCTCAGATAATCAAAGACCCTTACATACATTTAAAAAAAATTCAAACTTATATTTTATTCATGCATTCGTTTCTGTTGCCTTAATTCTGCCTTCTTTCATATATTGATACTTAACAATTTTTTTAGTGCACCCATCTCCCCGCCATTAATCTAATTTTCATCCTTCTTCTGCCAAGTCCAAGCCTCACTTCTATACATCAAGGTGGATACTGTCACATTATTATGTATAGTAATTTTTGCTACTTATGACATAACGCGGTTACCAATATACACGTACAGTACCCGGCGGTAAGTAATACACATCGGGCTTAAGAAAGAGACTGTCGGACATAATCGGCTAGCTTCGGATTTGTAGAGCGTCGTCTCTGTCCCTAGAACGTTTGACAACGACTGACAAATCACGACGGAACACGTGTATGAATGACAGAGACGACGCTCTACAAAGCCAAAGTTAGCCGATTATGGCCGACAGTCTCTTAACCCTTACAGGCACAGGTAAACTTCACTTATTTTTACTCAGGCTGCACAAAAAATAAAAAGTCAAGTTTCTCATTTTTTTAATGTGTTTGAAAAATGATACATACAAATGCTAAATTAACATATTTCCACTTCCTCGGTAGGTTTACGAACGAAAGGTCCTGGTGAGGTGGTACAACTTATGTACCACTAGTCCATATTTCCACTAGTACTTCTAATGTACCACCAAATAATGCCGAAATACATCCAAGTAAAATTAATTGTTAACCTAAATATAAATTTACCACAATTACTGAAGTCAATTTTATTACAACACAACTATTTTTTATTAAAATTTAATACAAATATATAACGTTTTCTTTTATACGCATAAGTCGGCACACCAAGAACAACTAACTGTCAATAATATTAGAAGCTAAATGAATTTGAACAGGACCAGACCTGCAGCTGTGCGGACATGAGCCATAAGTATTATATTATACGAAGTGGCACATAATCTGAGCATTCGTGCAGCAATAGAGAGAGGTTTAATAAGTGGTACATTGCGTATACCACTGTGCAGAACAGCGTCCAAAAAAGGTGGTACATAACGTGTACCACTAAGCCTGTAAGGGTTAAGGCCGATGTGTATTACTTGCCGCCGGGTAATTGTATATAAGAGATTACGAATTGACGGAAATACTGTATTTAAGCGTTAAAAACCTGTATTCTAACGGTCAACGTGCTGGATTAACATTCTCAAGTTCTGAGTTCGATTTTTAGTGAACCGTAGATAAGTTTTTCTTTCACGTTTTTTTTCATCTGAATTTTTAGTGCCATTAGAAATTGATAACTGTAAAAAAATCGACGTTTTTTTCTTTGAGTCATATTTGTTTATTTAAATTATTATAATAGCGCCATCAATACCATAAAATACAAATAATAAGGCATTCTCAATTTTAGCAACCATCACTTTTAATTTCTTTAAATACATTATTTTATCTATTTCTGAATACTTAACATACCATACATTATCTCAATTAAATCAACTATTTTTATGGGCACTTCATTGTACAACAATCTGTTGGGCTTATTGCCAGGTAGCGATCGCTTGCAATTCTTCACAAATGTACTCACATACCATCACGCCATTTCCCTGTCGGGTTAGGCAGAGAGGACAGATGACCAGACTTGCCAATCTCGATACAAGGAAACGTATAGACTGTTGTTTAACTTAAATGCATTTATATAGTATAGCTATATTAACGGTTTGGCTTAATGCATGGACTATTATTTATTTAAAATTCCATATACATATCAACATGCCATCTCCCTGTCGGGGTAGGTCGAGAGAGCAGATGCCCATACTTTTTATCTCGACACAATATCCTTCGCCTCTTCTACATTCATATAACTCCAACTATTTCTCTGACTTTTTAGGTTTCTTCCTTTCAAAATATCATTATCTTGAATCAATCATACTTTTCTTGATCTTCCTCGTACCCTTGAGGAGAGCTTCCTCTCTAAACGGCGTTAAATAAATATCCAATAATTATTATTATCATTTTTTATTATTATTATTGATGTGATATTGGACTATACAGTTATCAATTAAATAATATAAAAAAAAATATCCAATAATTATTATTATCATTTTCTATCATTATTATTGATGTGATATTGGACAATACAGTTATCAATGAGATAATATAAAAAAATAAATATCCAATAATTATTATTATCATTTTTTATTATTATTATTGATGTGATATTGGACTATACAGTTATCAATGAGATAATATAAAAATAAATATCCAATAATAATTATTATCATTTTCTATCATTATTATTGATGTGATATTGGACTATACAGTTATCAATGAGATAATCTATAAAATTGCATCCCACATAACTTACAAATAAGCAAATGCGTTGATGATTCATTGAAAAGTCAATAATCTTTCATTTCTAGTGTGTACTGGTGTTATTTCGGCGTAATAACAAATGATTCGCACATATCGGAAGGAATGCCCGCGATGTTGTGTCGGAGTGTTGGAGTGCTGGGGTGTTGGGTTGTTGGCAGGCCAACGAGATCTTCCGAAGAAACGTGCAACGTATGAAAAAGGCGATGGCCGGTGGGCGGTCGGAATGGCTTGGCATTCTTGGAATAGCGAGAAGCGACTGTTTGACGTTAGCTGAATGAACCGGCAAGAACCAGCAAGATGAGGCGATCCGGTTTTAACGTTTACTTCTGCTTCATACTTTCATCCCAATAACATATCAAAATGGGTCACTAAATTTCAACGAGAAGTGGAACATTAAAACTCACAAAAGGTCACTGACCTGGATTCTATTAGGTATTTCAAAGTATTTTTTATTAAAATATTTCATAATAAATTACTTTGTTATTCCACAAATTACATTAAAAAATGCGACGTCAAAGCTGAAAAATATATATCCCGCCGCTCCATCTTATTCCGCCGAAAAATGTCAACGTCTTTCCGATAATGGACTAATGCTACGCTCAAACAGAGATTGTTTATTGGCCTTTCAGACTAACGTCTCCATTCTTGGAAACTAAGACAGTCGACAATATGCCTTTGAAGGGTCCTCCGATACTTTGGGCATATTGCTCGTGGCCAAAGACACAGTTTGTGGAAGGACGACGTACAAGAGGAAGAATCCTAATGCGTTGGACTGGCCAAGTGCGAGGCGCAACAGGACTAGTACCATGAATAAGTGCTCTTCGAACTGCGGAGTGCAGAGATTGGCGGAGAAGAGTCATCAAAGATGGTGATGATAAACTACATTTATGTAAATCCAATTCGTAACCTCTGGGTCAAAATACCTAGACTACAGAGGTCGTAGATCAATTAATGGTTTACACAAGAAAAATTCTACAAGACGAACTTTCTACAAGAGTGACACGCCTGTTAGTATTGGATTATACTTTTGTTACATATGTACAGTACAACCTGGCGGGTTTATTGGCATGCAGCAATGTTTCCCAAACAACCAGAAAGGTGTTGAAAAATCATTATATGAAAACCGGACTGGAACCCTGTTACGCTCCACAAAACCATTTGCATAGGACATAACAATAACTGACGATGATGATGATGATGTCGTTAAGTCTATCTTTATTGAAGCGAATAATATAATAATAATACAATTTGTATAGCGCCGTTTAGAGAGAAGATTCTCCTGAATGGCGCTCTAACTCGGGATTTGACCCACTGTTATTGACAGATTAAAAAAGATTACAAAATAAATAAATACAAGTTGAATGTAAGGATAGGAAGGTGGGGGGTTCGCCTATTAGATAAGTTGTGAGATAAGGTGCATGGATGTGGAAGAGGCTAAGGATGTGTTTCGAGATAGGAAAGTTTGGCACTCAGTCCTCTCTGCTTTTCCCGAGTGGGATATGGCGTGATGGTAGGTATGTATGTAGATTATAGAAAACTTATCAAGCGACAGCTGAGATGGTACGGGCACATAAAACGGAGACTACCAGACCATACTGGAAATCAGGCAATGTCTGTGGATCTTCCTCGATAGCCGTCCAGAGGAAGACCAAAGAACTCCTGGATTAATCAATGCTTCAAAATTCTGCAGAGAAACGGCCTAGACGAAAGCGACACCCAGAACCGAAGAATATACAGCCTGAGAACGAGAAGAGCCGACCCCAACAGCCTACCTAGGCAATGAGTTAGGACAGTGCCAGGAAGAAGAAGAGAAAAGAAACCTCGACAAACATTTTTTTAAACATATATATATACAAAGAAAACACTATTGTATTATATTGTATAATATATATTTTCAGGGACACGTTCTTAAGACGTGATCGTCGAATTTTCGTGGAAACCCCCCCGGAAGGAAGAGCGAAGAGTAACCTCGAGAGATGACGCAACACTGCGTATAACTGCGAGTATTGTAACGTCGAATAGAATGGGTTGGTCGGCCGGAGCTTCCGAGAACAGCTTGGCATGCTTTCAATATAAAATCGATAATGGCCGAGAGAAATGAAACAGTTTTCTTTTCGGAGTATGAGGCAGAGGGAAAACTGTTGAAAAATTAACGTGGGAATACGTTATTGGGCGTAAAAAGTTGTTTACACAAATTGAGAGTGGAACAAAAACAAATGTAAATTATTTGCAGAACATATTTTATGGGTACTGCGATGATGATCGATTTAATAATTTTCGAAAGGATATCCACTCAGCCCTATATAGGTTCAAATTCGACCGATTGGCTACTCCGGTCGAGTCCTGGTCTGGGTGTGCTCCAGGTTTTGCCCTTTCTCGCTTGAATTTGAGGCCCTGAAGCCAATTTTCATCACACACCTATTTGCATCAACGAAGCACTTGTCCCCACAGGTTTCTGTCTTTGGCCTAATCTTCCTATAATTTGAAATTCATGCTGAGTCTTAAGCCGTTAAGGACAGCCCTGACCACGGTGTCTAAATAATCAGGAAGTACAGAATTATTACCTAATTTCGTAACCAAATTTTCTTCAGACTGTTACAGAATCTGCTGGTTGCTGAAGTGGCCCGTCATTAAATCAGTTGGGTTTCCCCAAAGTGTTGCTGTAACACCGGACAGCGAGACGGAGGCGGACCTTCCAAGTAGGACAGCGCTGCGCGGTGGGAGAAAGCAGTCGTGAGCTGCAGGTGGAAGGCGCTAGGCAGAAGAGTTCTTCAGTTGCCACACTCTCGAAGCGGGGTTTCCCCGATATATTGGGTAACTACTGCGAGAAATGTAATACTCCAAGTTTGATTGGTTCGAGGAAATTTGTTTAATTTACGCTGTTATTACAGTTATAGATCGCTAACGATTCTCAAATCATTTCATAAAAAAGTACACCCCTTCCTCGCTTTACGGACCCTATTTAACCCTGAGAGCGCTACGAGAAAAAAATATAATTGTCTATCTAGTGCTGAGATATATTTACGATTCGGACGTTCGTGATAAATATTTATTTTAAACAACAAAAAAACAAAAAACAAATATTTTTACATCATAAATATATTTTAGAATATGTACCCTTGTATTCTAAATGAATTATATTCATTTAGAATACAAGGGTAGAACAAATTTCTTCCACTGCTATAGCAGTGCGCCGATCTCTCAGGGTTAAACAGAATTTAAAAAAATTGCTTTATGGAAATAAAATCATATTTAAAAAAACGTCATATTTTAAAATTGGAATTCATATGAAAATTTGTGCGAAATGGATCAAGAGCCTTAAGCCACTCGATACGCACGTACGATATATCACGCCATTTCCCTATCGGGGTAGACAGAAAGGACAGAACGTTAGACTTCCCTTTCTTCACATACAACCTTTGCCTCCGTTACATCCATACACCTTAATGTACAACTCCTAAGATTTGTCTGACTTCCTACGTTTTTTAATTTTTTAAAATTATTTTAACCTGGCGAGTTTATTGCCATGTGGCAATCTCTTCCAGGCAACCAGAAAGACGTTTCTTCTTGCCGGGATGAATTGATGTATGTTTGTTTGTTGTGTATTCATCGTATACTGTTTTTTATTGTATAACACTGCTTACGTGTCAATGCTGAAGTTTATTTGTTGTTTTTTTAATCTTTTGTATCAAAAAGATCGCAAGACCGTTGAAATAGAATTAAAAAATAACAAAGTTGCACATATTGGGCAATCATTACGCGCATTGTATGGATTTTCACGTGTGACTGACTACTTACAAAAGTGAAGTAAAGATTTTTTTGCTGGGATGAATTGATTTACTTTGTGTTATTTTTTTTCTATGGTAGAAGACTTTATATACTACGTCAATGGTATTTTTCTATGGTAGAAGACTTTATATACTACATCAATGGTATTTTTCTATGGTAGAAGACTTTATATACTACGTCAATGGTATTTTTTTGCTTTGTAATATTTTTGTATCGAAAAGGTCATTTGACCAGAAAGATGTTAAAGTGGCCTTAAGTGAACTGGAACTGGAACCCTTGGACTGGAACCCACAATCTCCAGATTTGGGAGACAGGCGTCTTACCAACTAGGCCGTCACATTCAGGAAGTCTGCAGTCTATGGTATAAGGTAATTTAAAAAAAATAACCCAGCCCTGGAGGTAAACTACGCGGGAAAAAAAATAACAGCAAAATAGCATTTTAGTACCATCTTTGATCTATGGGAGTGAAAAGTGAACGTGGAAAAAGAAAAGAGAGGAATAAATTATGTAGAAATGCATGCACTTAGCGGAATACATGGGGTGATAATATATGATAGAATACGTAACAAAGTTATAAGGGAAGAATGTGAATCTAAAACTGATGAATTGAATAAGATTCAAGTAGTTTAGGCATGTAGAACGAGTGAATGAAGAAAGACAAAACAAATATACATTGGAAATGTTGAGTGAAAAGCGTGGTAGAGGAAGACCAAGGAAAGTGTTGTTGGATCGAGTGTATGACATTTTGAAAGAAGAAAATATAAAAAGTTAGGAGCTACGAGTATATGAATGTAGAAGTGGTGAAAGATGTGCCGTGATAAGGAAGTCTGGCACTCTGTTATCTCTGTCTACCCCGGTAGTAAAACGGTGTGATGGAATGTGCGATGCTAACAAGACATATACTACTGTAATTAAGGCGAAGCTCTTCAGTTCAGGGGGACATACTTTCAACGATAATGACGAAAAAGTATCGATTTAAAAAGCCTTCAGAAGATCTTCTTCAACCGGTCTTGCCAACGGGTTGGTATAAGGAAAATACAATAGTTTATTATTCGAGCATCAAAAAGTGGCGATTCTAAGAAGCATTTTTATACTCGCCTTACTTGTTCCGGTGATCGAGGAAAGTACGTGTTCTGCAATCTGTGAAGGTTGTCTTACATGAGTAGGGCAGTACTTCCCTAACTGTAGTGCGCTTAAGATTTACAGGATAAGCGGTTGAAAGTCTTTTACACTTGATTTGGACGTACATATGATACATCTGTACATATAATGACGCCAAATCCGTTGCGACATAAGTAGAGAGAACATATCTCCAAACATTTATATACAGACTTTCGTTTCATCTTAATACACATGTACCGGACAGGTACAAAGACTGTAGATAGGTGGTTGGTCGCCGCGTAGCGCTCAGAGAATCGAGCTAGCGAATTCCGTATCGAAGATCCATCAGAAGAAGAAGAAGAAGAGCAGGGAGAGATTCCTCTCAGGCAGTCGATGTAGGTTAGCGGGTCTCGAGTAAAAACACGGTAAATTCGGTATTACTGAGAATTATATATTTCGACACAGAAGTGAGAAGTGAAGCAGAACAATGATTTCAAAATTAGGGGCCCCTCTATATTAATGGTCAGTCGGCCGTCACAAGCGCCCATTGCCCGCGAAATACAACAACTTTCGGGGTCTGGGCCTTGCTTACGCCGACTGAACCCGGACCTACCCCGATCGCACCGCTTTGCAAGTCACATATTTCCAATGCGGTCGCGAATGCGATCGGAGTCAAACAAACATACATATGACATATGGAAATACAGATTTACATATACAATATAGCAAACATATAGACTGAATTATAACATATACAAACAAGGACATATGATTATACAAGAACAAGTTTAATAATAAAGATCTACACACAGTGTCCTTTTCATATCACATACACACACACACGGGTGACGGCACACGTCCGATACAATACACATCTCGTCATACACAATCTTTAATTATTTTTTATCTTCTTCCAAAATATGGTCAGCTTGATCCGGTCACATTCCTTCATGACAAACCACGTATTATACGAGTATGTTTGCTTATCCCTTCCTCTGTTAATTAATTCTTTTCACATGACTGCACCACCTCTACCTCCCATTATTCATATTAAAAATAAAGTCAGACGCTGTGGCCTAGTTGATAAGAATCTTGTCTCCCAACCCGGAGGTTGCAGGTTCGATTCCCGTTGAAAACAAGATTTTTTTTTAAAAAGAATTCCAGTCTGGTTTTCACTTAAGGCCAATTTTTTTTTTAAATTTATTTCACCTGGCGTGTTTATTGCCATGTGGCAATCTCTTCCAACCAACCAGAAATATGTTTTAATGGGCCCTAAGTGAAAACCAGACAGGAATTCCATTTTTTTTAAATCTGGATTCCAGCGGAGATCGAACCCGCAACCTCCGGATCGGCAGACAAGCGTCTTACCACCAGGCCACGGAGGTCGTCAGTTCTGGTTGGTTGGAAGATATTGCCATATGAGAATAAGCCCGCAAGGTTGTACTGTATACAACGAAAGTGTAATACAATACAAGTCCTCTTTAATAAAACATTAATTTCTCATTTTTCATACATGATTCTCGACAATTTTTCTCTAGTGTATGCATCTCTACAGCTTGAATCTTAATTTTAACCAGTACCACGTCTATTACCTGCTAAGATAGTGCACAATAATGTTTTGGTGGCAACTTTAATGTATGTGAGCGAAACGTGGACGTGGAAAAAAACTGAGATGAACCGAATAAATGCTGTAGAAATGCGTGCATTGAGAAGACAATGTATGAAAGAAAACGGAATGAAGTGATAAATATGAACTTAAGGTTGATTTGTTAAGTAAGATGAAGAAGAGCATGCTGAGATGGTTTGGGCATGTGGAAAGAAAAAGGACATGAAAAAATAGATTAAAACAAGGAATTTAATAAATGGAGTTTATTGAAACATTTCTACGAGTACATTTGTCTATTAATCTTCTCCCACACATCCTTCTCAACGATCGCATCTCAACTGCAATATTAATTTCATTTTATTATACTTTTTTTTAAGATATGACCGAAGTCATAGGTATCCTTATGCCATCGAACACTAGGCGGAAAAAGTAGCTGTGTCGTTCGAGGAGAGTAGCATAGTGCGGGGTTCGAACCGACGACCTTCCGCACGGAAGTCCAGTGCGTTACCGCGCCCCTCTAATTTTCATAACCTTATTTTTTTAAGATTTATTGTCAACACTGAGTTAGATTCAACTATTGAATTGCCTTAGTACCTATCTACTAACTTGTTTTACTTTGATATCACGTGTTTAAAAATTGGAATACTAACATTAAGCTGTAACTTCTGAATGTATGTTTTGTTTCATTTTGACTTTCCGGTAACAGTATGTTTTGTTTCATTTTCACTTCACGGTCATATTATGTTTTGTTTCATTTTCGGCTTCACGGCATTTTACAAAGTATATAAAAGAAATAGAAGATAAGTAATAAATATACAACACTACAATTTATTTCGTTAAAAGCTAGGTACGCCGGTAATGTCTAATAGGGGTTACGCGAATTTCGTAAGTTTGAGAATCACTAATCAGAGTAATTTGAATAGGCGTGGAGGAAAATTTGCCAGTAAAAATAAATGATTATAACACAAGGACGAATGACAAAAAGGAGATTATATAACTAGGTGTCATTTATACTTGTATATTTGTTTTATTTTACATTTCACACATATTTCACTCAATTCACTAAAATGCATAGTACAAGTCAAACATCATTTGAGTGGGTCAGAACCGGACATGACTATCCCACATTTATGTTGTTTCGAGATAATTGACTTCAAAATTGCAGATCTGTTAAAAAATGGTTTGTTTTCTGTTGTTTCCAAAATGTAACGGTAGATGTCTGCACTTATGGTGAACTATAAACTCATAATCATGTTTGGTTCTGATAGAAATGGGTATAAAGATGTAACGATATGCCTAACTCTAATTTAATATTTTTGTGGGATAGTCAAGTCTGGTTTTGACCCACTCATTTATACATCCCGCCATTTCCCTGTCGGGGTACGCAGAGAAGACAGAGCGCCAGACTTTCCTCTCTCGACCCACATCCTTAGCGTCTTCTACATACGCACACCTTCTCATGTAACTTATACGGTTTATCTGACTTTCTACGTTTCCTTCTTTCAGAATACCATTCACTTGATCCAACCATACTCACACGCTTTCCACTCACATTTGCACTATATATTTGTTTTGTTAATGTATAACGTACTTTTCTTAATCTTATTTAACACCAACGTTCCCCCTAATTTTTTTCATTGTGTGTGCAGCCCATCAACTTATATGTGCAAGAAAAAAAGAGGGAAATGCGCAAATATGTATATTCATGCATATATAAAACTAAGTAGTCAACATTATGTACCACGATATCATAAATTACATTTTTCAAATATGTACTTGGGTTATATAAAAAATATATTTATTTTTAAATGAATAATAAATAAACTAAATAATCTGAATATATAATAAATAAAAAATCATGGTCACCCTTCTACACTATTCTTTCCTTACGGCGCGTGGACTCTATATGGTGTTTCCATGTTCCGCACACATCTCCAGGAACCTGAGAACCCACCATAAAATATCAAATAAAATATATAATTGAGCAAAACAAAATATGGTTACAAGTTCCTTTCTTTGAGATGTGTGCAGAAGATGGAAACATGTGTGCGGACAATTTTTAACACATGTGTGGCCGCACACCTTAGAGCAGTGGTCCCCAACCCCCGGGCCGCGGCCCGGTACCGGGCCGTGGATCATATGGGACTGGGCCGCGCAAGGGCCTGCTTAAAAATCAAAATTACTTTTGAAAAATCGAACATACCCAATAAAACTTAATTATAGCTTAAAATAATTATTCCGTTGAAAACCCCTTCACGCTAAGTTACCACCGACCTTCCGACAATACCTTCGAAATTAAACAACACCACACTACCATATGCATGCCGCATGCGGAAATCCCTATTGCCATTTCCGACATCCTATCTATGTTAAGCGGGGTTTTCTGCAGTGACAGCAACCAAAACAAAACAAAGAAATAAACTGGACATAAGCAAGACACTTCGGGTGTCACAATCTCCTATTACCCGCAGATGGAACCATCTCGTTTCAATGAAGCAAGCTCAAGGTTCTCCTTGATTTAGCATTAAGTTAAAATATTAAATATGTTTTTATTCATTTTTAAGGGGTAACTGTATTTTATTTTGAAGGCATGTTTAAACACGATTCAATTAAAAATATTAAATCAAAACACATAAAACTTCAACATTAAAACTTTTAAAGAAAATAGATAAATAACTTTCAAGTGAATATATCTGCAAGATATCAGAATAACATTACGAGTAAAATCCCGATATTAAACCCTAAGCATTCTCAAAAAAAAATCTTTTCTCTATCTTGGAAAAAAATACTTTCAACCTTCCGTTGAACCTTAAAAATATTGAAAATACCCATGAATCCAAAATAAAATTAAAAAATTATCTGAAACTTAATAATCCTTCATTGTTATTATATATTTTTTCTTCATTTTTCCCACAAACCTTGTGTTTTCTCTACTATTATTTGTCACTATAACTTATGTACCACAGTTGTAAATTTTATTATTATATATTGTACAAATATATTGTTATTAAATTAAAAAAAAAAAAACTACATTCAATGTGTCCCCCCCCCCCGCCCCCTCAGTGGGCCGCGGTAAAATTATGAAACGTTGACCGGTCCGCGGCGACAAAAAGGTTGGGGACCACTGCCTTAGAGGAAACGTTGTTTAACACCCTAGCCTTAATTTCACATTCATCCCTTATCACTTCATTTCGTATTCTGTTATACATTGTCACTCCGTGTATTCTTCGCAATGCACGTATCTCTAAAGCATTTATTCCGCTCCACTCAGTCTCTTTCAATGTCCATATTTTACACCCAAACATCAACTATGTAAGTTCATTATGGATAACAAGCATTTATAATACCATAGTTAATGTTTTCATATATGTATATAAAAAAAAATCTTTTAAGAGAGCTCTACATGCAAATTAATAAAAATTAATTAAATGATTTGTCATATTTTTAAAAATACTGAAATAAAAGAAAACAAACAGTTCGTTATCAGAGGATGCGGTGACACAGACCAAGTGTTACTTTAGCTGATAACGAGGCTAGCAGCGATACATCACTTCGCACATTCCTCAGTCACATAACATAACATGTCTGACATTTCACCTTTGTAGTACATTCAACAGTATGTAAATCATTATTATTATAAGTTTTTAGAATGAATATGTGAAACAAGTATTATTAGTAAACACACTGATTCATAGATGGCACTGTTATATAATTAATACAGATAAAATTAATTAATTTAATTTGTCAACACTTCATTGCTAAAATAATCTCTTAATCAGATGAAAGTTAATAAAGCAAGTTACATGGTTGCAAAAAAATATTTAAATGATTATTCATTTGTATGAAATTTATGAACAAATACTCGTAATAAAAGTAAGAATGATATATCATCAATCAAAGTGAAAGCAAGGGATAATGGAGAGGAAACAAAAATCAGGAAAGAAACAGGAATTATATTACAGACTAGAAATTAATAATTTTTTCAATCCTTTCTTAACTCATGCTAAGGACGGAGCGAGTCTAACATAATTTACTGATATTATTCAATAATAGAGATAAAAAATTGTATAATAATCTTCGTAGCTTAATTGGTAATATGTTTGTCTTCCACCTGGGGCTTAGGATGCGATACCTGATGGTAATCAAAAAATTAATAAAGATACGTACTAGTCTTATAAAACTTTACCTGATAAAAATACTCGTACTCTCCAGAAGTGAGCGAGTGTTGTTACCACTCCACATGCAGGGTAGAATTGCTAACACGTATGATGATGAACTACCAGTAATGAACCTACTCCAGGGGACTATATTATTGGGTACGAAGACATTGTTTCATAGCTACGTTCTTCAATATGTCCACATCACCTATTCGGATATGATATGAATTGAAAAATTAATTACATTAAATATTTTCAGATTGATTTACGGTTTATTTATAAATTCATTTAACACTTCATTTTAAATACAATCTGGCTTGTTTATTACCAGTCGGCAATCTCTTCCAACCAACTAGACAAAAGTAAATAAAGTAAGTTACATGGCCGCTAAAAATATTCAAAAGATTAAAGTAAAAGTGAGATATCATCAATCAATGAAAAAGAAAAAAATGGCAGGAATGTAACACGTTATATTACTTAGTATAAATTGTCTTTCTATTATCATTATGGGAGGATGTGGAGAGCACTATATATGTAATACCTTATGGAATCTATAGGATGATGATATCAATGATGAATAATTTTGATTCTACATATTTTTTATTTCCATAGGACTATCATTTCACTGGAGAGAGGCATTTCACCCTAATCATCAGCTTACTAGATGCCTTTTATAAATTCATAAAGCGGTTTGGGCACGTGGAATGAATGAATAAAGAAAGACTAACAAAATAAATTTACAGTGCAAATGTGAGTAAAAAAGAGAAGTATGGATGTGAAAGTAGCGAAATATGTGAGTTGAGATAGAAAAATTTGGCATTCTGTCCTCTCTGCCTACTTCAGCAAGGAAGGTGTGACGGTACGTATGTAAAAACAAAGCACTCAATTTTAATATGAACAGCATCTGTTTGTTATTATTGCACATTTTCTTACACACCTTTATTGTATATATTGGATATGAAGGCTAGAAAATCAGTATGGACATTGTGAGAACCCTTTACAACTCATAATGAACTTGTATTGTATAAAGTAATGTTTAAGTAAATCTGTGGTTTGTTGAATCAATCAAATTTGTTTATGAACTGTTTGTATTATTGTGATAAATAATATTTTTAATGTTACATACTCGTATGTTTCATTTATTTACAAAACATCACATAGTCGTTTATTGCCAGTAACAAAATATATTATGATACTCCACAACAATATTTTAGTTCGCTCTCTGAGAAGAGGCTAAGGATGTGTGTCGAGATAGGAAAATCTGGCATTTTGTTCTCTCTGCCTTCCTTGACAGCAGGGAAATGACGTGATGGTGTGTATCTATGTACGAGTATGTATGTTAAGAATTATCAAAAATACAAAAAACCACTGGCACTCAGTTGATTTTTTACCAATACAGAAGTAGAGTTTTACCAATACAGAAGTAGAGTTTTTAAAATTGTATTAATAAGTAACCTAATTTTTTTTAAATTATCAAATTGTCTTTGATTAAAAATACTAGATTATAAAAAAAAAAAACACTAAATTTCCTTGTCTATTGTATGGGCAAACAAGTCACTATTTGCCCTTTAAATGAATGTAAACAAGAAATTAAAAATATATTTAGTCTGAACGAGCATCACAAGTGTTTTACCATGAGTCAATAAACTGTTTGGGTTAAGATAGAACCAGTGCCAAGTTGAAGTTAGAATACCAAGTGGACTGACAAGGCCTACTAGACTGCTTCCAGGCCACCAGAATAGAATGGTGTAAGGGAAAATTCCCTGACTCAGTCTTTGAATGTCTCCATTTAAATATAACAGACACCAGACGTCTGGATCACCAAGAAAACAGGATAAACTTCATAGTAATGTAAACTTATTTCCACGTATTCAAAAGTCGCTCGCATGAAGCGAAATAAATAATATTTTTTTCTATAAGAAATTTACCAATCAACATATAGTATATTATTCAATACAGTGGAATTTGGCTTTTGAACCTAATCCGTTCTAGAAAACTGTTCGAAAAACGAATATTTTTTCCCCATAAGAAGTAATGTAGATTAGATTAATCCATTCCAGCCCCGAAAAATACACAGCGTGGCAATACATTAAATAGATCAAATTAATTAAATTTAACTGCATTTTACCTGTACTGAGGAGAGCTGATGGCGTAAGTGGAAGGTGGTGAGACAGGTAGAGTTACCTTACATCAACACATCAACCTTAAGTTCGCATTTATCCCTAATCATAACATTCTATCTTATATTGTCCCCCCGTGTGTTCTTCTCAATTCACACATTTATTCAGCTCCTATCACAAGACAGTTGAGGGAATCGAGCAAGAGGAAGGTGTCCTATGAGATTGACGTATCAAATAAAGAGTTAATAGGATTCTCTTTAAACGCTGCATTCAACATGGTCCAGGAATGGGACGTATGAAGACAGGTATGCATTGAGCACACAATAAAGAATGTCCACTAAACTCAATTTCTTCTCAAAGTCATGTTAGGTCCCCCCAATGTTGAATATCACTTGGAAGTAGACATCTTTGTCCCCGGCAACCCGAAAAAGATCTCCAACGCCACTTATGCCAGTCCAATCCTGTATATTGCGGAGCCAGGAGATTTGCCTCCTGCCAACACCTCTTTGGCCTTCTATT
Source organism: Odontocerum albicorne (assembly GCA_949825065.1). Lineage (NCBI taxonomy): Eukaryota > Metazoa > Arthropoda > Insecta > Trichoptera > Odontoceridae > Odontocerum > Odontocerum albicorne. Next base: position 5,302,538 of record OX463855.1, read on the forward strand.
TTGCCTTGGATGATCAGGTGCAGTAATTTGTAAGCTCATATTTACTGAAGAAACAAGTTGAACTTGAATAAACATCCAATTGAAAAAATTGTACAAGGATTACTAATGCATTTGATAAGAAGTGATAATAGCGTCTTTATTTAGATTGGGTCCATTGATTGTTGACTTTAGACATAACTCAACTAATCAGAAGATACGTAATACAATCATATTTTGACCCAGTTTACACTGGTTCGAACAAATCAATTCCTACCATTTCTGGAGATCGTCTGGCACATCTTTAATTGATTCAGTTTGAACAAGATGTTATATTAAATTCTAAGAATCATTTTATAACAGCATGTATAAAATTACTTAGTCACTATCCTATTTCATTTGTTTAAGAAATCAAAGTAGGCATTTGATGAAATTTAGTAATAAAACTATTATATGATATGGAAATAGAATTTTTTATGGAATAAAATCATGACAGTGTGCTCCGTTCGTTTCACTTCTGCGTGTAATCGAATCCAGTATATCGGTGTGGCTAGTGAGTTTGCTGGTGTGCATACTGTGCTCACATACTTAACACTTTGAGGTTTAATGTTGAGCCTGACTCGACATTGATTTTATTCCTGTGGGTCTTATATCGAGTTACACTCAACATTAAGGATTTTGTTATCAGTTAGTAAAATAAAAAAGAAATGTTCAAATATTGTTTTATTTAAAAAAAAAATTTCGTTAATTATAATTTCCATAGAATAATGTAAATTATTATATTTAATATATATGTAGGTTAAAAAAGAGAGAAATAAAATTCCACAGCATAGTTTCCCTTTCCATCTGAATTGATGTTTAAATGGCAAGGGGATCCTTGACTACGAGGCCCAGTAATGACAACAATGGCACAGAACCTATTATATATATGCTATACTTTCCAGAATAGCAGGGTGTCTTATCGGTAAGACATTCATCAGTGCTTTGTCAATCTTTTTTTTTATGTTATGTGGTTGTTTTTTGTTTTTGAAAGTGGCATAATTTGTCTCCTCGCTGTTTGATGTCATTATCAAGGTGGGAAGAAGCTATTTGAAGTGATAGATGTGAATTTTTGCAATACGGATTATACTTCTATCCACTCAAATGTTAGTAAATAGTAGGTACATATAAAATATACTTTTCAATTTGATTTAGGCATGGCCACACCAAAGTGCTTCGCACAAATTCACACCAAGTGAATCTCCTAGCAACAGACGTGTTGGTTGTGTCACCAAGTGATTTTACAGATGGCGGAAGTTTTACTAACAGCTGTGTATAAAAGGGAGCCTTTGTGGAGCCCATCGAGCAAATTATACAAAAATGTACCTGTAATAAAATCACTTTGGAATGAAGTTGCACAGGAAGTAAATAAAGATGGTAAGTTGTAATGAAATTGGTTAGTTTTGAGAGTGGCATCGTTTGTTGAGTCAACCGCTCTCAAATGAATTTGCGCGAAGCGCTTTGGTGTGGCTATGCATGAAATCACCTAGTCTATTAATCATATATCACCTAGTGAAGCATTTTGGTGTGGCCTCGGTCTAAGACATCTGCTTTTTATTTTATGAATTGAATATCGTGGAAATCACTTTCTTTATGAACACATGACCATTAGACTTGATATAGATATTAACAGCATTCCTGCTGCCTGGCTGATAATAAAAATGATGATTTTAAATCGATGAATTATATCAAATTCATGTTATATTTATTTTAAATTATTTGATAATTATTTTATTGATAAAAATCTAATTTCACACTTGTATTACAAAAGGCAGAAATGTAAACTAACCATTACAACCAGAGCAAGGATGTAAAGCCACAAAATGGTTAAAGAAGGAAAACAAACCGATACATGTCCTGATATGCCATAATTATATATAGCAATAAAATTATGCTGCTGGCATAATTCAAAGTTTTCAAACTTGTTAATTCGATGTTGAAAGAAATTTCATAAGTGTAACAAACATTTAAAATCCATAAGTTATATAAGCAAGATATCATTTTACTTTTGATTAAAAATATTATATATATGGTTTGAATAATATGGATCGTCAGGCACCTGAAAATTAATTTCTCATACTATTTTCAGGTTTTCATATTATTTGCTCATAAGATTTAAGTAAGCAATCTATGAATAGAATGCCGATGCACTTTAGAATCAAAATATAATTTGTAATAACATACAATAATTAGACTTTTACATATAATTATTCAATGATATCTAGCGCATACTTCAGAATTCTCTTAGATTCACAAAATTTTTTCGATAGTCACAATTATTTTCGAAGGAGATATTAGGTTGTGCCACATGAAATGTCCAATTTATGGTTATCCATGTTTGCACAAGCGCATTAAGATTTTCTACAGGTTTATTCCTGTTATGTCATTGTTTACTATAAATGTGGCTACTTAAATTGCAGTGCTGTTAGTATTAACTTGGTATTTCAACAAGGTGGTTTTTTTGTTGACCCTCGAAAATATATTGTCTGTGGAGCAAGAGTGAATTATTTTTTTAAATGAATTTAAATCACAAAACGCCGCAGCTATTTCCGGATGTTTAAAAAACACTATCGGGAAAAACAAGTATATTAACATCCAAAGCAAAGTAAGGATATACAAGACCTGTGTCCGACCCATAATGACATACAGCATAGAGTCCAGAGCCGGCACCTGTCAGAACCAAAAATCTCCTTCGAATCAGCGAACTGAAGGTACTCAGGAGTATCGCTGGCAAAACCCTTCGTGATAGAGTACGAAACACAGAATTCCGAAGGATGTGCGAAGTTGAAGATATTGCCAGATGGGGACGATAGAGAAGAAGGTTCTGGAACGAACATGTATCCAGAATGGCGGAACCAAGAGCCGTAAGAATGGCCAGGGACAATATCCCCCAAGCAAGCAGATTTCCAGGACGACCTCCCAAAAGATGGAAAGACAGCTGGCAGTCGACGTCACAAGAAGGAAACGATGATGCAGGACCATAACAGGCTAACAGGCCTAAAAGAAGAGGAAGAAGAGAAGAATTTAAACTGGGCCATAGTGGAGCCGAAGCAGAGAGAAGCATCAGTTCAGTATTCAAGGAAGGAACTGTTGATCAACGAATAAAACGAACATGGTTTCAGAAATTTTAAACTGGAAATTGGAGCCTTGAAAATGATTCACACGGAAGACTTATAACCATTTTAACCATGACAGATTGAAAGAAATTGTTAAAGATAATCCTGAGACTACAATACGAGCATTTACTGCACACCTAGTAGATTCACCTGTGACAGTTTCCCGTCATATAGCTGCAATAAGAAAGGTAAACAATTAGCCGAATGTTCCACATGAATTAACGGAAGGTCAGAAACAACGGTGCTTGAGAGTTTGTTCAACACTGGTTATTAGGAAAAATATTAGGACATTTTTGGATCATATTGTCACATATGATGAAAAATAGATAATGTACGATAATAATATATGGTTTGGATCAGTGGTAAAACTCTGATGAGACACCAAAGCTTTTCCCAAAGTCATCGTTGCACCCACTTCAGGTAATGGTGACTGTGTTGTGGTCTGCAAAGGGAATCACACACTATTCGTTTTTGCCGTAAGTACAATCCATTACTGTTACAACTTAAGCCGAGGCCACACCAAAGTGCTTCGTTAGGCGCTAAGCTAGGTTTTACGTGACTCATATACTAGGTGACTTCATGCCTGGCCCCACCAAAGTGCTACGCACAAATTCATTTGACAGTTGGGAGCGGTTGAGTCAATACACGACGTCAATCTCAAAACTATTTAATTTCATTACAATTTACCATCTTTATTTACTTTCTGTGCAACTTCATTCCAAGTGATTTTATTACAGGTACATTTTTCTATAATTTGCTCGATGGGTTCCACAAAGGCTCCCTTTTATAGACAGCTGTCATTAAAACTTCCGCCATCTTGCAAATTAACCAACACGTCTGTTCGGTAGGAGATTCACTCGATGACTAATCGTCGTGCAACGTGGCGCGAAGCGTGCAGTGTGGCCACTGCGATAGTATGCGGTACGTTGGTTCGCTAGGATATGTCGCCTAATTCGCAACATAGCTCTAAGCATCAAGCGAGGCTCCTACTTGTGTGGCCGAGGCCTTACTGTTAAAAAATTGAAGTAACCCATGAAAAATTAAGATCCCAACAACCTTAACTGATCAACAGAGATGAACCAATATTTTCATGGCAACGCCCGACTGCATATCTCTTTAAAACTTTACAGAAATTAACAAAGCTAGGTTATAAAATATTTATAAATCAAAAGGCCATACATAGTTAACACATTTACAAATTTTATTTATTTTAAAGGCACTGAGTTTTATAAGAGAGGGATCTATTGTTTAGTATGTTATAACGTTGGCAAATAAAAACATTAATGAGAATTGTGCATATATCGATAAAATAATGTATTTTGTTTCTTACAATATTGTTTTCATTTCATCATTCAAAATCGGACATTTAATGTGGTATATCATAATCTAATATATACTAGAAAAATTATTACAAATGTCATCTTTAGAAAAAAGTTTGATTTAATTAGGAAAGAATTAAGATATTGAAAAATAATAAAAACAGAATATCACAGAAGAAACAGAAAATAAAACTACTCAAAAAAGTAATGTTCGAATTAGTTTCAAATAACGAACTGTTTAATTTAAAAATAAAATTCTCATCCCTACAAGAACCTAACCTATAACGTCAAAACTTTTGACACTTGTGAAATCTAAAAAAACTTTACCCAAGTTAAATAAAACTAATAGAAAATTGATAAATACACACGAATAGACATTTTTTATTGTTTTGTGAAGATGTTATACATTATACATATATTATAGAAATTATAAACATATTGTACAACAAAAAAATTTGACAACTTCGTGTCAATGACATTTGTGCAATATTACAAATTGGAATAAAATCAATCAGAATACGTCAATTCTTATAATATTATCATAATTAGATAATATAATTGCATTATCAACACGAACTAACACTTTTAAATAGCGATAAGACGTAAATAAACAAAAAATAAAGTTAGGTTAAAACAGAGATTAAAGCAAGCTATTCAATTGGGGGACTTACTGATATCGCTGAAGGTCTGTTGTTGTTGGACAATGTTCCAAGGAAATCATTTCCATAGGACATATGAGAGGATTGGCTGTCGCTGGACATGTCGTCAGAATCATTGGATCGACTATCATTCACGTCGTACCTCATATTTGTAAATAACAGTCAAAACAACACGATTCACTCACAATTACAAAAAAGGCAACGAAATTGGACAACGGTATACAGTAGCAATAAGTTAAAATCAATTTCCCTTTTCACACAACAAAATTTGAACTTTTCTACGAAAAACACGATCTCGACAAAACAATTTACGGCGATGACTCATCGGCCTATGACGAATCAACGATTGGGGATGCCCTTCTGAGAAAAATACAAGTGTTCGAAAAGTACACAAACGGCGTAAGCGCCTTTTTCGGCGGTTCGTGATTGCGTTATAAAAGGTAAGGTATTTGACGTTTTAGTGTTGAGCATTTAGCAATAAGCCAAGGGTGATCTCATGGTCTATTTTTAGTTGCATGACTACATCTCCAGCCAATGGGTTTCGAGAATTGGAATGACGTCATAGACATACAGCGCCAATAGGAATCCTAGAGTGGCATTGCCATCTGTTAGAATGTGGTGGAAGGAATTCAAATTTCATTTGGTCTAATTCGTAATGGATTCAAAGTGGTTTCTGATTAAATATTTAATTATGTTTTACGATTTTTTTGGAAATAAACGTTGAAAAAATCGTAACAATATATATTTACTATACATAATGCTTATGAGTAACAAACTTAAATTGAGTTTTTAATTGAATATCGTTTTTTCGTCAAGTTTATATGATTATTTTTATAAATCAGTCTTGATTTTTTTTCAACAATGAAAAAGCTGAATTTTTAATTATTTATACAGTTTGTTGCAAAAAACAGAAATATCAACTACTCGAATCCCAAAAATCCCGGGCAAAAGACCAGTGCTGTTATTGGTGATATATACATGTTGAATAGCGTAGCCAGGAGACAATATCTAAGGCTCTAGTTATTAAGCTTTCGGGTTGAGTAAAGATTTTTAAATTTCGACTTAACTTCAACCGTTCTTAACCTTCGGTTTGAGAACCATTGGAGTAGGCAAGCTTGTCTAAGCTATTACAGTCGTTATTGATTTGTTTTTTTTTATTTCAACACAAACGTAATGATTGATTTAATTTTTTTATTAGATATGATATATATAATGTCCAAGAAACAGCTTTTGATGAATGTAAAACAGCACAAAAAAGTCATTATGAATGAAAAGTCATATTTATCAAAAATATATTTTTCTAATGTATGTGATGAAGAATTTTCATGGCGAAGATTCGTAAGTTAAGAATCGTGGCCAAATAATTGTTGTTGTAGAGTTGTGGGCAAAAGATTATGGCCAAAGAATTGTGGGGGAAGGATTGTAGGCAAAGGTTTGTGGGCAAAAGATTATGGGCAAAGAATTGTGGGTAAATGAATGTGGGCAAAGGATTGTGGACAAAGGATTGCGAGCAAATAATTGTGGGCAAAAGATTATGGGTTAACGATTGTAGGTAAAGAACTGTGAGAAAAGGATTGTGGGCTAAAGATTGTGGGCGAAGAATTGTGGGCAGGTAATTGTTGCAAAGAATAATTCTATGGCGTTTTGGTAAAGAGGTACAAGTCATCAATTACTTACCTGAGGTCTGTACTTCAAGAATACAAGTGTTGCAAAACTTCAAACTGACAAATAATTAATTGATGACTTGTACCTCTTTACCAAAATGCCATAGAATTCTAGACCTGTTTTTTCTTCTTCCCAGTACCATGTCAGGTCCCCCCAACGTTGAATATCACCTGAGAGTAGACATCTTTGTTCCCGGCAGAACGAAAAGATCTCCAACGCCCCTTATGCCAGTCTAATCACGTATATTGTGGAGCCAGTAGATTTACCTCCTGCCAACACCTCTTCGGCCTTCTATTTTGCCTTGGATGATCAGGTGCAGTAATTGGTACTTTGCTCTTCTAAGTACATGACCCAAGTAAGACACCTTTCGGATTTTAATATCAGTCAGCAACTCTCTATCAACTTTGGCGCTTTAAAGAACCCTTGTGTTGCTGACCATATCCGTCCAGGGTATCCGTAGCATTCTCCGGTGTATCCACATTTCGAATGCTTGCAGTCGGTTCATACTACCAACTTTAAGATCCATGATTCTACTCCATGCAACAACACTGACCAAACTTAGCATTTGACTAACTGTTGTCAAAGTTTCAAGTTTAGATTATCATTACAGAATACGTTTCTCATTTTATTAAAAGCTGCACGAAATGATTCAATTCTGCACTTGACTTCGGTTTCTGGGTCGAGGTCTTCCACTAGGATACTTCCGAAGTATTTAAATTTTTTCACTCTCTATATCAGCACCGTTCAATGTAATACGTGCTCCTGCCGGCCAAACACCATGAACTTAGTTTTACTCACGTTCATGTTCAGCCCCAGTCTCACACCGGCTTCATTAATTCTATCTATAAGCGTTTGAAGGTCGTCAATACTGTCTGCCAGAACAATTGTATCATCTGCGTACCTGATGTTATTGACGCATACACCATTCATATTGTATTATAACATATTTAATTAAATTGTACAGTCCAGTGACAAAAGAAAAGCTATCACTTTCATTCCACTTGCTAAATTTGGCCCCTTGTGACTTCTTTTATTCTTAAACTAAAATTGGCTTTTAAGTAAGAGATTCCTTGAAATTGATGATGATTTCAAAATATCCAAATTGATAACATGTTAAAGAGTATTGCCAGGACACAATATTATCTTCCATTCAAGTAATCAAGCCTTTGAGCTAAGAACCATTGGAGTAGCTAAGTAATTCATGGTTTTTCATTACATGTGTTGGAAATACTACCGCACACAGACAAGAAAAAAATACTCACATGTCTAGTGTTTGCAGGTATTGTTATAAGATGGACTTTTCGGCTAGGTTGGGTCTTTTTTATTTTTTTGTTTGTGCCGACAGGAATTGAACTTGAAAGTCTTTAATGGAAAACGAGGGTTTTATCAATTAAGCCACGGAGGTCTTTTTCAATTAAATACTTTCCATTGTTAATACAACTTACATATTATGGAATACCACTCCCTAATTAACATATTGTAAAGGGTCTTTCAAATTGAGCAGTTTTTTTTAATTCTTGGATACAACACAGATGGTGTCGAGAGCTTGCCTGGGTCTTGTGACATTTGAGAAGTGTAATGTATGACATTTATAAAAATCGTATACAATACAACAACGCATTCAAATGTTAAATTATTTTATGTATTGTAATCTCCGGAAACGGTGATGTTAATTGGCCACCAAGATCATGTGATCTGACACCGTTGGACTATTTTCTCTGGGGTTACGTGAAAAGCCAGGTCTATAAGTATGACCCCCAATCAATTCCTGAACTGAAGGATGAAATTATTCGCCTTATTGGTGAATTACAACCGCAATTATGTCAAAATGTCATCGAAAATGTTGATAAAAGAGTGGACATCTGTGGAGCTGCAAGAGGTGGACATTTGGCGGATATTGTTTTTTGTGTTTAAATGTCATACATTATACTTCAATGACCAATAAAAAGTTTTTTGAAATCAAAGCAAATTGTGTGTTTTATTCAAGAATTGAAAAAAAAAAAATTTAAAAAACCGCTCAATTTGAAAGACCCTTTAGAATGATTCTAAAATGGTGAGAATAAGAGGTTTATGAATGAGAAATAATCGGAACAATAAATTTATAACATTTTATTTATGACATTATAAAAAAATTGTATGTGTTATTTTATCTAGAATACATTATATTAATATTATTATAGTTAACATCAGTTTTCAACTATTCTTACAACTAATTAATATAGGGTCCCAAAAAAATATATACACACTTTTACACCATGTCGTATACTTGAACTTGCTGCAGGAATTTGTCATACCACCCATTCATGAGCAGTTAAGGGATGAGGATTTTTATTTTCAGCAAGATGGTGCACCTCCCCACTTCCATCATTATGTGAAGGCCTATCTCGATGAAAAATTGCCAAACAGATGGATCGGGTGTAGAGGTAGCATTAAATAACTCCTGCACTCCTTAAACCACATGTCGATTGGCATTTATGGGGACTCGTCAAAGATAAATTTTATGGCACAAAACTGACAACAGTTACATAATGAATTGAGACCAGCCATTGAAAGAGAATGCGTCCAAATATCAAAACAAATTATTCATAATGTTTGTGATTCCACGAATTCAGCAGTGAATGGACCAGAATGACCATCAATTTGAGCACTAGCGATAACTAGAAAAAAATAGATGTCTGTTTTATTTAATTTGGAGTTTAAATTTGATGTACTTGAATAAATATTGAATAATCATTCAAAGTGAATATAATTTTTTTGGGACACCTTTCGTTGAGTTGTACAGTATGGGACCTTTTAAATTCTTCCTACATACATACATACCAGGACAGGACAGAGTGCCAGACTTTCCTATCTCAACACACATCCTTAGCCTCTTCTTCATCCATACACCTTTTCATACAAACTCTACGATTTCTCTGACTTTCTATGTTTCCCCTTTCAGAATATCATTCCCTTGATCCAACAATACTTTCCTTAGTTTTCCTTTCACACACTTTCCACTCACATTTGAACTATACATATGTTTTGTTAGTCTTTCTTCATTCATTCATTCCACATGCCCAAACCATCTCAACATACTTAGCAACATCTTACTTAATACACCAGCTTAAGTCCACATTCATCCTTTATCACTTCATTCCGTATTCTGTCAAACATTGTCATTTTGTCTTTTCTTCTCAATGCACACATTTATTCCGCTCCTCTCAGTATTTGTCACCGTCCATGTTTCACTATATTTTCTATATGCAATTATATTTTTAACATACTGTATTTTATTCTATTAAACTAAAGCAACCCAATAAAGAAAATATTATATTGTTGCTGATGGATATTATGTTGCTAAGTCTAATATGATTGCATTTTACGAAACATGTACAGACTTCTTTTCTTGACATTATTCCCTAAACCAGGCCTGGGCAAACATTTCGACTGAACAGCCGAATTAAGAATTTGAATGTTAGAATGGGCCGTCAAATAAAATATTAATTTTTTCATAGATGCAATTTATAATCACATAAAATAACATAATATTGCTAAGATAAAAAAACTGTGAACATGGAATTTAGAGCGAGTGTGTTGGTGATTACGGCTGTGCATTACACATCGCTACACAAATCACACAAGCCGTACTCACACATTCAGTCTTATAATGCGACTTGGGACTGAAAATACTATTTTTTGGTAAATGCAGGTAATACATAAAAAATGTATGATTATATAAACACAAAAAAATATTCAATGTTTTTCTCATTCAAATTTGAGACGGGTCGTATATGACCCGCAGGCCGTATGTGACCTGTAGGCCGTAAGTGACCCGCATACCCTATGTGACCTGTAGGTCGTAAGTGATCCGCAGGCCGTAAGTGACCTGTAGGCCGTATGTGACCCGCAGGTCGTGTGTGACCTGTAGGCTGTATGTGACCCACAGGTCGTATGTGACCTGTAGGCCGCAATTTGCCCAGGACTGCCCTAAAAAATGTAGTACAATAATCCCTCATCAGTCACGATTTTTTAAAATACTTTATAAAAAAATTATATTTTACAGATTAAATATTCTCAGGTTTAGTTTATGAAGAGGAAACTAAAAATATGGAAGTGCAGGGAAGAAAGAAAGGAAATCCATTGTAATTTGTTTTATCAAACACTGTTTATTCCACTTTTTGTAATGGTATAACTCTACCGGTTTCAAGGCTTCCGCCTCATCATCAGGGGAGCCTTGAAACCGGTGGGGTTATACCGTTACAAAAAGTGGAATAAACAGTGTTTGATAAAACAAATTACAATGTCTTTAAACCTCCACAATGTTAATGCCTTAACTATAAATAATATATGTAAGAAAGACACCTTGAGACAGTTTGGACATATTAAGACAATGAATTCTCAAAAAATTACAAAATAGAATTGGTGACCTCAGGAAAAAATGGAAGGATATAAATGAAGAAATTTCGATCCAGGGAAAGTTAAGAAACATTTGAAAAGAAAGAGCATGTGTGGTGAAATACATTGATGTGATAAAAAAGATGAAACAAACCTCGTTTGTATGAAGATCCACCATCTCTGCGTACCTCAAAATGGATGTATGCTACCGCAAGTCATGTGAGACAGGGTGTGATACAAGCCTATTCTCTCTCTCCAGTGCTTTTTAATGGGTATATCCAATGTACGATAGACGAAGCAAGAGAAGAAATGGACCATAGAAGAGGCATCAGAATTCACGATATGGACTGCACCTCCTAGCTCAGAGCTCAAGCTCATACAGAGCTCAAGAGGATCGCTGAAGATCGAGCGGAGTGGAAGAGGAGATGCAGAGCAAAGAAGAAGAAGCTACCGCAAGTGAAGAGTTAATAATGCGAGTATATGTCTCGTTTACAAGTTTTGTCACCAGGCGAAGTAACTTATTTGACTTGGACCATCTGCAATTGAACCTGAAATCACTAGGTGGATATCAAGTGTCTTATTAACTTAGCCACAGAGGTCGTCATCAACGTCATTTTTTGTGTTTAAATGTCATACATTTAAAAACAAAAAACTTCAATGACCAATAAAAAGTTTTTTGAAATCAAAGCAAATTGTGTTTTATTCAACAATTAAAAAAACCGCTCAATTTGAAAGACCCTATATAAACAAATAAGGTAATTGAGCATTCGCAGAATTGGTATACCCGGGGGGGTCCTGGAACTAGCCCCTTTTAAAGAATATTGAAGGACTATTGTACCTGTTATAAAAATGAATCTGTAATGTAGACCATTGGCTCACTTATTAAAAAGGAATTATAAATTATCACTAAATTTTTTGGATAATCCACATATTTAATACTTTTAATAATAATATTGTTTTCTTAACTAAGAAATGTAATAGTAGTCTTAGAAAATAATGATATGTAATATTTCCATATTATACTAAAACCTCACTTCAAAGTCATTTTGATGACTTAAAAAATTACTCATAGATTATGCAGTCACATTTGCAGGAATAAAATTTTTTTTTCATCTTTTTTATTTAAACTGTAAATACTAATAATAAAAATGATAATAAAACTATTGTGGCGGGTTATTGCCTTGTGGCAATTTCTTACAACCAACTAGAAAGGTGTTAAACAAGCCTTAAGTGAAAACCAGACTAGAATCGAAACCGTAACCCCATTATGGAAGACAGGTGTCTTATAAACTAGGCCCTAGAAGTCGTCTACATCTCGTTATAAAAATTATATTAATGTATGGGTTCTCAAATTTATTAATGTATCTCAATTCATTAATACGAGGGTCGCTACTTAAGTTGTAAGAGAGACAAGTAAAAACAAATATTTATCATCGAAAATGGCTTTATTGTTTTTCAAAATACTCTCCATGAAGATCAATACACTTTTGCATGCGTTTGAACCAATTTTCGAAGCACTTTTTCCACTCCGAATGAGGTAACTTCAAAACATGTATTTTGAACGCATCAACCGCTTCTTCAGGCGTCGAAAAACGTTGACTTCGCAATTTATTTTTGATGTTCGGGAATAAAAAAAAGTCATTGGGTGCCAAATCAGGGCTGTACGGCAGATGACCCATCAATTCGATGTTTTGAATGCTCAAAATGTCACTTCTTTGAGCCGATGTGTGAGAGCTCGCATTGTCGTGGTGGAGAATGATCCGTCTTCGGCGGTTGGTTTTCCTCATTTCTCCGAACACTTCTGGCAAACAAATGGTGGTGTACCATTCAGGATTGACGGTACGACGTTCCACTAAAGGCACTGTTGCGACATAACCATTTATACCGAAGAAACAAGTCACTATTTTCTTCGAAGTGCTTCGTGCGCGAACGACTTTTGTTGAATTTGGCTCTGCTTGAAAGACCCATACAGTTTCTTGCTCATATGCATAGATCCATGATTTGTCGCCTGTGACGATCTTATAGACGCCTTTTAAAGCACTGTGATCGAATTTTTTCAACATTTATTTGGACCAATAGACATGAGCCTTTTTTTGAGCCATTGTCAAATTATGCGGTATCCAACGTGAACAAATCTTTTTGACGGCCAAATGTTCATGCAATATTGAATGTATGCGAGTGGAACTAATGCCCAAACATGCCTCAATCTCACGATTAGTCACATGACGATCTTACAATACCAGTTCACGCACAGCATTGATGTTTTCTGGCACAACAACCAATTTTGGACGACCTTCACGAAATTCGTCCTGGAGCAAATTACGACCACGAATGAATTCGGAAAACCAGCAAAACACAGTGGCCCGGGATGGTGCTTCATCACCAAAAGTCGAAGTGAGTTGATCGGCACACTGTTGTTGAGTTAGTCCACGTCGAAAATCATAAAAAATCATCACATGAAAATGTTCACGATTTAATTCCGTTTTTGGCCGAGATAAATTTTTTAAGTCACTGTAAACAACACATATAGCACTCGTATGACAAAACTTTCTGAGCACGTATACCATTAAAAACGTCAAACTTTACGATGCTGATGTCAGATTTGACGTATATACACTGGTGTTGCCATATCTCAAAACTTAAGTAGCAACCTTCGTACTTGATAATGTATTTGAAAAGACGAGTTCCATATTTAGGGAGTCTGCTTCGCAGTATAAACTCAAATGTCTGGAAACTTATTCAACTACTGACATGGAATTCGGAGAGTCAATGAGACTTATATTGCCAGTAACTAAAAATTAATTCCACATATCACTCGACCTTACAGCCCAGTAAACAACAATATTGATATTTATCAGTAACATTACGAATTCTCTTATAAATATCCAAATATTTAGTTATACAAATGAACCTGGTATCAGAAAACAGGGTTACATATCTGTGGCGTTATGGCACAAGCTGATATGTCCGTTTTATGTCATATTGGGTTTATTCTCCCAATTTATAGAAAATATTTCTCAGCATGTTGTGGCAAAACCTGGTGTGTCAGTCATTATCCAAACAAAAGATATATCGTTTGAAAAAACTTAAAAAATAATAATTTTTAACAGCTTATCAGAGTTAATATTTCTTCTCCTGTAAACTTAGGTAAAACTGACATATCAGCTTGTGCCATAATGCCACAGATATAATATATTAAATTATAAATATCAAAAAGTAAAGAAATTCAAGAAGTAAAATTTTCCAAGAAAAAAACCTAAAGCAGAAATAGTGTTTGATTTTCTTATGAATTAAATTGTACATTTTTTATAGAAAATTTTACATAGTTATAAAAAAACGTATAAAAAACAATTGACTTACATTTCAATAAATATAATATCATTAGAAAGGAAGTTTTGTGGAAGAAAAAATCCTAACGTTATTTAATAAACTTAAAATTTTCTCTCTATTTAATTTTTACTAATACGATTCACGATAAAGTTATAAAAAAGTACACATATAAAAAATAATGGTAAGCGAACCATATTTTACAATTTACTTAGATAACTGTAAAGTACTGCCAAAATTTAAATATATCCGAAAACTTAATATTATAATATTTTTAGTAATAGTCTTCAAATTTTCACACTAAGATTATAAACCACTAACAGGTTAAATAAAAACGCTAATCATTTTATGGAATTGGTTCGAAATTGCCAGAAATAAGTCTTTTGTACTTTTATTTTTATTAATATGTATATACTGAAGAATAAAAAATATATCAAGCCTCTAATGAAAGATTATCATATGGTTTATAAATTGCAATATAGCAATAAACCAACCAAGATTATAAATTACAATATAGCAATAAACCAACCAAGATTATAAATTGCAATATAGCAATAAACCAACCAAGATTATAAATTGCAATATAGCAATAAACTAACCAAGATTATAAATTGAAATATAGCAATAAACCAACCAGATTGTATTATATACAATCTAAAGGGTCTTTCAAATTGAGTTTTTTTTTATTCTTGGATAAAACACAGATGGCGTCGCGAACTTGCGTGGGTATTGTGACATTTGAGAAGTGTAATGTATGACATTTATAAAAATGGAGTCGTGTACAATACAACAACGCATTCAAATTTTTGAATTATTTTATGTATTGTAATTTCCGGAAACGGTGATGTTAATTGGGCACCAAGATCATGTGATCTGACACCGTTGGACTATTTTCTCTGGGGTTACGTGAAAAACTAGGTCTATAAGAATGACCCCTCGATCAATTCCTGAGCTGAAGGACAAAATCATTTGCGTTATTGATGAGTTAGAACCGCAATTCAGCCAAAATGTCATCGAAAATTTTGACAAAAGAGTGGACATCTGAGGCGCTGCAAGAGGTGCACATTTGGCGGATATTGTTTTTTGTGTTTAAATGTCATACATTATACTTGAATGACCGATAAAAAGTTTTTTGAAATCAAAGCAAATTGTGTGTTTTATTCAAGAATTTAAAAAATTTGATTTAAAAAAACTGCTCTATTTGATAGACCCTTTATAAACCGGAGAACTTAACTCCCAATTCAATGAATAATTGTTCTTTGGTATTGGTTTTAATGGGGTTTCTTGAAAGAAAGTAACATTGAATAAGATTGTGGGGCTGTACGGGGCATTGATACTATATGCTAGGGGTAAGACCTGATTGACACAAATGATAGGGCTATATTTCTTGCCTCGTACTAGAAATATATGACATAATTAACAATTAATGGTCTGGACACGGAAATTAATATTTGCCGCTATTAAAAAATTGAGAGAAAAGTCACATCAAATAATTGAAACGTTATTTTTGAAAGTTAAAAAGATGCATTACGTTAATGTGTACATTTTTCTTCATTCTAGATAGATCATAGATTTTTTATTTTTCAGGCAATTTTATAATAATATTAGTGGCACTTTTGTGGAAATGAATAATTAGCTAAATGGAGAATTACGATGATCTGGATGATGGTGGAACCACTTGGAACATGCATTGTGTTGCGTATGTTATCTTATCTGAAACAAAATTAAAAATTATTCGCTTTTGTATGAAAAATTAATATTACGAATGAGACAAATTACAGTGGAATCCATAAAAATTAATATTACGAATAAGACAAATTACAGTGGAATCCATAAAAATTAATATTACGAATGAGACAAATTACAGTGGAATCCATAAAAATTAATATAACGAATAAGACAAATTACAGTGGAATCCATAAAAATTAATATTACGAATGAGACAAATTACAGTGGAATCCATAAAAATTAATATTACGAATAAGACAAATTACAGTAGAATCCATAAAAAACAAATTATAATGGTATAAGATGAAGCGGAAAGAAATGACAATATTTTTTAATGCGAATATTTTGCCTCTAAGTGTTAAATATATGGGTGGTGTGTGCAGCTTTAGGAAGTACTCAAAAACAACTCTTTTTAAATGGTTTTATCAAAATTTATTACTTTACATGAACACTAAACACATACACATTACACTACACCTGTAGTTAAATGTGTTAATATCACATATCTGAAGATCTACAAAGGTCTCTTTGTAGTGTGTCTTGCCTTGGTAAGTTTTCTGCGGTTTTCTTACCAATTTTTTTTTAACCATTACAGGTTAAGGGAAGTACCTAATCTAATACCTTTTTATCCTTACACTAAACTTATAGATATATTTATTTTGTAATATGTTTTTTAATCTCTCAATAAAAGTGGGTTTGAGTACCAAGCTAAAGCGCCCTTGAGGAGAGTTTGTTCCCTAAATGGCACTACATAAATTGTCTTTTTATTATTATTGTTAGGATGACAAACAAGATGGAAATTTCTGACTGAGGATCAGTTCCATTGATGTCTCTAGTTATTTGGTGAGTTCACATTCCTCTCAGCATTCAGTCGGGTGGTTATATTAATGCCTATAAAACTGAAAGGAAAGGTATACCAGACTATCGTTAGACCCGCGATTATGTATGGCTCAGAATGCTGGACTATGTACAGCTCCTAACCTAGGCAACTTAAAACGGAAGAAATGCGAATGCTTAGGTGGTCGGCAGGAGTATCACTAAAAGATAAAATTAAGAGCTCATGCATTCATGGTAGTCTGGGGTCACTGACATAATTAGTAAGCTGGAAGAGCGACAGCTGAGATGGTACAGGCACATAAGACGGAGACCACCAGACCATACTGTAAATCAGGCAATTTCTGTGGATCTTCCTCGACAGCCGTCCAGAGGAAGACCAAAGAACTCCTGGATAACTCAATGCTCCGAAATCCTGCAGAGAAACGGTCTAGATGAAAGCGATACCCAGAACCGAAGAACATACAGCCCGAGAATGAGAAAAGCCGACCCCAACAGCCTACCTAGGCAATGAATTGGGATAGTGCCAGGAAGAAGAAGAAAGACATTCCTCTAAGCTAATAATTGTCCCTCGATCCAAAAAATTTATGGATAATGGTAAAGTTATGGATAAAAGGCAAGTCGGAGGAGGTCAGGAAAGTTAGACACACCTTCAGGTACTCCCTCATGAAGCCGTCTTCACAAAGGGATGTGACATGAGAGTATGCATGATGCACATAAATTTTTTGTTAAAATTCATTCAGTAATGGAATTCTACACTTGATATCTGTTTAATAAATAAATAATCTTGACTTACCCATTATCCTCGGCCGGTTTCCTTTATAAATGAAATAAGTATAGACAGCTACACCGATAAGAATGAAACTGATAGCAAACAGGTACTTGACGGAAGGGTCTCCCACGATGGGGACTACGGAGAGGAAGATGGCCACAGTCAGAACAAAGTAGGGGACCACCAAGGGCACTCTGTAAGGTCTTGGTAGCTCTGGACGAGTCTTGCGCAGGACCAGTAGAGCCACCATAGCCCCACCGTAGAAAATCCATATCAAGAATGAAGCGAAATCGATCAGTTGGTTTATATCACCAGGAATGATAAACATAAAAGAAATTATTCCCTGTAAAAAAAGTAAATAAATTAATATGTAGATTCAATAATTAATGTAAAAACTATTTTTTTTGTTTAGAATATATAATTGAAGGAGTTTGTAATTTATTTTTATCAAACACTGTTTATTCCACTTTTTTGTGACGGTATAACCCTACCGGTTTCAAGGCTTTCACCTCATCTTCAGGGGAGCGCAAGGTGAAAGCCTTGAAACCGGTAGGGTTATACCGTCACAAAAAAGTGGAATAAACAGTGTTTGATAAAAATAAATTTCAATGTCTTTAAACCTCCACAACGTTAATGCCTTAACTATAAACAACATAATTGAACGAGGTTGCGTAGTAAATTGTATGAAAAAATAAGAAGCTGTGTTGTGCATTAGTTGACCTGAAAAAAGTATATTTTCTGTATGTTATAAGAGGCAAGCTATGGAAAGTATTGGATTAATATGGTGTTGAATGTAAATGGAATTGTGGTATTGCATTATTATATGCTAAAAGTAGAGCATGTATTAGAGTGAACAATGTCTTAACTGAGTAGTTTGATATTTCAAAAGGGATGTGTCATGCCAGCCTGGTTGTTTGATATTTACATAGATTGATGTGTGAAGGAACTACAGTGGTCAATGAGTGTCATACAAATTATGAATGGGAATGTTTGCAGATATGCTGATGAGATTTGTTATATGCTGATGAAATGGTAGTGTTAACAGAATATGAGGATGAATTATAGAGTTTGATAAGTAAATTGTATGAGAGATGCAAAGAGAAAGATTTGAGAATGAATGTTGTAAAATCCAATATCACAGTGATAGAAAAGTGTGAAAGGAAAAGTAAATATGTGGGTGAGTAATGAAAGATAAGACGAAGTAGAAGAATTGAGTCGTCAAGACGTAAAACCCGCTCTGGAAGACTTTTTCAGATTTGAGTAAATGATGATTAACTACTTCTTCTTCCTAGTGTCATGTCAGGTCTCCCCAATGTTGACTATCACCTGAGAGTAAGCATCTCTGTCCCCGGCAGCCCGAAAAAGATCCCCAATGCTCCTTATACCAGTTCAATCACGTATATTGCGGAGCCAGGAGATTTGCCTCCTGCCAACACCTCTTCTACCCTCTATTTTGCCTTGGATGATCAGGTGCAGTAATTTGTACTTTTCCCCTCTAAGTACATGACCCAAATAGGACACCTTTCGGATTTTAATATTAGTCAGCAACTCTCTATCAACTTTGGCTCTTTGAAAAACCCTTGTGTTGCTGACCATATCCGTCCAGGGTATCCGTAGCATTCTCCGGTGTATCCACATTTCGAATGCTTCCAGTCGGTTCCTACTACCAACTTTGAGGGTCCATGATTCCACTCCATATAATAACACTGACCAAACGTAGCATTTGATTAACCGTTGTCGATGTTTCAAGTTTAGATTATCATCGCAGAATACGCTTCTCATTTTATTAAAAGCCGCACGAGATGTTTCAATTCTGCACTTGACTTGGGTTTCTGGGTCGAGGTCCTCCACTAGGATACTTCCGAGGTATTTAAATGTTTTTACTCTCTCTATATCAGCACCGTTCAATGTAAGACGTGCTCCTGCATGATCCTGCCGGCCAAACACCATGCACTTAGTTTTACTCACATTCGTGTTACATTAACTACTTATGTAAATGAAATGTTAACGTGATATATTTTCTGGTTTACGCCTTTAGAAACAATAAATAATATCAGTCCCATAATAAGTTTTGACAGAAACATAATGAATAATTAAATATTATTGATTAAATAAATTATGTGCAGAGCGGAATTTGACACTCGCCGTTTTCCAGAGTGGGTTTTGCATCTTGATGACCCAATTATGTTATTTAAGTAGTATTTTCTCAGATGATGGAAACATGATGAGAAATATGGAATGGTATGTAGTGACAGACAACAATGTCAATGGGGCACTAAAACATATATATTCGAGCCAGACAGTATCAAAATCTGCTAAGAAATTAATCCTTGAGGTTTGAGCTCCTAATTTTTTTTGTTATACATTTTTTTTATAATATTAGGTGTTAACATAAGTCGTGTTTTTTTTTTCAAATTTAAAAATGCGCACCAAAAGTAAAACAAAATGGTAAAAATTATACGTCATTCGAAGGAAAATTTTCTGTTCTACAAGATATTGTGTTTGCTTTTACGTTACATATATTATTTTATTTGATTACAAGCCTTCAAAATGGAGTGTCGAGTAGCGAAAGTGAGCATTTTCGACACCTCCTTCTGTTCGCGTTCAATCGAGGGAATAAAGCTGCCAAAGCTGCTACCGATATTTGCGAAGTGTACAGTGAAGATGCTATGAATGAAAGGACAGATTGTCGATGGTTTTTGATTTTGACCTGAAAGACATGGAGCGTTCCGGACGACCAGTGGACTTCGATGAGGACCGCTTAAACCATATTATTTATGAAGATTCCCTTCAAACCACCACAGAATTGGCTGAGCAGATGAATTGTAGTCACATGACTGTATACCGTATTACTTATATGAAAACAATACTCAAAACCACAAAGTTACAATAATTTCGATATTGAATCTTTGAATATACTAGGTTAGTCAAAAAGTTTTGAAAGCGACATCTATGGAGCAGTAGAAAACCAAAATTTCTACGCCATTTTAATATTTCATCTTTCATAAGAACGTACTCAAAATTTCATTTCGATCTGTCAATTCATTCTTTGTTTACAAGCCATTTGAAGTTGACGTGTCAGTGTATTTTTTAACAATGGAAAAATCCGAATATCGTGCAGTGATTAAATTCTTTGTTTTGGAAGGTTTATCGGCTACTGAGATCCATGCAAAGATGGTGAAAGTATTAAAGGAGTCTTCTCCTTCATTTCTAACCGTTCACCGATGGGTTTTGGAGTTTAAGCGTGGCCGTACAAGCGTTGAAGACGATCCACGCTCAGGACGTCCAAAAAGTGCATCAACACCAGAAATCATAGCGAAAATACAGGATATAGTTTTGGAAGATCATCGATCGACTTTGGATGTGATAGCTGACACCATAGGCATCTCACATGGAACAACATGGCATATTTTGGCTGAAGTTTTGGGTTTCAAAAAACTGTGTGCACAATGGGTGCCGCATTTGCTAACAATGCAACAAAAACACGTTCGAATGCGACTTTCTGAGCAACATTTGGAGCAATTTCGAAAGGATAAAAAGGATTTTCTGCGTCGAATCATCACTATGGATGAGACTTGGGTCTACCACCATGATCCTGAATCAAAACAAGAGGCTAAGGAGTGGTGTGAACCAGGCACTTTGGCTCCGAAGCGAGTTCGTGTCCAGAAATCGACCAAGAAGGTGTTAGCGTCAGTTTTTTGGGATGCAAAAGGAATTTTATTAATAGATTATCTCCAAACTGGTAAGACAATCAACTCTAATTATTATTGTGACCTTTTGGACCAGTTGGATGAAAAAATTTGTGAAAAAAGACCCGGTTTGCAGAAGAAAAAAATCATTTTTCATCAAGACAATGCACCTGCTCACACAGCTCAAAAAACCATCGCAAAAATTAGTGAATTGGGGTACGAATTGTTGCAGCATCCACCCTATTCGCCAGATTTAGCTCCATCTGACTTCTGGCTGTTCTCACACCTCAAAAAATTCCTTTGTGGAAAGCATTTTTCATCAAACGAAGAGGTTATAGCCGTCGTAGAGGAGTATTTTGCAGGCCTTCCAGAAAGTCACTTCCGTGATGGGACAACAAAGTTGGAAGATCGTTGAACCAAGTGTATTGATCTTATGGGAGACTATACTGAGCAATTAAAGTGATTTCCCCCCAAAAAAATGTATTTTCATTTCCGCTTTCAAAACTTTTTGACTAACCTAGTACGGTGAGTCCCGGGAATTTAACCGTTTACCGGTGAATAATACACACCGGTTGTTCCACCGCCAGGGCGAGCTATATGTGGATTGATGTGGAAAATTATTAGATTTTGTAAACACTTTTTGACAAAAAAAATTATCCTTGTTCTAATTAACGGACTTTTACTGTAGTATGTGGGTGAGATAATAACGTACTATTAGTGTATTGACCAAAGTTTTATTAAACTTACTAATAAACAGTTGAAATATCAAAATATACCTGGAATACTACAGCTGCTGCAGGCGTGAACCTACTGAAGTGGACGAACGAGAATACTTCTATTGTATGACCATCTTTGCCTGCGACATAACATAACCTGAAAATATATTTGCATTTTACAAAGTGGTAAAAAGATCTTTAACGGTATCTTTTATGATTTGGCTTGAAAAAGAATACTTCTATTGTATGACCATCTTTGCCTGCGACATAACATAACCTGAAAATATATTTGCATTTTACAAAGTGGTAAAAAGATCTTTAATGGTATCTTTTATGAATTGGCTTGAAAAAGAATACTTCTATTGTATGACCATCTTTGCCTGCGACATAAAATAACCTGAAAATATATTTGCATTTTACAAAGTGGTAAAAAGATCTTTAATGGTATCTTTTATGATTTGGCTTGAAAAAGAATACTTCTATTGTATGACCATCTTTGCCTGCGACATAACATAACCTGAAAATATATTTGCATTTTACAAAGTGGTAAAAAGATCTTTAATGGTATCTTTTATGAATTGGCTTGAAAAAGAATACTTCTATTGTATGACCATCTTTGCTTGCGACATAACATAACCTGAAAATATATTTGCATTTTACAAAGTGGTAAAAAGATCTTTAATGGTATCTTTTATGAATTGGCTTGAAAAAGAATACTTCTATTGTATGACCATCTTTGCCTGCGACATAACATAACCTGAAAATATATTTGCATTTTACAAAGTGGTAAAAAGATCTTTAACGGTATCTTTTGGGAATTGGCTTGATGATGATGATTCATTTACTTACGCCGATTATAATGGTTATTTTAAGGTAAAAAATATAAAGTGAAAACCTGTTGAGATATGACCTTCAATCGGTACCTTTTGTGAATCAGTGTGTCCACTGAGAGGCTCTTCAATTGAGAAACATGCAAATTCACAACATATTTTAATTTTTTTTTGGTAAAGCCTTGTATACTTTGCACATGTTTAGGAAGAAAAAGGTGTGCATAAAGATTATTGTACCGGACAGGGCACAAATGAACTGTATGTAGGCACGTTGGTTGCCGCGTCGCGCTCAGAGAATCGAGGTCGCAAATTCCAAAGCGAAGATCCAGAAGAAGAAGGTAGCGGGATGGAGAGATTCCTCTCAGGCAGGTCGAAGTAGGTAGCGGGTCTCAAGTAAAACACGGTATAGTCGGTAGTACTGAGAATATAATATTTCGCAAACAGGGGCCCCTCTATATTAATGGTCAGTCGGCCATCACAAGTGCCCGTTACCCGAGAAATACAACAACTTTCGGGGTCCTGAGCGCCGCTTAGGCCGACCAGGCCCCGACCTACTCCGACGCATCGCCCCGCAAGTCACTTATTTCCATTACGGTCGCGAACGCGATCGGAGTCAAACAAACATAAATTCTACATACATTTTCCAATACATTTCAAATACAAGAACATTTCACATATTATTACATAGAATGAATTTACATAGAAAATAAGGATTAGAAAATATAATTCACATACAGATCTACACAGCATTGTCTTTCTCATTATACCACATACAAGGGTGACTGCACACGTCTCACTACACGTCCGATACAATTATACTAAACCAGGCATTGCCAAATGACCCACGGGCCAGATCTGGCAAATTAGTTTTATTGTCTATGTTTCGGCAATTTATTTTTGTAATTAAAATAAATATATTTAGATATACCAAAAATTTGCATTAAAACCAAATCATGAACATAACAGGTGTCAAAATAGCTCTTATGCCTTACTAATTTTATATTTATGGCCCTCCATTGGGTAGAATTATTTAATTGAATCTTCATTTACTCTATTGTATTTAATTAAAATGAAAATAATAAAAGATGAACAAAAACACATAAATAAAAATAAAACGATCTGTTCAGCAAAATTTGGATTCCTTTAACCGGTTCACTGCCACGAGCGTGTTGACGTGCTCTCCGATTCAGTGCTGGCCAGGCCGGCCATACAAAATGAACGCGTAAACACGCTCTCCTTTGAGCTTGTCGCAAGCCAATATCAAATCCAATTGTAATAATTTATAAATTATAACACATAGTGACATCTATTGGGATGGTCAAGAAATACTTAAATATTACAATTTACTGATATTATCAAAGTTACAGTCATCTTTCTAAAAGCTTTCACTGACAGTCAATACATGTCTCTGATACAGGGTTACCGACTACAGTTTTTTGCGACGTAATTGCGATAATTTATAATGACTTCGTTTGTAGTTTTGTTCAGTGGTTGATTTTTAACTTTTGTGAGTAATTTTTGTAAATTTTTCCAAGTATTTATTTACAAAGTGTGTTTTCATGTATTCTTTGGTTATTGGCGGTAGTTTTGCGGCATAATACGACGTTTATATAGACTTTTTACGGTTTTATTTTATAGTTTATTTACCTTTTGCGCTTTATTATACATCATACAGATAATTTGTTGATTTTAGTTTACAAAGTATATTATATTCCACTATATTTATAAGTAAACGTGTTTTCTGTGTCAAGTTGTGATAACCCTGACATTTTGTGAATATTTAAACTGTGTTTTTCTGAGTGAACGGCAGCTCAAACGCCCCACGGTGTATATATTTAGTAAGTTTTCATAATATCCTTTATATCTGTACACAAAAAATATAAATTTTTTAGGTTTTATTTTTGTTGAAAAAATCCCGGCCTGCTGGGTACGGCCATACTAATAACTTCCGGCACTTAAAGGGTTAAAAGGCCTACACGCCCGGAAGATCCCCCCCCTGGTTAACCTATATGTTAGTTATTATCTCTCACCATGTAATTCTATTACCAACACTTGATGATGAACTTCCACTGCGAGGGTCATCTTCAATATCCTGCCATTCGTGTTTTAATTTAGTTGCCCACTTTTTAAGTATTGCATAGGATGGAGCAAGCTTCAAAAATGTTCAAAGATTTTTTTCAGTGTCAAACTTTTGATCAAAAATATTTAATCACAAGGCGCAGCTGAATAATATATATTTTCATCAAAATGTCAAACATACTAAATTCAAACAGCTGCCAAAAGTGAATAAAAGTTCCGAATGATGTCAGATATTGTCAGGAGTAATAAAAAAGTTTACATTTTCAATAATAATAATAAATTGAAACTGGCTAGTACTTATTTTATTTAGGCTGCTAATTTTTCAGTGTTCCTTCGTATATCAAAGAGTCAAATATGGTTTAAGTTTCAAGATTTTTTGAGAAACATATTTTACACATACCTCGTAACTCCAAACTGTAGACTTAAGGCACAACCAAATGTAGCGATGGCCACACCAACAGGGATAAAATACGTGAAGACTCCCAGCGCCTTCTCTCCGAATGAAATAGCTACTGCAGCAGAGGCTAGCATCTCCGGTACTGTCAGCACCGTCATGTAGGCAATGTTCATGAACACGTAAAGAGCTGTTATAAGTGGTACGGCGATTATAATGCTTCGTGGAATGTTACTGCAATAGACAAAACATTCAAGTTCTTATATTTATCTTGATAAATGGTTGTAAGTTTTTTTTTATATTACAGGTAAAAATTATATTGATAAAATTTAAAAAATCCACGACTTGGAATAAATGGTAACGGCACTTGAGATACTGCTGAGCAACGTTGAGCATTATGGTCCTCTGTTATGTCTCGATCTCGGCACATCACCCGTTTCCATCCCTCCCGATCTTGGGCTATGATAAATGCACCACTTAACCACTTGAAAGTTTTGCCCGAGCGTGACTCGGGCAAGAAGTTTTTTTTATACTGACGAGCCCGAGCCTCATTCGGGTAAATCTTGTTTCGACTTGTTATCTCCGAACGGAATATATTTTCGTATAGAGTTTAGTCGTTCACAGTTCATCGTTGTGTTAAGTCATCATGTGGATATTCTAATTTGAATTTATCCACTTTTTGTAATTTTTGTTCACATTTTATACGTAAGAAAAAGAAAAGTAGCACCAAAAATGCGATGCGCCAAAGAGGTTTCAACCAAAACATTGTATTAATATTACTTGGTAAATATGCGATGCGCCAAAGAGGTTTCAACCAAAAAATTGTATTAATATTACTTGGTAAATATGCGATGCGCCAAAGAGGTTTCAACCAAAACATTGTATTAATATTACTTGGTAAATATGCGATGCGCCAAAGAGGTTTCAACCAAAACATTGTATTAATATTACTTGGTAAATATGCGATGCGCCAATGAGGTTTCAACCAAAACATTGTTTTAATATTACTTGGTAAATATTTTCTAATAAAATGTAAAAAAAATCTGACAATTTTTGGACACCCTTTCTCACCAAAATCCTTCTGTCAAGTGGTTAGATAGCATCCTGTTTACTCCTTTAATTCATTTGTCCATCTCATAGGTCACCTCCCACATAACTATCCCCATGGTCATCAGCTTATCTAGACTTTCATCATTTTTTTTAGCATATCCCCAAAGTACGTTATGATTCTTTTTCTACATGTTGTCGAAAGTCTTTCAGTAATCTCCGATTTTTGGATTATATACGTTGATGTTCCTTGCGGTCCATGGGATATGGATAATCCGCCTCCAGCATCACATTTCGAAGGCATCTTTGTTTCCTTCAGGATAACAACTATGAAAATTACCTTTACATAAATTCATGTTATGAAATAGAGAAATAATTAAATCCAGGAATATAAAAAATCTACATACACAGATGGATTCTGAATTTCTTCTGTGACAGTGGTAACAGCAGTCCAGCCATCATATGCCCAAAGACCACTGTAGAATGCCAAAGCAATATTGCCTGGATTGCTCTTGGTGCCTTCAAAGCCTTTCTCCAAATTTGCAACATTTCCTGAAAAAAATAATAGTCAGAGATAGTTTAACGCATACATGCATATTACACTGTTTCCCTTGCGGTGCAGGCAGAGAGTAGTATAAACTCCGCACTTTTCTACTTAAACAAATGTATTCCTTTCACTTTTTCAACATACAACATCTCATACCTGTGTATGTGCGTGTAACTTTCTTTCTTTCAAATTTTAGTTAATTTGATTCAGCCATATATTCTTCGGTCTTCTTCTACCACATACAACATGCACTCCAGAGCTGTGTATAACTTTAGTTTTTGCTCCATTATCCATGTGACCATACAATTTCAACACTTCTTTCATTATCTTACTAATTATATCCCTTTCTACCATGCATTAATTTCTAATGTCCTTATTTAATACATATATTGACATTCATGGGTGTTATGATAGAAAGGCTAATGTAGGAAACATGGATTCTCAGGCTGTGGACTATCCTGGATGGAGGTGTTTTGTTAGGTCACTGTGTTCCTAAGATAATAAAAAGGGTATTTCATTCATTGATAGCTTTGGTTGCGAGACATGGTGCCTGGGCGAAAGGGAACGAAAAAGATTGGAGGCCTTCGAGATGTGGACCTATAGACGAATCCCAAGGATTTTCTGGAGAGACTACATTACAAATGACGAGGTTCTCAGAAGGATCAATCTCATTGCAATCAATTTATTCTGGATCATTGTCATCAGTATAAATCTCTTCAGAATTATTATCACCTGAATAAATGTTCTCAAGATCAATATCCACCAAGGAAAACTCGCCTTTAATAAGAAATCAAAGATTTTCGAATCCAACAACATTGACCTAAAGCTCCGCAAGCAATTGGTCAAAACGTAAGTGTGGAGTATTTTGATGTATGGTTGCGAGACATGGTGCATAGGCGAAATTGATCGAAAAAGATAGGAGGACTTCGAGATGTGGACCTATAGACGAATCCTAAGGATTTCCTGGAGAGACCACATTACAAATGACCAGGTTCTCAGCAGGATCGAAGAAACAAGGCACCGTTCAAACACCATATCGAAAAGGCATGCAGAATGGGTGGGTCATATGCTGCGACATGAAAATCTCCTGCACAATATACTGGAGGGAATGATTGACGGATCGATTGGCAGAGGGCGTCCTTGCCGAGAGTATCTGGAGCAAACATGCCACGATATGGACTGCACCTCCTATACAGAGCTCAAGAGTATCGCTGAAGATTGAGTGGAGTGGATGAAAAGATGCAGAGTTTTGCTGCTAACCAATCCCCAGGATTGAAACTGAAGAAGAAGATAGCTTTGATAAAAGAATAGAAAGGTAAAAATACTTTCGATTGCAATACAGAAAAGATACATGTTTAATATTTGAACGACTTACCGATTGAGAGTTCATAAATCCCTCCAATAATGACAATGAGACAGGCAATTACTTTGCATGCGGCAAATATATTTTGAAGTTTCACGTACAGTTTTACGCTGCTTACGTTGATGAATGTAATGATACCTAAAATAAAATAAAATGAAATGAGCATTCAATGTAATAAACATTTCTTAAAATTATTACGTATTTTTAAGTTTTATCTTGAATAATATCACAACTGTTAAAATTAATTTTCCAAAAACTTAGAACCATAGATTATAATATCATAATTAAATGTGCGACAAATAAAAACCAGTGACAATATTATGTGTGGAAACGTAAACAAGTAAATCTGCGTAAATAAGTGACAATTATAGTGTTTTTATTTCATATGCTTTGGCTGCCTATAAAAGAGTACACATTTTAAAATTTATTTTACCATTAACCACTTAACAGTCAGATTTTTAACATACGACGTAACAGAATGACGAACTGTGAACGAATAAATTTTATACGAAAATATATTTCGTTCGGAGAAAACAAATTGAAACGACGCTCGGGAGAAATATTCCCAACAAGTCGAAACAAGATCTGCCCCGAGGCTCGGGCTCGTCAGTATAAAAAGAAACTTTATACCAGAGTCCTGCTCCGGCAAAACTGTCAAGTGGTTAAATATAGTATTGACTTAATATTGTACAAACATGTAGACAAAATTTTTCTTGAATTCAATTATTTTTAATAGTAAAGAAAAATTGTCACGATGTTCCCAGCTATTGGAAAATGCCACATAAATAAAAAGTTTAAAAATAATCGTATAATTCATAGTAAATTTTTTTTGTGAATTTTGAATGAATGGACTTTTACTTTATTTAAAAAATAAAGAATACAAAGCAATATGCTTAACAAACCGAATAGATCTCGCATCTCTGTCCTCGAGTGCTATTCAATCTCAAACTCGTTCGAGGAGTTGTGAGCTGTCCAGCATTATTACAAAGATTAGCGTTAAATGTTCCTAACAATTACACTAGACTGCACCGGCAAGAACTGTTCTCAATAACGTATGCAAGAACGGGTCTTCCAGCCGCTATGCCTGTTTGAAGTGCCTTAACTCTTCTGAACGGGACGGGACTGCTTCGGATATTGACATATTTTGTTTATAGTTAAGGCATTAATGTTGTGGAGGTTTAAAGACATTGTAATTTATTTTTAACAAACACTGTTTATTCCACTTTTTTATGACGGTATAACCCTACCGGTTTCAAGGCTTTCACCTCATCTTCAGGGGAGTACAAACAAGACTTGTTTGTACTCCCCTGAAGATGAGGTGAAAGCCTTGAAACCGGTAGGGTTATACCGTCATAAAAAAGTGGAATAAACAGTGTTTGTTAAAAATAAATTACAATTGACATATTTCATATCACATTACCAAAAGCAAAATTAAATTTTCTTCTAAGATTGAGTGCCTTAGAAAGCACTCATCAACGTACTTAAGTGACTGTCAATATATGTGTATATACTCGTTAGTATGCATATGTATTATTTTTTATTTTATATAATTAAAAAAAAAATTCTATGTAATTTTTCTTCTTTGTTAATGTCTTGTATTTTTCAAAGTAATTGGGCTAAGTCTGTTTTGAAAAAAAAAAAAAAAAAAAAAAAATGTCATCAGATGACTCTCTCACTTGTTTGATACAAATTCAGTACAATTTTTAGATTCTTAGTAATTATGAAAAATAATCGTATTTGTTTTTTTGCATTACGTAAGTCGATCATTATTATACATGATATAGTAAATCGGATAAAACATATACACCCCATCTGGTGGAATTTATTCCAATCAACCAGATTTTGTTTAATCATTCATTATTGGTAACCACGATCGTGTTACCAATAATGAATGATGTGTTGCCACGATTGTGTTACATAGTGCATGAAAACACTATTTGAAAAAAAATTACGAAATTAAAATAAAAGATAAATCTTGAGGAAAATAAGGATTAGGATGGTAATTATATGGGTGTTAACCCTTTTAATCCTAACATATTTTGCATAAAATGTGCGAGAAATCCCAGTATTTTTTGATAAAAAGAAAACAGTTTATATTTTATTTTTCTTCTTCTTAGACTTTCAATAGACTCAAGAGTCTGTTACTGCAGGATTGTCCTCCTGTGATGCTGAGCTCCAGCTATCTCTCCATCGTTTCGGGGGTCTCCCTGGTGGACGCCGTCCATCCGGCACCCCATGTAGAGCTATGTATGGAATTCTTGTGAAATTCATTCTATGTACATGCTGGTACCAGTATTGTCGACACTATCGTCCCCATCTTGGACCTCACAGCAATCACGCACAATCACACAGTCTTCCCAGCGAAGAAGATTTTTTTTTGTGTTTACCTCTGTGTACAAGTAGAGTGTAAAATAATAAGTAATTTTCATATTTCATAAAAAAAAATATTTAATTTTTTTTTTTATTAAACAGAAAAACTTTAGAGGCCGATGATCGGCCCCGTGGGATTTTTCGCATACACTAGGTTGGGGGCGATAATCGGCCCCGTGGGATTAAAAGGGTTAAGAAAGAGTAATGTTTTGAAATAAATAATACTTCATTAGTTTATTCTTAAATATCAATAAGGATTTATCATCACATCTGATTGACCCAAGATCCTTTCGGAATTGGGTTTGCGGTTACTTGTGAAGTGAAGCGATTAATATAATGAGGGTCGGGTAGCAGACTGTCTTAGTATAATTAGGGTCGGGTGGCAGACTTTCCTCGTATAACATGCACTCCAAATACAATAGTTGTAAGATAAACATTTCGTTTTTATCTTTATAATTCTTCAGTATTGAGGCGATATTGTTTAGTTCAAGACATGGGTTCTCCATTTTCGTTTCTGCCTACATTCCGCTATTCTAATTATTTTTATTAAAAAAATATTACAAAATACCTATCATTGTATGATATAGTATAGTGGATATCGATCGCTGTTGTGTTTGAAAACTTATTTGTTCCGTATTTTTATACAATAATAAATTAATATTTTTTTCATAAAAAATACCTAATAAAAATGGATTACGATAGTAATGAGAGCGATGGGGAATTGTGTGCTGATAATTTGTCAGATTATTCTTGTGTTGAGAAAAATACAGATGGCGAATTTGAAACTAGTAATAATGAAGTTACCGCGCGTCCTCGGACATTTTTCCGACGAACAATTTCAACGATATCATACTTTAAAACAATATTGGTGTTTATTTTTTCGTATTTTACAAAATATATATTATGTTGAACATGTACAGAATGACCAAATGGACAGTAAGGTGATTTAACCTTAAATATCATAATTGTTTACCCAAATATATATAAGTTTATAAATAGATCATTAAAAACTATTTCATTTATGATAAAATGCTGAAAATTTTATTTAAATATGATCAATAGTTCTCGAGTTATAGTAATTTTACGTGAATTAATTGCCCGCTTAACGGCATAGATTGATGAAAAAACCGCCCGATAACAATGTGTTAATAAAAATTATATACGTTATTATATACTTAACCTGTTCACCGTGTTAAAAATCAAATTCCACGAATCCTGTGCGCGGCACAATTTCAGCGTTTTTTAATTTCTAAGTTTAAACACATATTTTGTTTAGAACCACTGATATTTGATTACAACACCAAGTAAACATGACACTTAAGTAATTTTCTGATAATAAATAATAGTCATTACTCTTAAGGAGACTCATTAAATAAAGGAGATTAACTTAACATTACGTAAAATAAACAAAGGAATGCTACGATCAAATCAATGCTTCACGACACTCACCCAATCAAATGCATATAGCACTAGTAATGTTTATTTACGTAAGAGAGACTTAGTAATGTTTATTTACGTAAGAGAGACTCATCGCAGGACTCGATCCGCGCGACAGGTCGTTAATGCTGGAAATATTGAGAAACCAAAAAAATTCGGCGCTCTGTTTATTCAACAATATCTCATAAACTAATATATTATTTGACAAGGTTTTCAGAGATGTCGCTAGAATAAAGATTATTTTAAATTTTAGTTCAATTTTTATTCCGGTTTTGTGTCATTTTTTTTAAGTATTTGTGATTTGAAACTTGGATTGTCGTCAGATCACAGGCGTTTGTGCTTCCCGCGGGGAACACGTTAATAAAAATTGTATACGTAATTATATACTTAATAAAAATTATATACATAATTATATACTTAATAAATATTATATACGTAATTATATAATTAATAAAAATTATATACGTAATTATATAATTAATAAAAATTATATACGTAATTATATACTTAATAAAAATTATATACGTAATTATATACTTAATAAAAATTATATACTTAATAAAAATTAAAACCAAAATATTGTTTAATATTTTATTTATTGTAAAACTGACCGAAGCTACCATCTGTTTTACATTTAAAGTTTTGATTATCAAATAAATATACACAATTTAAAATAATATAACAATTAACACATAATGTCCAATAGATAACTGGTCTCAATGGCACAACATTATATGTAACCTTCATATGTTTAACTTGAACATTCGCTTATTGTGCGGATGTTTGGATATAATTTTAGCATCGAGAAGGATTTCAACCACTTCCATGTTGGCATTATTGTCCATCTCTATGTAGGATTCATTTTCATTGAAATGATTATTGCAGATATCCTGAAACAAAAAAAAAAGATTAAAAAAAAAATGGTTTAAAAAAAGTATTCAATGGCTACAGATGATAAAAAGGTAAATTCAGCGATTATTATTCAATGTGCTGATGACAAATAAAACAGTTCAATTCGATCTTATCACTGTTATGGGCGTGGGGGGGGTGGAAATAACTCCCCATCCAGCATTAGAGTTTTTTCGGCCGCAAACCTAAGAGTTTAATAGCCTAAGAGTTTTTTCAGCCACAGACCCCTTAACCAAAAACTTTCAAAACTGTCGACCCCTAGTCATTTACTTTACTTACTCAAATTAATAAGTTTGTACAGTACTCCATATTAAATATTTCACTAGATATCAAACTTTTCATTTTAATCACTTGTAATTAAGGATTGAAAAAGATAAAAGGACTACGGATTATGCGTTGCATTATCTTGTGCAACATTTAATATTGAAATATGCGCTGATGAAAATTAAAACAAAAAATAGACTCTTTTAATGACACATTTTATCTTTTCGTTCACAAGTTTGGTATGTAATGTGTTTTTTTTCATTATTTTACTTCTTAATTCTGTACTTATTGGAATCATAGATATTTTGAAGTAACAAACAAATAGCAGTAGTAAGGGAGTCTATTTTTGCTGTCGTCGACACCCAAATTTTTTTAGTGAAACCCCCGACCCCTAGAAAAATCAAAACGACCCCAGGGGGTTGATTTCGACCACTTTGGGAACTACTTTGATCTACTCAGATGACTAGATACAGTTCTCAGATAAGATATTACTTTCGCTGTATACGTATAACTTGGCGGCCTTATTGCCATGTGACAATCTCTTCTAACCAACCAGAAATTTTTTTAAAGAGGCCATAAGTGAAAACCAGACCAATCTGTTTAAAAAAAAACTGGATTCCAGCGGGATTTGAACCCGCAACTTCCGGGTTGGGAGACAGGCGTCTTACCAAATAGGCCATGGAGATGATGGCACCTGGAGTACAACTGGAGATCACTGAATAGACTCTGAGTAGGGGGTATTAGAGGCAAAGTAGAGATGCAAAGATGGGATTTATTGAACGACAGTGGCACTAAACGTAATTGTGGAGCTATACAGGATTCACAACATATGCTAATTTGTCTGATCATCGGGATTACATGCTATGGACAAGGACCTGACTGATGCGAATGATAGGACAATCTCTGTTGCATCCTACTGGAAGCATGTGGCATAATTGGATGGTTCAGACATGGAAATGAAATGAATGATTTACACTAGAAGATTAAAATTTTCTTTATTTATTATGAATGTGATATCACTTTATGATGAAAAGTGAACTGCTCAAGGTTATTCCTTCTCCGGCGATGACACACTTGAGTGTGAAAACAATAGAAGTAATGACGGACTTAAGGTCAGATTGCATAGCTAGAGATTGCCATTTCCATCAATATATATGGTAGTGTTAAAATGTTTTATATTCACTGTAATTTGTTTTATCAAACACTGTTTATTCCACTTTTTGTAACGGTATAACTCTACCGGTTTCAAGGCTTTCACCTCATTTTCAGGGGAGCACAAACAAGACTGAATTCTGTTCGAACTGGCACGGACATACACATTTCCAACGGTAAACATTCGGGTCGGGGACTGGTGGCTGGGGGAGGCATGGGACGACCTTGGCAAGCAGCAGAGATTCTTGGTATATATGTGTTTGCCAGATGTTCACCTTGATGCACTGACTTTGAAATTTCTAGGGCCTCTAGAATTTTCAAAGTTAGTGCATCGAGGTGAACATCTGGCAAACACATATATACCAAGAATCTCTTTGCTGCTCGCCGAGGTCGTCCCATGCCTCCCTGAGCCCTCAGTCCCCAACCGTTAGAAGCGGTACCAGTTCGAACAGAATTCAGTCTTGTTTGTGCTCCTCTGAAGATGAGGTGAAAGCCTTGAAACCGGTAGGGTTATACCGTTACAAAAAGTGGAATAAACAGTGTTTGATAAAACAAATTACAATGTCTTTAAACCTCCACAATGTTAATGCCTTAACTTTAAATAAAATAATGTTTTATATTCATTTTAGGTGTCAGATTTCATTTTATAGAATGCCATATTAGAATAATGACTGTAAAATTACATGTAGTAAAAAATAAGTTTTTACTTAAGTTTGTTTTGATGACAAGTTAAAAAGCTTTTAGAAGGATTCGGAAGCTTACGTGGCTTATGAGAGAGCTCCTTATGGAGAAGGATGAGCCCAATCCTATTCATAACTTAATATAAACAAACTTACCGCCATGAGTTCAGAAATATCTTCCTTTATATTTGGGTAGAGAGTATCGATGACATGGTTCATATCTCTTCTCCACGATGAGAATAAGGTCTTAGCTTTAGCTTGCTTCTTTTTGTCTGTCAGTTCTTTCGCCGCTTTATTTCTGGCTTCACTCTCATTCATAGCTTCTCGCAAGGAGTTGATGCTATCTTGGAAACTACAAGTATACAAATTATTAATTCATTGGATTTCATTTTTACGCATCTTCCCGACTCCATTCTAATAATTATGGTTAGTTTTACAAATCCTCTGTTCAGAGTACCTGTCAGCGTCCAGTGTTACTCCCAAGTCTGAATGTTCTTCAAAATGTGTCTCCATCACTTTCATGTTAGTTCTCTTTTCTCTCAACTTCAACTCAAACACAATTCGGACACTATACACTCGTTAGGTATTTTGTTAATATGTACAAACCATCTCAGTTCACTTTCTAGTAAATAAACGCTTACTAGAGACAGCGGTCATTAAAAATAGCTTCTGAGTTTTTAATGACTAGCTGTGTTCCATCGCGTGGTTGTTATTGCGACAGGATTTTGACTACTTGGGCTTTCAGGATGAATGACGACTGGAAAGGATTTGTGTGAGCTCGTGAGTGTGGGCTTCTTCTTGTTGTTTTAATTTTGGTTGTTTTTGTATTTGTGTTTCTGTGTATTTTTTGTTTTAATTTTAATTTTTATTCTTATGATTGTGTGCGGTATATTGTGGGATGAATATTTTTGGTCTTTCTGGAGTGATGATGTGTGAGGAGTTGAATTTCGCAAGATGTTTCCAGTTGTAGTTGAGTGTCACTGTTTGTCAGGTTGATGAGAGCGTGCAACGGGGTTTTGTTTTTGTGTAATCAAAAATTAGAAAGAAGTATCGATTTATTTTTTCATGCTAAATATCCTTAGTGAGATACAGGCAAAAGCTTAGTGTACTGGGGATACGACAAATGAAAGACAACAAACCCAGATCCATTAAAATTCTATGTCCAAATCAAATTACCTGTTGTTTTTTCTCAAATTGTGTATATTTCTTGTCATGTGTAATAATAAATAAATAAAAAAAATCTTACAACATATCATGTCATAATTATCTAAACATCAGAGATAGCATTATCCATGTCAATATTCTGGCAAAAAGTATACTTTTTATTCTTTAACCTTTCCTTCCCTGTGTTGGGTATCTTCTACACGTTGCTTCTAATAACCATCAATATCTCTATAAATATAATAAATACAAGGTTAAGATTTTAGGTATTCCTCCATAATATATTTACGCATTGATTTAAAAAATAATATTTATAATAATCAGAATTTATCGACTACATCGAGGTGTTTTGTAAAGATCGAAAACAAATTCGCATTTAAACGCTGCGAGTGCCTCGTCTTGACGATAGGTGAATAGTATGCGGGAAGCGCGACACTATATTCGCATCTCACTCTTGCATACTAGACTGAATTGCGAGGAGCTGAATTGTCTCAACGTCGCAAGCATAAGCGTAAGCGCCGGGGTATGCGACTGACGTTCCGCGCCACTAGTAGCTTCTAAGCTTGCAAATAGGTTAGACGTACGCCCGTTCCGTGAGCGTTGCCAGATGGTTTTTTAATGTTTTCAGCAAATAAATCTCAATTATTATAATTTTTAACTTCAATTATAATTAATTAAGGGGATTATCTATGAATGTTCTTATTTTTCCGATTTAAAATCGCTAATTTTTTATTGCGTACTCACTACCCAACACCGGAGCACGCATATTATTTTTATCACCGTAAGGGAAGGGTTAAAAGCATCACAATTCAAAAATGAACTGCTCTTGAGGTGATATTCTATTACATAATAGCGCTATACAAGTTGTGGAGAGTGAAGATGAATTGCAGAATTTGATAAGTAAATTGTACGAGAGATGCAAAGACAAAAATCTGGGAATGAATGTTGCAAAATTCAAAGTAATGTTGATAGAAAAGTGTGAAAGGAAAAGTAAATGCGATATATGGGTGAATAATGAAAGATTGGAGCAAGTTGAGAAATTCTCCTATAGTATTTTCTCTGATAATGGAAGGGATATCGAACAGTGTGTAGCGATAGGAAACAAAGTAAATGTCAATGGGCCAATCGCCAATAAATGGTGATCCCGTTAGACAGTGTCAAGGTTTTTCTACCTTGGAAGAAGTGGTGTACTCTAAATAGGATCAGATACAGAGTGGGCCGGACTGCATATGATATGTCCAAGTGGGGCCTAGTGAATTTGCCTTTCTGTGAGTGCAGAAAAATCCAGACCATGAACCACATCATCCATAGTTGCCAACTTTATATGTTCTCTAGAGGCGTGCAGGAGCTGCACAATTTAACAACCGAAGCTGTGACCTAGTTGGGGAAGACACACTGCATTTGAGGGCCAAATGTAGATCAAACCAAATATATGATAGAACTAGATAAATAAAAAGTACACATCACTTACAACTCAATATCTGCATTCATTTTCTTAATTTTTGAACATTTGTATGCCATCAGTTTTTCTGTTTGCTCAATATTTTTCTGCAGTTGTGAAATACACTCTAAAATATTCTTTGAGTCATCAAAAACGAGAGGATCATAATCTTGCAAAACTAAATGCTGAATAGCCTCGATAAACTTGGTATCAGTCGCATCAGTTTTATCATTTCTCGGTGGTGGATTATTGGAGAAACCTTCGAAAGCTTCCTGCAAACTCTCCACTATAGCACTTCGCTGTTCTGTTAATCTTTCTTGAAGTTCTGCATATTTATTATAGTCAGTCATTGTATACTGAAAAATATTATTAAAATTTGATTATATTTCTAAACATGACTAATAAAATATTAGATAAGAAGTCACCGTATTTAATAAATAAGTCATGTAGATTATATTGAAAGTTTTAAAATAAACTGTATAAGATACTGGCGAGGTTATATGGAATGGATATGGAAATACGAGGCGTATCCAGAAAGTAAGTGTACTGAGGCTCTCACGACCGGATGGATTTTATTTTCGACATGTTGGCTACACCTCCGTGTAGCCTGACCCTTCCCCTCCCCAACGAGACCGGTTCGAGGTCAGTACGTTGAGAAGTGTCGACGCGACAACACGTTTCGTGAAAAATGTCAAACCAATCTCTCGCCAAGTGCGAAATTTTGTAAAAAGGCAAGAGTTTTTGAGGCGCTGCAAACTCCATGGAGATGAATTTCTCCGCTCCATCGTTACTGGAGATGAAACTTGGGTTGCACACTACACGCCTGAAACCAAAAGGCAGTCTCAACAGTGGCGTCACACCTCTTCACCCTCCGCCAAAAAGTTCAAAACCACAATTTCAGCCAAGAAAATCATGGCATCCGTGTTTTGGGACTGTCAAGGCATAATTTTTATTGAATATATGCCTCAAGGGGAGACCATCAACTGTGCAAGATACTGTGAGACCCTAAAAAAATTGCGGAGGGCGATTCAGAACAAGAGGAGAGGCATGCTGACAAAGGGAGTCTGCCTGCTGCACGACAATGCAAGACCACACACGGCCAATGCCACGAAGGAACTGCTCGCCTCGTTTAAATGGGATGTCCTGAACCATCCCGTGCATTCCCCTGACCTAGCACCTTCAGATTACTATCTCTTTACCTCCCTGAAGTTGCACATGGGTGGAAAAAGGTTTTCAACTGACGAGGAGGTAAAGGAGGAGGTGGAGAAGTGGACGGAGGGGTTGGCACGAAACTACTTCGAGGAAGGCATCAAAAAGTTGATACCCCGCTTCACCACCTGCATTGAGAGGAATGGCGACTATGTCGAAAAATAGCTTACATATGTACTACGGTAACTACGTAATTTTTTTGTTTAAATAAAAAAAATTGTAACCTACAAAAATTCAGTACACTTAGTTTCTGGATATGCCTGGTACATAGAAAAATAAAAGCATAGCTGGGAGTCAATATCTCAAGAAAGTTTGTCGCAATGAAACAGACCATAGACTAATTGTATTTCTCGTTATTGTACACAGTACAATCTATTGGTTTTTTTTTTCAATTTTCGGTTGGTAGTAGTGCAGCCAACGAAAGTTATTAAAAATGTTTTGGCGTGCATCACTTTTGTATAACATGCCTTACTCTTCAGTTCTTAGTTTATACTGAGGTCACGTTTATTCAGTTTAACACAAATTGCTTTTGATACATTTTGCTGTTTTCTATTTTTCTTTTGTGGATGTGTGCCCTTGGAAATGTGTGTGTGAATGAGAAAATGTCCTTGCTATTTGAAAGGAGTAACACAGCTCGAGGGTAGAAACGTAAGATTGAAGCATTAACTTCCAGTTTATTAACCCAATAACATCGTCTCTTAAATGTTCTTATCATCTGTATGCAGATGACCTGCAGATATATATTCATTTTGATCCAAATTTCTTTCACGCGGCTTTGAACAATTTAAATACGGACCTTCAATCGATCTCGGAGTGGACTGGGGAGCATGGCTTACCCATCAATCCTAAGAAGTCTCAAGCGATCCTCATTGGCAGCCCTCAGCTTCTCGGTAAATTCAACACTGACTTACTTCCTCCAATATTACTTGATGGCTCTATTATACCATTACATAAAACTGTTAAAAACCTAGGAGTGCTAATAGATAACACTCTCTCATGGCGAGATCAAATAAATGAGGTAAGCCGAAGGATCTTCTTCAGCCTTCATTCCCTTAAAGTGTTGCAAAGATTTCTACCAACTAAAACCAAAATTTTACTCGTACAATCTCTGCTCTTTCCGATTCTGGACTATGCGGACGTATGTTACTTGGATGTTACAGAGGAACAGCTGGACAAATTACAGCGTCTTCAAAATGTGTGCCTAAGATTTATTTTCAACCTACGAAAGTACGATCATATAACTTCATACCAGAAGGCATTGAACTGGTTGAATGTTAGAAATAGACGCCAAATTCACATACTGTCTCTATTGTATAATATCCTTAACTGTCCCGCCGCACCCTCTTATCTCGCCGAAAATTTTCAGCGTCTTTCCAATCATGGATTAGCGCTACGCTCAAACAGAGATTGTTTATTGGCCTTTCCAGTTCACCGCTCTTCT
This sequence comes from Odontocerum albicorne, assembly GCA_949825065.1. Classification (NCBI taxonomy): domain Eukaryota; kingdom Metazoa; phylum Arthropoda; class Insecta; order Trichoptera; family Odontoceridae; genus Odontocerum; species Odontocerum albicorne. The sequence continues at coordinate 5,343,079 of OX463855.1, forward strand.
TTTTTCACGTCGTCCTTTACTGTCCATGCAGTGAGACTCTGGAATCAGTTACAAACCAATATAAGACTCGCTCCGTCCTTGGCATGCTTTAAGAAGCGACTGAAAAAACTCTTAATTTCTAGTCAGTAAAATAACGTGTTTCATTCCTGATTTTTCTTTTCCTTTCCTCTCCACCATCCTTTCCTTTCCTTTTGATTGATGATATCTCACTTTATATGAAAAATAGTGTTCGGGTGATTGTCCGTCTTTGTGGGGTTTGTGGGCATGTTCTCACGTATATGTTTATGGATTTCGTGGGGATGGATAGTCATTTGAATGATTTATGCGACCACGTAACTTGCTTCATTTACTTTTGTCTGGTTGGTTGGAAGAGATTGCCGCCTGGCAATAAGCCCGCCAGATTGTATTACAATAAAAGTGTTAAATAAATAAATATTTTATCTATATCCAAAGTCATGGTGATAGAAAAATGTGAAAGGAAAAGTAAATGCAATATATGTGTAAGTAATAAAATATTAGAGTAAGTCTAAGAATTCTGCTAATAAGATAGTATTTTCTAAGATGAAAAAGTTATGAGGGATATTAGACGCCATGTAGTGAAAAAAAAAACAAAGTCAACACTAAAAAATATATTCTCTAGCCAGATAGATATCATACATGAAAAGACTAAGAAGAATACATGGGGTGACATTGTATGACAGAATATATAATAAAGTGATTAGTGATGAATGTGAACTTGAGGTTGATTTATCGATAAGGAGAATACGCTGAGATGGTTTAAGCATGTGGAACGATCGAATGAAGAAATACAAACAAATATTTTGTGCAAATGTGACAGAAAGGCGAGTGAGGGAAAGATCAAGGATATTATGATTGGAACAGGTGAATATTTTGAAAGAAGAAAACGTAGAGTCAAAAAAATCCTGAAAGGTGTATGGATGTAGAAAAGACTGGATGTTTGAGATAGGAAAGTCTCGTACTCGCTCTCTTTGCCTGCCCCGGCAAGGAAATGGCGTGATGATATGTATGTATGCTATATAATCATTATAGGAGCTTTATGAAAAAGGTGTATGGATGTAAAAGAGGCGAAAGATGTATCGTGATAGGAATCAGTCGATCTCTCCTTTCTGCTTACTTCGATAGGGAGACGGCGTGTTGGTATGTATCTTATAAAATACATAAATACAATATTTAGGAATAAAATATATAGATTTAAAAAAGAAAACTAATTTTATTTACAAATTCAATAAAACTTAACTTAAATGTATATTATTAAATAAAACGTATACTTACTAGAGTTGTTACCAAGATATTTGTAATAAAAACAAACTTTTATCACGACTTGCTTCATTTAATAAATGACGGTTGAAAACAAAAATAACCTTCAAAACGTTGACGCATGCGCTCTAAAGTTTCTATGTTTGACAATCATTCGTACCAATCGAAAAATATTTATATTGTTACATTGGCGCGCTGCACTCCTTAACGCGGGTAACTCAAATAGTGTTACGTCATCATGATAACCAGCCCAAAGAGCGGAAATATTTGTTGCCATATGCATTGTTGTTTTTGTATTTGAATAAAAATAAATACACCGTAAATCAAATTCTGAAAAATAAAAAAATTACGGACAAAACTGTTTTTTTTTAATTAAATATAAATGCTTACCAAGAGTTAATATTCCTATGAGTTTTTTAAGATTATCTTGGTCCTGTGGAGTCATCTTGTCGTAATTGAATAGAACTCCTAAAGGCACTATGGTGTACTCTGAGAAGGTTAGTACTAAAACAGCCACTTCTGCTGGCTTTAAAACCATGATGTAGATCCAGGAACAAACGAATGAAGGCAGAGGACCCCAATACGGATGTAATGGTTTAAAGGCTTCTTGAAAATAAGCATATTCGGCTCCAGATCTAGGGACCACTGTGCCCAGTTCAGCAAATGCCAAGGCACCTGAAAACGAGAAAAAAAATCATTATGTGTCTACTCGTTCTATAAGTGTTCTGCTCTTCTATATCTACTAAGGCAGTGGTCCCCAACCCCCGGGCCGCGGCCCGGTACCGGGCCGTGGACCAAATGGTACTGGGCCGCGCAAGGGCCTGCTTAAAAATCAAAATTACTTTTGAAAAATCGAACATACCCAATAAAACTTAATTATAGCTTAAAATAATTATTCCGTTGAAAACCCCTTCACGCTAAGTTACCACCGACCTTCCGACAATACCTGTTCGAGACAACAACTCTGCCGGTGTTCTGGATTAGAGTCATGGCGGAATACCCTGAGATTGCCACCACAGCACTAAAATCCCTATTACCATTTCCGACATCCTATCTATGTGAAGCGGGGTTTTCTGCAGTGACAGCAACCAAAACAAAACAAAGAAATAAACTGGACATAAGCAAGACACTTTGGATGTCACAATCTCCTACTCGTATTACCCCCAGATGGAACCATCTCGTTTCAATGAAGCAAGCTCAGGGTTCTCATTGATTTAGCATTAAGTTAAAATATTAAATCTGTTTTTATTCATTTTCAAGGGGAACCTGTATTTTATTTTGGAGGCATGTTTAAACACGATTCAATTAAAAATATTAAATCAAAACACATAAAACTTCAACATCAAAACTTTTAAAGAAAATAGATAAATAACTTTCAAGTTAATATATCTGCAAGATATCAGAATAACATTAAAATCCCGATATTAAACCCTAAGCATTCTCAAAATTCTTTTCTCTATCTTGGAAAAAAATACTTTCAACCTTCCGTTGACCCTTAAAAATATTGAAAATACCCATCAATCCAAACTTAATAATCCTTCATTGTTATTATATAGTTTTTCTTCATTTTTCCCACAAACCTTGTGTTTTCTCTACTATTATTTGTCACTATAACTTATGTCCCACAGTTGTAAATTTTATTATTATATATTGTACAAATATATTGTTATTAAATTAAAAAAAAAAACTACATTGAATGTGTCCCCCCCCCAGTAGGCCGCGGTAAAATTATGAAACGTTGACCGGTCCGCGGCGACAAAAAGGTTGGGGACCACTGTACTAAGGTATGGAAGAGCAAAACAGAATAATCAACATCACGACAAAATTTCATCTAATTAAGTCTTTTGTCATCGCAATATATGTGTACGCTAATATTACATAACTAAAAGCGTAATATTACGTAAACGTTTTTAGTTTAGTTAAAAAAAAGACGTAACAAAACAAATATATAGTGGAAGGCTTGTGAGAGGAAAACCAAACGAGGTATAGTTGGACCAAGTAAATGATATTTTAAAAGAAGGAAACACAGAAAGTCAGATAAATCATAGCAGTTATATAAAAAGGTGTATGGATATAGTGACTAAGGATGTGTGTAGAGATAGGAAAGCCTGGATCTCTGTCTTCGCTGCCTACACCGATAGGGAGACGGTGCGATGGTATTTATATTTTTTCCGCGATTATGTATGTTTGTATTTTCATAATTATTTATTTTGACGTTGCAAATTTTTTTTTATTGATTTTAAAGTTAACTACAAGGCCGCAGGTTCCCTTCCCCTGATATGACCATACCCGTTTCAAGGTTTTCGTTTCATCATCAGGACACAACACAACAAGACATGTTTGTGGTTCTCTGATGATGAGGTAAAAACTTTGAAACCGGTAGGGTTAAACCATTATCATAAGGGGTATAAACAGTGTTTTATTAAATAAATTACCGTTAACTTTTTTTTTTCGGGACCCCCCTAAAAAATTAACGATTCTAAATTATTCTACAACCATCGTCGTCGTTGCTGAGCCTTGTAGTAGTAGATGATCCTCTCGCCATTCCGACGTCAATTCAGTTGGAAAGCGAAGCTGTGCCGTGGATTTTTTTTTCTTTAAGTGAGTGAACCGTTGCACACCAACAAACTCTCTGACTACACCACTGTACTGGATTCGATGGTACACCGAAGCGAGGCGATCGGAGCACACTGTATTTTTTTTCTCTTTCTTAAAGAAAAGCTATACCTGAAGTCACAGGTATTCTTATATACCCTCAATTTCTAGGTGGAAAATGTCTGTCATTCGAGGGAGTAGCACAGCGCGGGGTTCGAACCGGCGAACTTTCACACGAAAATCTAGTGAGTTACCACGCGGTCATGCACCCCAATAACTAAAGTATTATTATGAAAGGTGTAATACTGAATAATTTATTTTCTGTGAAAAACTCTACTATATAATGGCCACGCGTTGAAATTTAGAAAGCACCTCGGAATATCAAATGTCAATTAGGGGAAACTGAATACAAAATTCCCTTTAAATTTATCGCCTGACATTTCCTTCCGCTATTCTGTCAACGCCGAGTAAATTATGACAAATACGTTTCGTGTTCATTTTACCTAGTGTATCTATTTTTCAAAATAAAAAAAAAAGCATGCTATTGGTAAAAATCAAGTAAAATATAAAAATAAGCTATTTTTCTGTTACTCTTAGGGAGAAATGGCAAATTTTTCGTGTTTCTTAACAACATATATAACAACTCTAAATATCCATCGAATAAATATTGAAATAATCTATTACCTCTCGTAACTCTTCCATTCAATCTATTACCTCTCGCCACTCTTCTTTCAATATCTCATTTTGCGCGGCCATCGGATGTGAACATGATTCCAAAATATAACATTTCCTCAACTTGTTTCAATGTTGTCTAACGACTTATATACTAGGTGAATAATATATTACTGGACTTTCTCTTGATCACGTTTATCGTCAACTTGGTAACGTGAATTTCACAACAATTTACGTAAATACGAGTAGATATGAAAGAGCAGGACCATCACCATCACGAAAAGAAAATGGATCTAGTAAAGTCTATCGTCTTCACAATATTTATGTACGGGCGTGGAGACCAACGTTCCCTCTATGGTGTGCGGCCGCACATCTGTTAAAAATTGTCTGCACACGTTTCCATCTTTTTTTTTTTTTATTAAACAAAGTAAATTATTGTACAAACATTTGTCAAGGCTTTACCTATATTCAAATTTATTACTTAACTAATCTTAATTATATGTTATAATTTATGAACTTACAATCTTATTTTCCTACATATCATTTTATTTTATTTATTCAATCTTAATATATGAGATCTTAGAAATAATTAACACCTACATACTACTTATAACTAGATAACAATTCTTACCCTAATTATTTAGCAAGAACAAGTTCACTCGTTCAGGCTACTTGTATTCCATCACATTCACTTTCGCACACATCTCAAAGAAAGGAACTTGTAACCATTTTTTTGACACGATGACACACTAATACTAGAAACTGACCAATAATATTTAAATTGACTTTACATATTACGAGTCGATTATCCTTCCCTGTATTGAAACTTAAATGAAATAATTTATAATGTAATTTGTTTAGGCTAACACACTTTATATAACGGTATAGCCCTACCGGTTTCAAGGTTTTCACCTAATCATCAGAGAAGCACAAACAGGACGACTTGTTTGTTCTCCTTTTTTTTAAACCTGGCGAGCTTATTGCCATGTGGCAATCTCTTCCAACCAACCAGAAATATGTTTTTATAAGCCCTAAGTGTTAACCAGACTGGAAACCTATTTAAAAAAATCTGGGTTCCAGCGGGGATTGAACCCGCAACCTCCGGATCGGCAGGTTCGATATTGAATATATTGATAGATATTGAACCAACTAAATGACACTGTTGATATATTCTCGGTACCGCCTAGCAGTATGAGAAGAATCCTGGCTGATATTCTTCCTAACGAATAAGCTAACGCTAGAATCAGACCCTTTATGACGAGGTGAAAACTTTCAAACCGGTAGGGTTATATAAAGTGGAATAAACAGTATTCGACTAAACAAATTACAATGACTTTAAACCTCTGTAGGAATACCTACCCAGATAAATAAATAAATAAATAATTGTCAAAATGAATAAGTGAATTGTTAAAACACAAATAAATTAAATTAATTATTGTTAATAATAAACATACAGGGTCATTGACCGATCAAGTATTCATAGATAGCTACACGTCAAGAACGGCGACAATGTTTACTATTTTTATAGTACCCGCGATTTGTCCAGTCATCTCCAAATATAAATAATTAACCTACCGCCAGTCCATGCGCCAGAGCGAGATAGAATATGTATCGCGAACTGGTTCATTCATTGGTATAAATTGACCGCACTCTGAGAAATAAATATACATTTTTATTGTCATTCATTCAGCTGTCAAGACGTATTATTTATCGCCCGTTGTCACTTGCGCTTTTTTATATCCGCATTCCTGAGTCTATATTTATTGAATATAAATCAAGATCATCATGACTTATCAAGATAAGCAATCCGCTATATTGATGACTCTGTACGAGAAGTAACGCAGAATCAACTAAAACGAAGATAACGATGTCGATATCAAAATCATCAGCACGTCCTAATAGGACACACGCTACATTGATAACGACCATCGTTACACCTCCATGCCTTAACTATCGTCCGAATAGACCGAAGTCATAGGTATCCTTATACCCTCGTGCCTGTGTCGTTCGAGGGGAGTAGCACAGCGCGGGGCTCGAACCAATGACCTTCCGCACGGAAGTCCAGCGCGTTACCGCGCGGCCATGCACCTCTCAAGGCAGGAAGATCTTTGGAAGAGATTTCGTGAACACAAACCCTCTAATTTATTCTGAAATGGTTAATCATTGTCATCGTGAAAACCATACATTTTCTATCGATGATGCCAAATTCTTACATATCGGTAGTATCTGAAATAAATTGGACTGATTAGAGGCCCTAGAAATTTCTATGTCAGTACATCGTGGTGAACATCTGGTGAACACATATATTCCAAGAATCTCGCTACTGCTCGCCGAGGTTGTCTCCTCCCTCCCTTCACCCACAGTCTCCGAGCCGAATGTTTACCGTTAGAAGCGTGCACCATATGTCGGTACCAGTTCAAACATAATTCAGTTCCTTTTGTGCTCCCTGATGATGAGGTGAAAGCCTTGAAACCAGTAGGGTTATACCGTTATAAAAAGTGGAATAAACAGTGTTTGATAAAAACAAATTAAAATGTCTTTAAACCTCCATAATGTTAATAATGCCTTAACTATAAATAATACCCTTTTATTTTTTATTATTTATTATTTATTATTACACATGACAAGAAATATACACCATTTGCGAAAAAACAACAGGTAATTTGATTTGGACATACAATTTTAATGGATCTGGGTTTGTTGCCTTTCATTTGTCGTATCCCCAGTAAACTAGGCTTTTGCCTGTATCTCACTGAGGATAATGTTATGAATTGTCATTTTTATTAATGCTGATATTACGCGGTTGTTGTATATAACATTAAGTGCTTATCAACCTGCTCAATTTTTTTCTGAGTTAACCCATACATCACACACACTTTTTACCACACTCATTTCTAGGACCATAACCTTTTATTTTATTACATTCATTTTTAAACCTTTTACTAGACATCTGTCAAATAGTTAATTTATCATATCCCTTATATCGTCTTAATTTTCAGCAAGCATAAACATATCATCTACATACAGAACTCCACCTAGATTTACTTTACTCATTCTTGTAGCTCTCCAATCATCTTTTAGATCACGCATACATAATTCTATATACTTAAAGTTTTCCAAGGTTGCTTTAACTGTCCCGCGATTCTAGAAGCACTAAGTTTATACGTACCCAATAAATATAGCCGTGCAAGGAATTACCCTCTGTTCTACATACCAACTTACAGGACGAATATCATGGCTAAGCACTCAGCCACGCGTGGTATAGAGATATTGAACCAACTGAATGACACTGTTGATATATGTTGTTTATAGTTAAGGCATTAACGTTGTGGAGGTTTAAAGACATTGTAATTTATTTTTATCAAACACTGTTTATTCCACTTTTTTGTGACGGTATAACCCTACCGGTTTCAAAGCTTTCACCTCATCTTCAGGGGAGCACAAACAAGACTAAATGCTGTTCGAACTGGTACCGATATACACGCTTCAACGGTTTGGTGGCTGGGGGGTGAGGAAGGCACGGGACAATTTCGGCCAAGAGCGGAGAGATTTTGGGGAAATAACTGTTCAACAGATGTTCCGATCGGTGTACTGACTTAGAACAGTTGGAATAAACAGTGTTTGATAAAAAATAAATTACACTGTTGATATATTCTCGGTACCACCCAGCAGTATGAGAAGAATCCTGGCTGATATTATTCCTAACGAATAAGCTAACGCTAGAAGCAGACCCTCTTTGTGTAACAGGAGAAATCCGTGCAAAGTGGATAAAAATAAATTAAACAACGAAGGTAACATCACACATCCTTGGTTAACACATTTCGTAACTTTAAACCACTCAATGAGTTCCCCATTTACTCTTACACATGCACATACAGCGAGGCAATTGCACTTAGTAATTTATTATTCACGCCATAATTTTGAAGCAGTTTAGAAGAAAATGATTGCAAGCTTAGTCGTCCTTAGCTTGTGGGCAGTTCACGGTTTGACCGAGACCAAAGGAGAATTTAGTCTAAAAGTATATTTCCTAGCAAGTCCGCATGACCTAGATTTCAGATTAATGGGGAAGCCAAGATGATAAAATAATTACACTAGGACACGAGACCAAATGCGGAAGTGTTCATTACTTAATGGAGTTGATCACTGAAAAGTAGTTGGGGAAAAAACATTATGAAATCGAAGGTACTAAACAGTTTTGGAGCATTTGTTAGATGTTCGTTGGTTAGTTTCGTTAGAAATCCAACTTTCTAGAGTAATATTGTTTGTATGTTATGTTATTTTTTTTTTTGGATGAAAAAAGACTTCACATTATCATATATCCGTTAACTGGTTGAATGTGATAAACTCTTTAAATGCTCATAATATTGACACGTCTGTATAACGATTATCGACTTTCCAATCACGGACATGCTTTACGCTCCAACAGAGATTGCCTTTTAGCTTTTCCGGTTCATCGCTCTTAATTTTTCACGTTGTTAAACTTGTACCATCGCTAAAGTGCTTAAAAAGCGGATTAAAAAACATGATATCTTCTTTCATTGGTAAAGTGCGATTTTCATAATCCTTTTCCGATTCCTCTTTCCTTCTTCAAACCATCAATAACCTAGTTAAATTTGTATTTTTTTTCATTTTTATTGCTTGTTTTTTTTTATCTTTTACTCAAAAAAATATAAAATAATTGTATGGTTGGTTGAAAGAGATTACCACTTGGCAATAAATCCTACATACTAAACACTGTAGAATGAGGGTAATCAATAAATAAATCACCCTAGTTGACGACAGTGCTGGATATAGATCTCTCCTCTCCCTTCCTTCATCTGTTTCTATATTCGCGTCTTTTTCCTGTTCTTGGTCGCTACTCCAGTATTTTCTGGGTCCACTAATCATCGGTACATCTGGAAATGTACCCTTCCCAGTTCTACCTCTATTATAGTTCGGAAATTCTAGGATGAGTCCTTTGACAGCTCACAAATTTGCCCTAATACAATCTTATGTAATGTATTTACCTAAATAACTTCCTATTTATTAGAATTGAGGCTTATATTAAAGTCGATAAAATAATTAAAATTACTGAACATCATTACAAGGTTGTATTGGGGCAAATTTGTGAGCTTTCACAGGGCTCATCCTAGAATTTCCGAACTATAGTTTCCCTTTGCAGTGCCATTTTTTTTTCACTTATTTTATAATTTTGTGTTCACCACTAGTTTATTTTGAGTTTGCTACCGGTTTCGAAGACCTAATAATAAACAAATAAATATAAGTTTATTGATAGCAACATAGTATGTACATAATACATTTAAATATACTTCAAGAACACATAAATAACAGAGAATACATTAAAGACAGAAGCTATCAAAAGGTCTGGGCTCATCTAATAACATCCCCCCGGCCAAGATACATCCCACCAATATAGGGCGAGTCCAGCCACGGGGACACCAGATGTTTTTCAGCCCACACCTTTGCACATGTAGAATAAGAAGAAGTGAAAAAAAAACCACAGAAAATAAATAGATGGCAGAAAAATACATTTAAGAGAGAAGACATTAAAAGGTCCGGGCTTATCCCACTAACCCGTATATCTAGATTAAAAAAACAAAATGTATGGCAGAAAAAAAAAAAGTAAACCCACGTAGACTTCTGTCTTCATCGTCAGGTGAAGATAAACTGTTTATCTTCACCTGACGATTTAGTTTAACTTCACCTGACGATTGAGACAGAGGGAGGTGTACGAAACCGGTAGTAAACTCAAAATAAACCAGTGGTGGACACAAAAATATAAAATAAGTGTTTTATTTATTTATTTATTTTTTACATTTATTTAATTACTATTATATTACTTCATTATAATTCAAATTACTTACATGGCCCCATGCGCGATATAAATTGGAGGTCCTGTTCAAAATTCAAGCAAATACTTATGGAATTTCCCCCTCAAAAACGAATAATTTCGTGTAAGAAAACCATTTTAATGTATTGAAGAATTTCATTATTTGTCTTTCTTTATACCATGCTGCCTAGTGGCACGCGTGCCATATGTTGCCGACAGCTAGACTACTTCATTCTTTATACCGTGCTACCTAGTGGCACGCGTGCCATATGTTGCCGACAGCTAGACTACTTCATTCTTTATACCATGCTACCTAGTGGCACGCGCGCCTTATGTTGCCGACAGCTAGACTACTTCATTCTTTATACCGTGCTACTTAGTGGCACGCGTGCCATATGTTGCCGACAGCTAGACTACTTCATTCTTTATACCGTGCTACTTAGTGGCACGCGTGCCATATGTTGCCGACAGCTAGACTACTTCATTCTTTATACCGTGCTACCTAGTGGCACGCGTGCCATATGTTGCCGACAGCTAGACTACTTCACGCGTGCCATATGCTGCCGACAGCTAGACTACTTCATTCTTTATACCGTGCTACCTAGTGGCACGCGTGCCTTATGTTGCCGACAGCTAGACTACTTCATTCTTTATACCGTGCTACCTAGTGGCACGCGTGCCTTATGTTTCCGACATCTAGACTACTTCATTCTTTATATCGTGCTACCTAGTGGCACGCGTGCCATATGTTGCCGACAGCTAGACTACTTCATTCTTTATACCGTGCTACCTAGTGGCACGCGTGCCTTATGTTGCCGACAGCTAGACTACTTCATTCTTTATACCGTGCTACTTAGTGACACGCGTGCCATATGTTGCCGACAGCTAGACTACTTCATTATTTATATCGTGCTACTTAGTGGCACGCGTTCCATATGTTGCCGACAGCTAGACTGCTTCATTCTTTATACCGTGCTACCTAGCGGCACGCGTGCCATATGTTGCCGACAGCTAGACTACTTCATTCCTCCATATTTTATTTACCTTGTTCATAAGTCGTCCTATTTCTGAGATAATCTTCTTGTATTGATTATGGTTATATACTGATTGTACTGTAAATAAAAGTTTTTATATATTGTATTTACTCAAGTTATCTATGATACCTGAGTGTAGAAACTATGTTTTTCAATCTAAATGTTGACTGTCGTCTGATATGCACATTCGGTTTTCAATATTTTGCCTCTAATTTGGTGTTAATAGAGAACGTGGCTCTTACTACGATCGATTTAACACTAAGACATTGTGTACAATGTGTTTATGAATACAATGAATAAAGTCAATTTCGTTCTTTACCGAGTTGTCAGGGTTACGCCATGTATTGAGGTTTTTATAAAAAATATATTGCATAAGGCCTACGCTCATGTAAAAAGTGCTATAAATATGTCATTTTTAATTTACTTAACCGATGCTATTATCGCCAATGTTATATTTAGTTTCCGTTTCCTTCTTGTCAGGCTTTGCATTTAAGTTTTCTATAAAACCGCTGTTCATGTTGTGAGACTCTGGAACCAGTTACAAATAAATGTTAGACTGGCCCCGTCCTTGGCATGCTTTTAAGAAGCGACTAAAAAAACTCTTAATTTCTAGTCGGTAATATAACGTGTTTCATTTCTAATTTTAATTTCGGAATTAGGAATCGTCAAGGGCTATCATGGGAATCATGATGCTCAGTTATGAACTACTCGAAAGGATGTATAATGAATGAAATTTTTCCAATAAAATTATGCAATTTATTCGAGATAAATGGTCGAGTACCTTATAAGGTACCATAAAACAGAAAATATCATTTTTTTTTCACACAGATGAAATATAGTTGATTCTAGTGCCACTGCCGAAAAGGCTTGTTAAAATAATACTTGTACATAGATAAAACAATTCAACAACAAGGTAACTAAAACGTTTTAAACAAGGCTACGAAAATCGTCTTGAAGAGGATCTTGACGCACAAGATCATGTTCATTTTAAGGAACAGTTCCAGCATTTCCTTTAATAATAATATGTTTGCTTACCTAATAGTGAGATGAGCCCACAGAGGATCCAGACGATGATGCAGAAGGCTACAGATCCCGTGTGGGAGAGCGCCGAGGATGGGGAGATGAAGATGCCGGAGCCGATCATGACGCCCACGATCATGTTGACTGCGGAGAAGAGTCCCAGTTCCCTCTTCAGCCGCACGCTGTGACTTGAACCCGCCTCAAAAGGTAATTCCATGTCGGTGCTTTTTTGCTGCTTACTCATCTTTTAGACTGGAAAGAGGAAAACTGGATTAGTTTTTATTTTGTACAGGGTTTTTCAAATTGAGCGGTTTCTATATATGTTAACTTCGGCAAGGTGTTCAAAGATAAGTTTTAATGAAAGTCTTGTTATTCATTGAGAGTAAGTAAATTGTATTATATGATGCGTCATGTATATTTTCTTTCTGTTCAGCTTCAATCATTTTAGTGAAACTTGTCATTTTTGTGCCACTAAGACACGACAAAGTTGGGTCAAAAGAATTGACATTTAATCAGTCATTTCTTATGTTTTGGCATTTGTCAAGTTCGGCATTGCGCTGGACCCAATTGATCTTAGAGCGCAATAGCGAAGAGATTGGCCGAGACACATTCCAGATATAAATCAGAGCACATGAATAAATCAATCAAACATAATGCAAACGGTACTCATAATTGATTGATAAAGAGTATATAGGGTGATTTATATCCTTGTCAAATTAAGCCTGACTTAACACACCTTCAGAAAAGTTTGCAAACTCAGTCGTCCTGTAGGCATGCTAAGATCAGCTTCCCCTTGAGCTAAAGGCAGATCGTGAGTATGTGGTAGATATGGCTATCATCGAAAATCAAATTCAATACCCCTTGGTAGAAGACAGGTGTATTACCAATTAGGCGATAGGTCGTCAATAATTTTCGATATTTTGAAGAGCCGTTGTAAAATATTACCTAATATAAAACTTATATAATATAGTTTTTATTTATGTTCATTTATTTATTTTTAGTTCTCGACACAACAGTGTCTTTTACGAGTAGATTTCATGAAAACAATAGCACACAAGTTAATTCATATACTTATGGGGGTATTATATTATAGAGGCGTGTATTTCGGTCGTTTTTTCAGACTAAATAAAAAAAAAAAAACAAAAAATATTTTTCCTATACATTTTTTATAGTTTGGTTATTGAGTGATGATTTGAGAATGAACAAAAAAAATTTTGGAAAAAATCGAAAACCGAGAAGATGTGCAGTTGATTATTTACTCAGACGGATGTGGCTATCAAAATCGTAATGTTACCCTATCAAACGCTCTACTAAACATTGCAGTATCAAATAATATAACAGTAGTGCAGAAGTACCTCGAAGTTGATAATATGAACTCACTAATAGAACGTAAAATGTGAATCAAAATTATCAACGTTCCTGCGGACTGCGTCCAAGTGATTGAAAAGCTCGCAAAAATCCATTTGAAGTGACTTACTTAGAACAATGTTTTTCAAAAAGTTCGATAGCGTGGCAAGCTACAAAAATATTCGTCCGGGGCGATCTGCAGGAGACCCTAAGATCACTGATATACGTGCGTTCGTGTATTCGCCGTCAGGAAATATTTCATACAAACTACGGTTTGACGACTCCTGGACGTTATTACCTCAAAGAAAAAGTTCTGTGCAGCCAACCACCTGGAGTGAATTGGAATTACTGCACCAAGGCAGGCTTGTAATCAGCGCCCGAAAATATGAAGACTTGCAGCTGATTAAGCAAACTCTCGCCTCCGATTTTAGAGATTTTTATGACAATCTGCCGCATAACTAATGATAAGACATTTGTGTTTCTCAAAAGATCTCATTAATGTGATTATACTCGTATGTGTATGTGTTTCTTCTCAATTTATAATAAAACTTCTATTTGCACTATTTATTGTTTAAAAATATAATGTATTAACTCCTGGAAAACAGCAACAAAAAACGAATTTTCCAAAAAATATAACTTGCTAACTCCCATTTTTGCTTATAATTCCGACATAGTTAATTGTTGATGGGTTATTTCATAAATAGATAATTCGTAATAAAATAATCTACCAATGGGATTTTCAATCTCTTTATTCTGTGAGTTATATTAAAATAAATCGTTTTTTTCGCTCTCCTGAAAAATTCACCCAAATGGAGTTAACAGTTTAGCACTCTTAGCCGACGATATTTGTTTTATTTGAAGGCTCGTTCATATTTGACCTAATATTTGTTTACTGTCACATTGCTGTTTACTTGAGTCAGATGAGAATTGACTTCAACGTTGCCGAGTGCCACCTGCCGTCTGTTTTTCCCCTTATAATATCCAATACCGTCACGATCAATAGCTACGGTAAACTGTAATTTCGCTCGGCGATGTCCTCATTCCACATAAGGTCCTTATTTACGTGAAACGCTACGATTTTTGGTACCACACAGTTTGAGTAAAAAATAACTTAATTAATGGAATCACCATAAGCGATTGAATGCAAAAAACGTAATGAAACGAACCATTTTTAAACGAATGGAGATGGGCAACTAAAAGTGGGTCGTCTACAAGAATGCCCAACGGAAGAGGTTAAGGGGAAAGCAAGTTGAACCCTCCCGAAGGCTGATCTTCATCCGAAAAAGGTCATGCTGTGTATCTGGTGGGATTGGAAGGGAATCGTCTATTACCAGCTGCTCTCACACAACCGAAACGTTCAATTCAAAGAAATGCTGTTCATTATTTGACAAATTGAATGCAGCAATCAACCGGAAACGTCCATAATCAGTCAAAAGGAAGGGCATCAGATCCGGTAGAAATTGGAACAGCTATGCTGGGATGATCTATCCCTCGCTCCATATTCATTAAATCCTACAGAATTAATTCACTTATCTGAAGGTTTGAAAAAATCGTTTAGAGTATGTTAGTTCTTTGCACAGAAAATGCGAAGCTCTGGCAGGATGGAGTTTTAAAGTTGCGGAAATATGGAATGAGGTAGTGGAATAAAACGATGCAAAACGCATGCATCACGGAATAAAGTAACATTTAAATATAAAAATATTGTGTTTGAATTGGATCTAAAATCTTTATCTTATCACGTTTTCTTATTTAGTCTAATTTTTACATAATTGTTCACAAGATAAACGGTATATTACCTTGATCAAAAAGTTTTAGGACTTTATTCATAAAATCGAAAATACAAGTTTATTCATCAAAATCGATATGGTCCCCTTCAAAGTACTCCCCATCGACTGCAACGCACTTACGCCAGCGCTTGATCCAATCCTCGAAACACCGCTGGTACTCAATTTTCGGTATGTTCATCAGAGCCGTCTTCGATTTTTTCATGACATCCTCTCGGGTGCTGTAACGCGTTCCTCGAAGCGGTTTTTTAAGTCGATTGAACAAGAAAAAGTCACAGGAAACCAGATCAGGTGAATTCAAAGGCTGCTAGATAGTAGTCGTGTTGTTTTTGGTCAAAAACTCATGGAAATCATGTCTTTCGCGATTTCAACGCGGTCCTTTTTTTTGCATGAAATTGAGGTCTTTCGGCACCAGTTTTGCAGCGACACGTCTGAGGCCCAAATCACTAACCAAAATGTCTTGAGCGGATCCATAAGCGATGTTCAAGTCCTCTGCCAGCTCTCAGATGGTCAATTTGCGGTTTTCGGCCAACATTTCTTTGATTTTATCGATGCTTTCATCGGTTTTCGACTGCCACTGCGTTCGTCATCCTCGACCGACTCACGACGACTTCTGAAGCGTTCGTTCCACCAAAAAACACTTCTCCAACATTTACAAAGTCTGCGGATCGTTAAATCCGTTTTTCACACAAAATTTAATGCAAACTCGTTGATGCACAGTTGATGCCATTTTCAAACTTGTAAAAAATCGAAAACACGCACAAAGGTAAATGTACTCAGTACAGCGTAACTTTTACAAATGTCAAGCTATGACGCTGAAATTTAGACGGAAGTGTCAATAATAGATGTGGTAACCTAACAAAAAAAAAAGAATTCCAATCGGGTGACTGACAGCGCCACACGGTGGCCGGTCCAAAAACTTTTTGATCAAGGTAGTATATCAGCCGTCTCATAAGGCTGAGACAGTTGACTTACGCCCACAAAATGAGCTCATAATGCAATACGTCCGAACTGCAGGCGGCCGTGACATTTGACAATGATCTTAAGTTATAAAATTATCATTAAGTTATAAAATATTTGTATGTGTGGCCCGTCAAAGACTTACAATGTTTTACTTGGCACACCAAATGATTTCAGTTGGACACCCCTGGTTTAAAGGTTGAATTGTTTACAAAAATATTTACTTGATACATGTCTTTTTTTAAAGAATATTCACGTAAAAACAGAGGACCGGGACACAACGAGAATCTAATTTATCACATTGAAACACGAAATCGGGATATACACATAAAGTTTAAACAGTCGACAGGAGGAGGGAGACGTGATTTTATATCTGTCTTCAATATTCAAATCTGTCTTCCATATCATTCGTTTTTCTAGTGTACACATATAAGTTGTGGTTAGATATGAAATAACAAATATCCAAGAAGATAAGAACGAACCTTTATCGGTTCTGAAAAGAACTTAAATTTATTTATAAACATAATAATAAAAAAACAAGCCGGGCACTGGGAAAGGTGGTTTTGATTTCGATCGGGTTTTAAAGTGTTAAGGATGTTTATGATTTCGAATGAAATATTAATATGAAATGAGTGTTAGAGTATTAATCTATACTTTTTTTATTCCACTGTCTATGGTATATACATACATACGAGGAGAGTTCACTAGTGATGGATAGCTTGTTCGGAGTTTCGGTCCGATGGTAGGACACCTTACTCCTTCATCGGATAAGTTCTGACTGTTAAGATATTTATTGGAAATTTTTGGATCTTTTTGGGAATCGGGAAAGGATAGGTTTGTGGTAATTGTTTTGATTTTATGAATGATTATGAGAAATTATAAACGATTAAATACATATATAAATATGATGATATGTACATAATATTAAATACAAATATACATAAATTTGTGTCGTCACACACTGTTTTATATTGAATGGGTGAAAAAAAAAAAAAAAAAAAAATGAAAAAATGAATTGTGAATAAATTATAAGAATGAATATAGTATATGTAGATAAGTAAATGAGTGGGGAAATGTGTGTGACTTTTATAAATATATTAAGGTGTAGAAAATGTTTATTGAAGGTGAGAAATGCGGTTGCCTATGGGGGTAAACTGTCTGCCGGAGGAATTATCGATGATGGGGTGTTCAGAGTGACAATCGGGGGGTCATTTGGGGGGATGATTAGAGTTAAAGAGGGGGGGGGTCGGGGGGATGTTTCGCAATATTGATTTCGGACGAGTGTGTCTGTAACTGGTGTTCGCGTTGTAGTTATCTAAGGCTTTTATGACTGGGTTGGGATGACGGGATATAGAGCTGTAGAACCTTTCGGCCAGAGCGCGCATATGTTCGGGGATAGTATGTAGTTTGGTATCTGCGTGGAGTCTTGAATTACGGACGATGTAGGGTGCTTTTAAAATTATGCGGAGGGCTTTGTTTTGAATGATCTGAATGTGATGTAGCGTTGTTTTCTTCGCGTGGCCCCAGACCGGAAGGGCGTATGTCAGTTGCGGTCTGACGATCGCTTTATATAGGTGGAGTTTAGTGCGCGTGCTAAGTTTGCTGTATTTACTGATCAAGGGAAATATTGATTTGAGTGTTCCGTGAGCTTTTGATTTGATATTGAGGGCGTGTTTATGCCACGAGAGTCTACTGTCTAATGTGAGGCCTAGGTATTTTACGTGTTTTGACCATGGGACGCTCTGGCCGAAGAGTTTAAGAGTTCTGATGGGTTTGATGTATCTGCGTGAGAAGCGGACTGCTGTGCTTTTGGTGGGATTTATTTTGATCTTCCATTTGGTGCACCAGTGCTCCAGAATGGGAATGAAGTCTTGCAGTCTGTTGTGGGATACGGACTCATATTTCGATGAAGAGAGAAAGGCTGTGTCGTCAGCGTATTGCGCGGTGATACAATGTGTACGTGAAAATTGGGGCATATCGCTCGTGTATATGTTATACAGGATAGGGGACAACAGTGCACCTTGGGGCACACCTGCCAGAATGGGGCGAGGGGATGAGTTTATACCGTCTATTTTGACGGAGAAGGAGCGATTTTCAAGGAATGATGCGATGATTTGCACTAGTCTGAGGGGAATACCTGACTTGTGCAGTTTGAATATGAGTCCGTTGAGCCAGACTGTGTCGAAGGCTTTCGCCACGTCTAGTGAAAGGAGGGTCGTGAGGCCTTTGGAGCTGAAGTATTTGATGATGTGTTCTACAACGCGAAGAAGCTGATGGTTGGTAGAGTGTAATGGCCTAAATCCGTGTTGCGAATCTGGGATGATGTTACGTGAGTAAGTTTCTAACGAGAGACGTTCTAGGATTAATTTTTCGAGCACTTTACCTAGAGTCGGGAGCAGACTGATCGGTCTGTAATTTTCAGGGATAACGTGGCTTTTACCCGGTTTAGGGAACATGATGACGTCGGCGTTTTTGAATGGGGTTGGAAAGAATTTATGTCGAAGGCAGGCATTGTAAATGGCGGTAAGGGCGTAAATGGCTTTTTTTGGAAGTTTTTTCAAGGTGAGATTATTGATTTTATCGGGGCCGGGGGCTTTTTTGTTGATGAGATTTTTTATGATAGATTGAATTTCTAACGGTGAGAAGAAGTCTGTGGTGGGGGGGGTTTGCTCATTTAATATGTCGGCAACTGCGTTGTCGACCATTATTGAGTGAGAGGGGTTAGAGAGGTCTGCATTTGGCGAGAAGATATTAGCTAGAGAGTCAGCAAAGGTCTCTGCGCGGTCGCGAGCAGAGAAAACGGGGCCATTTGGTCCTTGAAGAGAGCTGGGTCGGGAGGGCGTTTTTCTAAGGCTACGCGTTAGTTTCCATTTGAGTCCATCATTGTATTCGAGAGACTCGACGAAGTCTGACCATTTGTCATTGCGGAGTTGCTGTAGGAGGTGTTTGATTTTTTTGACTAATCTGTTGTAGTCGGTTTTGTAAGAGGGGACAGCTGTGTTTTGCCACAACTTTCTGGTTTTGTTTTTTTCCATAATCAGTATTTTGATATGTGGAGGAAGGGGAAGTTCGGGTTTATCGGCTGGTCTCTCTTTTGAAGAGGATGTGAGAGCGGATTTGATGGTGGTTGTGAAGTCATTTATAGCGGTGTCTATGGAGTTCGTGTCGGGGAAGGTTGTCGGTATTTTGATGCTGCTGTCGACGTTAATAGCGAAATCGCTCCACGAGGTGATGTGTCGCGGAGGGGCTGAGGGCGAGAAGGGTGGTAAGCCATCCGTCAATTGAAGTAATACCGGGTAGTGATCGGATTGAAGCTGGTGAACAGTCGTGAGATCTGTTTGATAGAGAATGTCGTTATGGACAATGATGTCGATGACATCAGGGCGATGATTGTCTATTAGTGGATAGAGGGTGGGAGACGTGGGTCCTTCCACGAAGTATCTTTTCCGGGAGGAGATTTCGTCAAGTTTATTACCGTGAGTGTTGGAAGTGCGGCTGTGCCAGAAGGGGTGTTTAGCATTTAGATCTCCCGCCATGATGGTGGGGATATTATCTGCGAGGAATGAGTCCAATTCAGACTCGACAAGTGGGGAGGTAGGTGGAAGATAAGTCGCGCAAAGTTTAAGAGGGCCGTGATTGGCGGTGTTCACCACTACGCATGTGGATTCTATGTTGACGGTGGAAGGGGAGGGGATGTGGCAGTGGTCTATTGTGCTTTTGATGAGAGTTGCGGTGCCGCCTTTTCTGCCGATGAGGCGGTCGTCTCTGTAGCAGTAGTAGTTACGGATGCTGTAACGGTAGCTCGGTTTGAGATGCGTTTCCGTTATCAGCAACACGTCCAGGTTGTGCTCGAGAAGGAAATCCTCGACCTCTTGTTTATGTGTTCTGAGGGAACCGTTTGCATTCCAGAACGCGGCGGATATATGGGATGGTTTATAGGTGCGAGCCATGTTCTTGGATGTAGTTGAGGAGGTTCATGGCTTCGGTGATGGCTGATTTTAAGTTATTCAAAATGAGATCGCGATTTGGGGGGGGGGAGGAGAGTTCAGTAAATTCACGGAATAAAGATGTTAAGAAGGTGGTGGTAGTGCGTATACGCATGTTCCGATAATATGACTCATTATTAGTATATTCATCAAGTTTTAGTCTAATTTTGACAGTACTGTTTAATAATATATCATCGGGAGAGCATGTTAAATATTAATAACATCCCAAGTATGGAAAATAATTAGTATCGCGCCGTCATTTAATAAAGGCAAAGGAGGTTAACAATTTAGGCAGTCGATCGGAGCGTGGTTGTTATTGCGACGAGTACTTGGGCTTGCAAGAGGAATGACTTATGAAAAAGGTTTGTGTGAGTTCTTGAGTATGGTATTTTTTATCGTTTTTTTGTATGTTTATGATTATGTGCGGTACATTGTGGGGTGAATGTTTTTGGTCTGTCTGGAGTGATGAAGTGTGAGGAGTTTGATTTCGCGTTATGTATACATGTGTAATTGAGTGTCACTGTTTGTCAGGTTGATGAGAATGTGCAACGGGGTTTTGTATAATAAAAAATCGGAAAGTATCGATTTATTTTTTCATGCTATATGTCATCAGTGAGATACAGGCAAAAGCCTAGTTTACTGGGGACACAACAAATGAAAGGCGACAAACCCAGATCTATTAAAATTGTGTGTCCAAATTGAATTACATGTTGTTTTTTTTTTCACAAATGATTTATATTTATTTTCACGTGTAAAATATTGTAAATAAATAAATAAAAATAAAATAAATAAATTTAGTTTTTCACACAACATGGGAAAATACCTCAAGTCATTTTGGAAGAGATGTTAGTGGTTTAGGGGGATTGTTGCTCTGGAAAAATTATGGTTTACAAGTGGCATAGTATTTTTAAGTAAGGGAGAGAATCGATTGAAGACGACCTCCCATCATACATACCATCACGTTGTCTCCCTATCGGGGTAGGCAGCAAAGAAAAAGCGCCAAACTTTCTTATCGTGACACACATATTTCATGCCTTCTACATTCACACCCCCCCTCGTACAACTCCTACAATTTCTCTGATATTTCAAATTTCCTTTTTTTTTTCCTTCAAAATATCATCCACTTGATCCAACTATACTTTCCTTGGTCTTCCTCTGCCACGCCTTTCACTCACATTTGCACTGTATATTTGTTTTGTTAGTCTTTCTTTATTCATTCGTTCCACGAGGTCAAACCATCTTGGAATACTCTTCTTCATCTTGCTCAACAAATCAGACGCTCTACAAATCCGAAATTAGCCGATTATGGCCGACAGTCTCTTTGTTAACTTTTCCCTTTCTGTGCTAAAAAAATCCGCCCGTTCCGGTGCTGATTCAATACACACGTAAAAATGAGCGATTTAAAATCGGAAAAATAAGAATATTCATGGCCAATCGCTTAAATTTATTAAATTTGAAGTCAAAATTGATAATAATTGAAATTTAATTGCTGAAAACATGAAAAAAAACATCGGACGACGTTCACAAAACGAAGCGACCACCTCAAACGAAAACCCGCTTGCTACTGAGCGAGAGAAGTGAGCGAACTGAGATTTTATTTCTTGCGTTCCCATATACCGAAGTAGAGTGAGAGTGAGACGTGAATAGCGTCACTTCCTCACCCATAGCGGCTTTTTAAAATGAGTATACCTACGTCACACACTGGCACACGTTTGATTGTATTGGGGAATTTATTCCCGATTTTCACAAAATATCTCTGATGTGGCCGATAAACGCTAATTATTATTAATATATTTTTTCCATTCAATGCGTAAATGTATTACGGAAGAATACCTAAAATCTTAACCCAGTATTTATTATATTTATAGAGATATTAAAGTTTTTAGAAACATTGTGTACTAGTTACACATCACAGGGAAGGAAGGGTTAAGCCCGATGTGTATTACTTACTGCCGAGTACTGTACTTAAATACTGTTGTAGACCGTTGGTACTAAAATACTGTATTATTCCACTAATTACATTAATTCCCGCTAAACGTGTTTCTACCTCCTATTCCGAAGCTCTCTTCAGTGAGTAGTATATTTACAAAAAGATTTCAATTTCAATAAATTTATTAAAATTTGTAACTTAAATTAATGTATTGTAATCGAAATCTTTCCATAAATATACCACACATACACTTTTGATGTGGGTGGTCCATAGTAAAGTAACATGACATCAGTCTGATATATAAGCACTGCTCTCATAACAAACCAGGATCATTCCGCCTGAAGAGTGCCTCGAGATACACTTTTGATGTGGGTGGTCCATAGTAAAGTAACACGACACCAGTCTAATATATAAGCACTGCTCTCATAACAAACCAGGATCATTCCGCCTGAAGAGTGCCTCGAGATACACTTTTGATGTGGGTGGTCCATAGTAAAGTAACATGACACCAGTCTGATATATAAGCACTGCTCTCATAACAAACCAGGACCATTCCGCCTGAAGAGTGCCTCGGGATACATTTTTGATGTGGGTGGTCCATAGTAAAGTAACACGACACCAGTCTAATATATAAGCACTGCTCTCATAACAAACCAGGATCATTCCGCCTGAAGAGTGCCTCGGGATACACTTTTGATGTGGGTGGTCCATAGTAAAGTAACACGACACCAGTCTAATATATAAGCACTGCTCTCATAACAAACCAGGATCATTCCGCCTGAAGAGTGCCTCGAGATACACTTTTGATGTGGGTGGTCCATAGTAAAGTAACATGACACCAGTCTGATATATAAGCACTGCTCTCATAACAAACCAGGACCATTCCGCCTGAAGAGTGCCTCGGGATACATTTTTGATGTGGGTGGTCCATAGTAAAGTAACACGACACCAGTCTAATATATAAGCACTGCTCTCATAACAAACCAGGATCATTCCGCCTGAAGAGTGCCTCGGGATACACTTTTGATGTGGGTGGTCCATAGTAAAGTAACACGACACCAGTCTAATATATAAGCACTGCTCTCATAACAAACCAGGATCATTCCGCCTGAAGAGTGCCTCGAGATACACTTTTGATGTGGGTGGTCCATAGTAAAGTAACATGACACCAGTCTGATATATAAGCACTGCTCTCATAACAAACCAGGACCATTCCGCCTGAAGAGTGCCTCGGGATACATTTTTGATGTGGGTGGTCCATAGTAAAGTAACACGACACCAGTCTAATATATAAGCACTGCTCTCATAACAAACCAGGATCATTCCGCCTGAAGAGTGCCTCGAGATACACTTTTGATGTGGGTGGTCCATAGTAAAGTAACACGACACCAGTCTAATATATAAGCACATCTCTCATAACAAACCAGGATCATTCCGCCTGAAGAGTGCCTCGAGATACACTTTTGATGTGGGTGGTCCATAGTAAAGTAACACGACACCAGTCTAATATATAAGCACTGCTCTCATAACAAACCAGGATCATTCCGCCTGAAGAGTGCCTCGAGATACACTTTTGATGTGGGTGGTCCATAGTAAAGTAACATGACACCAGTCTGATATTGTATAAGCACTGCTCTCATAACAAACCAGGATCATTCCGCTTGAAGAGCGCCTCGAGATACACTTTTGATGTGGGTGGTCCATAGTAAAGTAACATGACACCAGTCTGATATTGTATAAGCACTGCCTCATAACAAACCAGGATCATTCCGCTTGAAGAGCGCCTCGAGAAACACTTTTGATGTGGGTGGTCCATAGTAAAGTAACATGACACCGGTCTGATATTGTATAAGCACTGCCTCATAACAAACCAGGATCATTCCGCTTGAAGAGCGCCTCGAGAAACACTTTTGATGTGGGTGGTCCATAGTAAAGTAACATGACACCAGCCTGATATATAAGCACTGCTCTCATAACAAACCAGGACTACTCCACCTGAAGAGAGCCTCGATATAGGAGGTAGAAACAAATGTATCAGGGATTATTGTAATTAGCGGAATAATAAAGTAATTCATTGTTAAATATTCTATGGAGTTCTACAAGGGAAAAAGCCAAAACTTTTAAATAAAATAAATGAGTATTTTTATTTAATAAATATATTATTTTAAATATTGATTGTGAGAGCTTATTGTGATTGTGGTTTTAATACATATTCTGTATTCTTGTTGAACGTCATCAACTCGTCGTTGTTGTTCACTGGCTGAGAACACCTGATTTTTTATAAATACGAGTTGCCATTTAAAAAAATACTAAATGGAAAATACAGGATGGCCCAGAATAAATTGTAATTTTGTTTACTTTATTATTCGAGAATGCATGGAGAGGAAAGGCGTCATTCGCTCGATTAGTTCTGGTAATTATAGTCGCTGAGTCACTTCACGGGGCGGCAGGGCGCGTTTTGTGTCCGTACGTTTTACGAAAACAATGGTCCATATGTAACTGTTAGACGATTATTTCGAGTTGAATACCAATTCCTGTGTTTAACAGTGTCCGAGCATCAACTTAATTAAGCAGTGGATTAAAATATTTGAAGATACAAGTTTCATGATAAAATCTCGAATCCAAGATTACTCGCACACTTCTCGAATAGAGCAAAGTATAGAAAGTTAGTCAATGAGTGTGCGCGCCGATCCAATGCTATCAACCAGGGTTGTAGAGTAGGCGTCTGATTGAAGAAATTTAAAATGTTTGATTCCTAGTCCAGTTCCGACACCACATACATTATTCCAAGCCATCATATGTTATACATAACTCCAAGCTATCACATACATCATTTCAAGTTATCACATACATGATTTCAAGCTATCACAAAACTTAATTCCAAGCCATCATAATCTCAACAACGACATCAAAAGCGAATCCAATAATTCCTCATTACACGTTCTACACTCACATCAATCATTAACTCTCATATACCTATGTGGACACTTCTAAATGCTCTTCATTCTCGTTTCCCTTGTCAATGAGCCTGTAGGGACTACGGTCGTCCCTGAATATTGTCAACACGCACGGTCAACGACCGACGAAACGACCTTCGGACATGTCCAAAGGTCGTATACCAGAACATTAATATTGTTTACCCGCAAATACTATTTACGATACATTCCACAGTAGAAAGAGAACGCATCGCGTTGTCTCGCCGTTTTCGCCAACAAATTATCTACCCACAACATTATTCGCGACGTCTGCAATATTTCGATCGACCACCTCGGCACGCACAGAGGGAGATAAAAATATATTGCGGGCGCACTCACACGCCCCGTTCTGAAATGTATATATACCTACTTACCGATAAATAAAGATCACTTATCATTAATCATTTGACCATTCGTCACTGTTTACTATTCATTGATTATTCACTCTCACTTTCCGCATTGCTAATCGACGTATTTTATTTTAAATACCAAACAATCAAAATCATCAGCACGTCCAACAAGGACATCCGCTAAAAGCCCATCACCTTTTTAGATATTTTATTACATTTGAAGGTGCGACATTGCTGAAAATCTCATAACTGAACTGGAAAACGAATGAATGACAAGGCGGCAGACAGAAATCGTAGATGTCACTGAGAGGGTTTCCCAAAGGTGGAACTGGGCAGGACACATTGTCAGATGTACCGATGATAGATGGATTTAGATAGTGATGGGGTGGTGATTAAGGACATGGAAAAGAAGTAAGGAAAGACCCCAAGCAAGATGATATCAGAAAAATAGCTGGTAGCAATTGGAAGGAATGTGCCAATGATAAGAGCTAGTAGAGGTGGCCTATCTTCAACACTGGACCCAATCAAGCTAATGGTGAAGATAATTAGTGATCCAATAAATATCCGACCTTTAAAGGTCCACTTTTATTTTCCAATCCAAGGAAAATATGACCCATTTTGTATACATTATGTATACGAAATGGGTCATATTTTCCTTGACCTATTTCGTGAACATTAACAAGTCAAATCTCGTTATAATGAATTTTCATAGGACCATAAAACCAATTCATTGTACTGAATACATTGAAAAAACTTTTATTTCAGCATACCGTAAAACTGTGAACAAATACACTAAATATTTATTTTAAAAAGTAAAGTTTTTATGATTATTCTGCATTAACAATTGCATTTCAATGCACACAATCTTTAAAAATATATTGTTACAGTACTATAGTATATGATAGATAAGCCTGAAACGTTTCAATATATTCACAGCTTCCGAAAACGAAACCTTCATATCAGGAGGCATAACTTCATTTTCATTATCATCTTCTGTAATGCATTTTTACTGCACTGTTATCTCAGATTCAAAGGCTGCATAAATGCTGTACGATTTGGAGGCTAAAATTCAACGTGTTCTAGCTCTAATGTTAAATGACATGCTGAACAACTATCAGTGTTCTAGCTCTCATGTTAAATGACATGCTGAACAACGATCAGTGTTCTAGCTCTCATGTTAAATGACATGCTGAACAAAACTATCAGTGTTCTAGCTCTCATGTTAAATGACACGCTGAGCAACTATCAGTGTTCTAGCTCTCATGTTAAATGACATGCTGAGCAACAGGACAAAAAACCTTATCAATGGCGGAAATGAGAACCCCACGCTCCATTGCAGATCTTAGAGATCGGATCAGAAATGAGACGATAAAGTCTGTCTGTGGTGTTGAAAACATAGTGAGGTGGGGAAGAAGTAGAAGGCGCTTCTGGAGGGATCATGTAGACCGCATGGAGGATACGAGACTTGCGAAAATTGCTAAGACTGAAAACCCTAGCAGCAGGAGATTACCAGGAAGGCCGCCGAAAAGGTGGAAGGACAGTTGGACGTCATCATCGTCGCCCACCGTCATAAACAGGACATACGACATACACTAAGAGGAGGAAGAAGAAGAAGACTGAATGGTACACATTTCAAAAAGTTAATACATTTCAACATCTCGGATTGTGATTTTTGATATTTTAAACGAAACAAGTTGGATGTTTTTATATAAAGATGTCCATTTAATTTCACTTATGCTATATAATAAAAGGTATCATTATATAAGTGGTACTCTATCCAATAGGCAGTAATTCAGTGGTACCCAATAGGCAGAATTAAGGCGTATACGAAGACCGAAGGCACGATGGGTGAATGAAATACGTAAACAATCAGCTACTATATTACGAGGTAGTAGTGCGCAAAGGACAGGATTTCTTGGAAACGACTTGGAGAGGCCTAAATTTTGCGGTGGTTGAATGTGGGCTGATGTTGTTTATATAAGTACCATTTTATAAAGGTGCCCGTTCTTTTCAAAGGTCAAAAATAAAAGGTCAGAAGAAGGAATATTATTTGATCTAAAGAAATATCAACATTGTACTTTTGTCGTAAACTAGGGTCAGATGCTGTTATTCTTCTGAAATTTTTTTTCGAGATGTTTCACTACTCAATCGAGGCATCGTTCATTCTTATACATTGTCGTTGCTGGACCTCGTAGTCGAGGATCCCCTCCCCATTTCAACGTCTATTCAGTTGGAAAGCGAAACTGTGCTGGGAATTTTTTTCTCTTCCTTAAGTGAGTGAGCCGTTGCACACTAGCAAACTCGCTGGCCACATTGCTGTATTGAATCCGATGACAAACTGAAATAAGACAATCGGAGCACACCGGTATGTTTTTTTAAAGAATATATACGACCAAAGTTATAGGTATCCTTATAACCCCGAATACTTCTTCTTCTTCTTAAATTTTCTGTAGACTCTCAAGAGTCTGTTACTGCAGGATTGTCCTGTGATGTTGAGCTACAGCTATCTCCCCATCGTTTCGGGGGTCTCCCTGGTGGACGCCGTCCACCCGGCACCCTATGCAGAGCTATGCATGGAATTCTTGTGGAATTCATTCTCTGTACATGTTGGTACCAGTATCGTCGACGCTGTCGTCCCCATCTGATCACATCTTGGACCTCACAGACCTCTCGGATTGTGATGTTCCTTACACGATCACGCAAAGTCTTCCCAGCAATAGCACGCAGAATAACAGAACCCCGAATACTGTGCGGTAAAAATGCCTACGTCATTCGAGGGAGTAAGTTCAGTGCGTTATCGTGGGGCCATACACCTCATTCATACGTGTTCTACTTTTAGCAAACAATGACCCAATATCACGTATTAATTTACGTTCATTGTACGGCACAGGTACAAGGACTGTAGCAATAGGTGGATAGCTGCTGCTCGATGCTCGGAGAATTCAGCTCACGGTGAAAAGTAGCAGGTCAGTGAAAGGTAGAAGAGATTCCTCTTAGGCAGGTAGTAGATGGTCGCAAATAAAATGCAGCAGACAGAGTGAACTGAGAATGTATTTTTTACGTTTGGCGCTCCATATGTGCAGCCAATCGCTCATCGCAAGCGCCTGTTTCCACCCGTGCATGCAGTCATAACTTGCGAAATATCACAATTTTCGCAAGTTTTTCGCATGCATGGGCCGGCCGACTTTTGATACTGTCTCGCGATGGCCGCGCATAAGGAATATTTCAGTTGCGTTCGCTACACAGCACGGACCCCAACAAATATAAAATTATCACATGAAAACATCAAAACATACCCAAGAATTTACATATAAAAAATACCAATATTATACAAATATAAACAAACAAGAAAACAAATACATTATATGTTTTAGATGACGCATACGTCCGATACATTCACCATACAGTATTTTCCATAACTTCTCTCTCATCACGCGGTCATATGCTTTTCCCAAGGTCACAAACGCACACTACAGTTTCTTATTTTTGCTATCAATTTCTCTACAATCATTTGTGCTCAAAAAAATAAAATCTGATCCACGCATCTTCTTCCACTTAATAAGCTATATCAATTATCCTTTTATTATTATTGAATTTGTATTTATTCACTTATTACTGTAAACCTTTTCAATAAAACAATGTTTATTGTAAAAGTGTTGTTTTGTGCATAGTTAAAAAAATAATAATACGTCAGTAAACAAATAAGAACGTTTATTTTTAGGTAACTGTGACTTAACAGGGAATTAAATGTTTAGCTTTAGCCTTAATGTCCATTAGTAAGCCGTAAAAATCCAAGTGATGGGTTTATATCGATTTTCCTTGGGGGTAACTGCGTTAATTCTAAAAATAGGCCATTGTGAATACGTAAACCTTTGTTATCTATAAAAGGAAATTTGGACATTTTCGCAAAGCACTTTTTAGGCTTGATTAAAAAAAATCAACATGTTTTGAAGATAAATATATTTGAAGTCTTCTTTCTTTAGAGCGTTTGTTATATCTATATTATATTTCATTATTTAACAATCTGTTTGGCATATTGTTTTTCCAACTAACTAAAATGATGTTGCGTGATCGTAAAAAAATATTTAAATTGTTATTTATTTGTACGAAGTTCATGAATTGTAAATAACAACAATAAAAATATATATCGTTTATCACAATTATTAAACATACTTGATTATATTTAAGTGATTCGAAAATGCCAGTAAAGTTAAAAGGAAAAGTATACCAAACGATTGTCAGACACGCACTCCTCTATAGCTCCGAATGCTGGACGATGTATAACTCTTACTCTAGGCAACTGGAAACTGCTGAAATGCGCATGCTAAGATGGTCAGCTGGTGTGTCCCTAAGATACAAAATAAAAAGCTCACGCATTAGTGGAAGCCTAGGTGTTACAGGCATCAACAGCAAGATGGAGGAGAGACGATTGAGATGGTATGGGCACGTTGGACGCAGAGCACCCGATCACATTGTGAACCAGGTAATCTCCATGGATCTTCTTCAAATAACAACCAGAGGAATACCAAAGAATTCATTGGTGGTGTAAAAAGATAACCTGATGCAGAGGCACGGCCTGGGGGACGTAGTCCGTGACAGAAGAGCATACAACCTGAGGACGAGGAGAGCTGACCCCAACAGTCTTCGCAGACAGTGAGTTGGGATGGAGCCAGGGAGAAGATTATATTTGAGTTTACTTTTACATTATAATTATATTTTAATTTTATCCCTTACACATGTTAACCCTTTAAATTTCATTGCGTCATGTAATTTATGAAAATTATTAAATTATTTATTTATTTATAAACGGTACAATGTACACTATAACAATAATAATTAAAAAGAAAAATCCATTAATTATACTCAAGAAAATGTAGCATGGTCCCTGTGACGTTTGAAATGTCATGTCTCAAAGGGATGGGATAAAATCGTTTTTTTTACAAATCGAATGGTTTTTTAATAAATCGTAAAATTGTTTTTCTCTAAACTGACGTTTTAATTCCTAATTTTCATTATACTGACTTTCTAATGTATTGTATGATTTGTATCTATCTTTAAATAGGCCAAGATCCACTTTGAATTCATACTAATTACGAACATAAAAATCCAATTATCGTATACCCCACCCCTAGCCAATGCAGACTAACGTAGTGACTTTTGACAAACGTCGCCAAATATTATTTGATTTTAACAAACTGCCACATTTTTGCTAATTTATAACAAGATGTATTAATTTGTCATTATTGTTAGTTTTATGTAATGTATTTACCTAAATAACTAGCTATTTATTAGAATCGAGGCTTATATTAAAGTCGATAAAATAATTAAAATTACTGAACGTCGTTACAAGGTAGTATTGGGGCAAATTTGTCAAATGTCACAGGGAACATGCTACATTTTCTTTAGTATGGTGCTCAATACATTAAGAAAGAAAACATAAAAAAAACCTATTTAAAACAAACGTAAAAAATATAAATGCAAAGAGACAAGTGAGTAAAACTTTATGCTACTTTAAGAGCTAGCCCTTACTTTAGGAGAATGGTCCTTAAGGGAGAGATGATGATGATTTGTTGATAAATAAAACACGTTTTCGATCGCAATGCGGAAAGAGAGTTTTTATTAGTAAACGTAGGTATTTATACTATTCCCGCGTGTGTGCGGGAATGCGAGCAAGATATCCTTCGTCTCGTTTCTGCATTTGCAAAACGATTAATGTCGTATGTAGGTGATAATTTATTTACGGAACTGGCGCGACAGATGTGGTGCGTTCTCGCTCTAGCATGGAATGCGCTCCGCGTCGGCTATGAGTTGAATGACCGGCGCGTGGACTTTGTATTTGTTTGTTTTGCATTGCTAAGGAATGCAAAGGTCATTTCATCGGTCATTGACCGCGTGTGCGACCGCCACACTACCAACACAATACGGAATTGTTCAAAATTACACCAAACGTCACTCTTGAAATCAGTGTGAAAAGGGGAATAAATAATGTTTATATACAAGTATTTATTTAAACGATTAATGTTATTTTTATTATATTTATTTTTAGCTCTATAATACAAAAAAAAACACTTGATACGGCAAAAAAAAAGATTGAAAAATAGAGTGATGCTGGAGAAGAAAGGAAAATCGGCAATAAGACATGTAACATTACTTAAGATAGAATACCTACATACACATAATTTGTTGTATTACAGATTGTCATTTAAATAATATTAAAATAGCAATTTAATTAATAAAAAATCATTTTTAGATTACGAGATTATAATAACAACTAACCTGGTCTATACGAAAGACTTTCAAGTTCGTTCGAAATGAAAAAAAAAAGTTTAAATCTAAAAACTATTACATTGATTTATATTAACCGATGTCGCATTTTTTTTCCACTTTTGTAAATAAAAATATGCACGCACTACGAGTATAACAATTAATTTATGAATTGAAATAAGTTACGAGTGAAGATTTTATAGTTTTGACATTCAGGTGTCAGTTGATGTGTCAGGGCGGTATTATTGTATTTAATGCGATATAGTCACGGAAAATTAAAGCAACATGTCTTTATAAGTATAGTGCATAGTTTAACCAATTATATATTTTGTATTTTTATTTCATTAGAATATATAATATAAACTTTCTTAACACCCCGCAAACGGAAGAAGACACGTTTGTTAAGAGCATTCTCATATTGGTTGGCATGGTTTTATTCGTTATAGGTAGATCTTTAAAAGAAGGTCTGATATGCATCATTAGTGGACTTTCAAATATTAAATGATCTGACGTTCCCTCGCCTCGGCCATATTATTACACATCGTTTCCGCTTTACGAGATTTCCTCCCCTGACATTCTAACTTAATAAGGGTAAATATTTACGAGTATATAAATTGTGTATTATATGATCTGCTTCAAGCAGAAAATGAATAACTTAAGAACGAAGGCCTAACCGAAATGAAAAAATATATCTGAATCTCTCGTTTATTCGTTCACACTTAAAAGAGATTTGAAAATGTATTTCTAACACTAGAAAACTTTATCAAGATTTTTAAACCTTAAATTTAAAATTTCTGCCAATCGTCGTCGTTGCCGGGCCTCGTAGTCGAGGATCCCCTCGCCACTCCAACGTCAATCTTGAACCGTTCTTCCACGTCGATCGTGTGATCTTCTGTGAGAAAACAGCCCGATCCTAGATGCGCACTCCCTCCCGCAAATGCCACAGACATGTGGACCCTGCTGAACCGCCTGGCCATGCTGACGCATGTTCGCAGCGCGCTGACTGTTTCTCACACGTCTAGCCGCTGAGACCCCATCAGCCCGTGAACATACGGCTTTCTACCCCTCACGGTCCTGAGCCACCCGCTTCCAATCCTCAGGCGCCCCGCACAAAGTAAGCGACTCTCGCAGACTTTCCTTATAGCGCTTCCTCTGCCCACCAACTCTTCGCTTGCCCACCACTTCTCCGTACAAGACGCGTTTTGGGAGTCTGTGATCGCCCATGCGTATCACATGCCCGGTCCACCGCAATTTCGCCTTTATAACCATATCTTCTATAGGTTTACAGTTGGGGCGTTGCAGGACCGAAACATTAGTGACATGATCAGTCCAGTGGATCCGAAGAATTCGGCGAAGGAAACGCTGGTGGAACATTTCAAGGCTTTGAATGTGCCTTCTATAAGGAACCCAAGTCTTCAGACCCATAGAGAAGCGTGGGGAGGACAACATCCTTGTAGACTGGGAGATGTCTCTTCTGTAGAACACTCTGTCATTAAATTTAGCAACAGCCGCTGACGCACTCCTGATGCAACTCTACAGTTCATCATCAAGAAAAGCCAGATATGTAAAGTTAGGTACGTCTGCCAATAAAGTAAGTAGAATAAAGTTTATTGAGACTATACCGATGGTGTCGATACCGGGTCTTGTAGTTGAAGGTCCTCTCACCATTCTAATGCCAATTCAGTTGGCAAGCGAATCTGTGCCGTGGAGTTTTTTTAAGTGAGTGAGACGTTGTACATATAGTATCAGTAAACTCACCAGCCGCACCGCTGTACTGGATCCAATTCCATACCGAAGTAAGATGATTGGAGCACACCGGCATGTTTATTTTCTCTTTTTGAAAGAATAGACATGACCGAAGTTATAGTCTTTCTTATATATATTTTTAAATCTTAGAATGAATCCAGGTCTGAAGAGGTTCAAAAATAAAGTCCTTCTCTTCAATGAATGTGAGAGAATCTACCAGTCAATAGGTCAACGGGTCTTCTCTATAGATGAGACTCGTCTGGCGGCTGAATTGGATAATTGCTTTGGTAACATTTCACAAATAATTCTCAAGTGTGTCATTGCACCACTGCGACCTGTGCAGGATGGGGATAGTCATCGAAGACAATTTCCAAATTCTATGCAGACATATTCTTTACGCTTCTACTGAACTAAATATCAGAACAACGTGGTACCGACTTCTAGGCCTGTTTTCCTCGATCCAACATAATACGAGAGAGATGTTTGTTAAGCATACAAGTAGAATACATACATTAATTTGAGGCTTTAATGTGACATCGCTTCGTAGTATTTTGGTCCCGTAAAAATAGAGCAGGTTGATAAGCACTTAATGTTATATACAATACCGCGTAATATCAGCATTAATAAAAATGACAATTTATAGTATAATGTTTGGAGTTATGAAGTGTGAGGAGTTTGATTTCGCGTGCTGTATACCATATGTTAGATATGTACTTGAGCTTGCAAGAAGAATAACTTGTGGAAAAGGTTTGTGTGAGTTCTCGAGTGTGGTGTTTTTTTATTGTTTTATGTTTGTATTTTCGTTTTTTATTTTATTTTTATGATTATGTGCGGTACATTGTGGGATGAATGTTTTTGGTCTGTCTGGAATGATGAAGTGTGAGGAGTTTGATTTCGCACGATGTATCCATGTGTAATCGAGTGTAACTGTTTGTCAGGTTGATGAGAAAGTGCAACGGGGTTTTATTTAATAAAAAATCGGAAACAAGTACCTATCGATTTATTTGTTCATGCTATATGTCCTCAGTGAGATACAGGCAAAAGCCTAGTTTACTGGGGACACGGCAAATGAAAGGCAACAAACCCAGACTCATTAAAATTGTGTGTCCAAATTAAGTAACCTTTTGTTTTTTCACAAATTATGTATATTTTTTGTCATGTGTAAATAAATAAATAAATAATAGTGTGTAGGTGCCCACCTTGATGTATGCAAGTGAAACCTGGTCTTGGCAGAAGAAGGATGAGAGTAAGATTAATGTTGTGAAGATGCGTGCACTGAGGAAAATTTGTGGAAAGTCAATGTTTTAAAGAAGGCTAAATTTAGATCATAAATTAATGCGTGGATAAAATAGATGTTTTAAGTAAGACGTAGAAAGGAGCTTTAAGATGGTTTGGACATGTAGAGAGAATGAATGACTAAGCGAGTATACAAGTCAGAAGTACAAGGTGTGTGTGGAACAGGTAGACCAATAACAACGTGGCTGGATCAGATTTTGAAAGAACGTAAAGTGAGAAGTCTGAATAATAGAAGATTGTGCATGATGAGATGTAGGAATGTAGAGGAGGCGAAAGTTGTGTGCTTGAATAGAAAAGTTTGGAGATCTGTTCTAATTTGCTTTCCCCGCAAGCAAAATGGCGTGATATCTACGTATGAAAATCAAGGTACAGGTCTAATCCCGTTTTGACGAAATTTATAGGACCGTAAAAAATATTTCGTTATACAGAACAGGGGAGAAAAAATACAGTATACCAAATGTATAGGATTTTTCAAATTGAGCGGCTTTTTTTATTCAATTCTTTTAAATTCTTGAATAAAACACACAATTTGCTTTGATTTCAATTAACTTTTTATTGGTCATTGAAGTATAATGTATGATATTTAAACACACAAAACAATATCCTCCAAATGTCCACCTCTTGCAGCTCCACATATGTCCACTCTTTTGTCAAAATTTTCGATGACATTTTGGCATAATTGCGGTTCTAACTCACCAATAACGCGAATAATTTCGTCCTTCAGCTCAGGAATTGATCGGGGGTTGTTCTTATAGACCTGGCTTTTCACGTAACCCCAGAGAAAATAGTCCAACGGTGTCAGATCACATGATCTTGGTGGCTAATTAACATCATCGTTTCTGGAGATTACAATACTAACATAAAATATTGTAATTTGTTTTAACAAACACTGTTTATTCCACTTTTTTGTAACGGTATAAACCTACCGGTTTCAAGGCTTTCACCTCATCATCAGGGGGACGCAAACAAGACTCCTGATGATGAGGGGAAAGCCTTGAAATCGGTAGGGTCATACCGTTACAAAAAAAGTTGAATAAACAGTGTTTGATAAAACAAATTACAATGTTTTTAAACCTCCACAATGTTAATGCCTTAACTATAAATAATATATACGAGTACATAAAATAATTCAACAATTTGAACGTGTTGTTGTATTGTATATGACTCCATTTTTATAAATGTCACACATTACACTTTTCAAATGTCACAAGACCCAGGCAAGTTCACGACGCCATCTGTGTTTTATCCAAGAATTAAACAAACCGCTTAATTTGAAAGACCCTTTACAGTTACACTCAATATAATGTTTTAAAAAAATTTATTAATCTTTGAATTCTAAATTTCTTTAGTAGCATTCATAATTAATTGCATGTTTAATATACAATACATTATTGATAAAAAAAAATATATACTCGGGACATCAGTGCTACAAGATAGATATGCCTGAAACTGTTCAATCTATTCACAGCC
Source organism: Odontocerum albicorne (assembly GCA_949825065.1). Taxonomy (NCBI): domain Eukaryota; kingdom Metazoa; phylum Arthropoda; class Insecta; order Trichoptera; family Odontoceridae; genus Odontocerum; species Odontocerum albicorne. The sequence goes on from OX463855.1 coordinate 5,379,616, forward strand.
TACCTCGCAAGGGACACGGTGTGATGATACATACATCATCATCATTGTCAACCAGAGTCGATCCACTGCTGGGTGAAGGTCTCCCCAAGTTGACTCCAAACAGTTCGGTCCTTTGCTCGCCTATGCCACGTGATGCTGCCATGCTTCTTGATTTCATCTATCCAGCGTACCTTCGGTCTTCTGGGCCTCTTTATGCCTCTTGAGTACCATTGGATTATTTCGGATGTCAATCGGGAGTCTGACATTCTGGCTATGTATCCTGCCCATTGCCACTTCATTCTTTTGCACACCTTTATAAAGTCTTCTAACTTTGTTATATTGCGAATCCAGGTGTTTCGTTTACGGTCTCTTTAAGTATATCCCAACATGCATCTCTCCATGCTCCTTTGTGCGGTCTGGAGCTTTTGTGTGTTTTTTACTGTGAGCGTCCATGTCTCGCAGCCATACGTAAGTACTGGGAGAATGCACTGGTTGTAGACCATTCGCTTCAAGGATATTGGGAGATTACTTTTGAAAATGTTGTTCAAACGTTCGAATGAGCTCCACGCTAGTTTTGTCATTCGTGCTATTTCCTCCGATATGCCACCTACAAAGGAAATAAGTTGGCCCAGATACACATATTCCTGGACAAGTTCTAGCGGCTTTCCATCTACGTTTATTGGTTTTGGGGTAGCAAAGCTGTTCATCATATATTTGGTTTTTGATATATTCATTTTTAAACCAACTTCTTTACTGACCTCTGCCAATTATTGCAGTTGGTGCTGAAGATCATTCGGATTTCGATGATGCATACATATGTATTTAAATCACGATCAATATTGTTTTTCAGGTGTCATTTTCCACATCTTTTTATATTTTTTATCTTTGTTTGATTACTGCTAATTGTTTGAGAGTTTTGGGCTTCGTAATGGGACACTCGAAGAAATACGAGTACAAGATAATATATGCAACAGAAATGTTCTATTGCACTCTGATAAGGAGTCAAGTTAAATACTCGTACAGAGCCAGTGTCTTATTACACAGACCACCTCCCGAATGTTTTAGAGACGGCGCAACACAGACTTTAACGTCACATCAACATTAAAACGTTCACTGCGTCGAACACGGCTCCCGTGTCCATACAAAATAGCCTTGAATGTTTAGTGCACTCATAAACGTCTCCCGATAAGGATTCGTCGCCGGTTTCATGTGCTTTGAAGACACGAAGGAATACACTTGTATATGATGTTTCAATAGAAAGTAGAATTTGATTTTTAACAAAGTTATGGGTTTTCAAAAATTCGCGAATTTTCAGCATCTCTGTATGACATTTTATACGCAGTGAACGTGTTAAGCTCGGTCTTGAAAATAATTATTTAAAATATAATTTGTTATTATCGCACCTTAATAATTAAATGAGTACTTTAGGTATGTTGCTAGGAGAAAATATGAAAGTGTGGAGAAACTGGTGATCACGGGGACAGTTGAGAGAAATTGAGCAAGAGCTAGGAGGGTGTTGTAGGATGAGATCGAACCTTTTGGTGGCTTCTCTCTTGAATGTGTTATCTTTTCCTTTGCCTTAGAATACACATCGTTTGTAGAGCGTCGTCTCTGTCGCACGATGCGCTAACATTCCGGTCCGGTAACGACTGACAAATCGCGACAGAACACGTGTATGAATGACAGAGACGACGCTCTACAAACGATGTGTATTACTTACCGCCGGGTACTGTATGTGTATATATTGTTTATACGCATGTATGTGTATATTGTATTTTACATGTTATTTTTTATCGGTTAACCTTTATTTGTATTAACTGAATTGATGGCATTAACTGCTTATATGTTGCCATTACTTTTTTTAAATTTACATCTAACATACAAGGGTGTATGCTGAAAAACATGTGATGCCACCGTGGCCGGGCTCACTCTCTATTGGTGGGGGTGTATCTTAACTGGGGGATTTTATGAGACGAGTCCAGACATTTTGCTAGCTTCTGTCTTCAAAATATTTTTTTCAACATGGAATATTAGGTGTTAACATAAGCTATGTCCGTTTTTTTTTTCAAATTTAAAAATGAGCACCAAAAAAAAAAAAAAAATGTGGTAAAGGTTATACGTCATTCGAAAGAAAACTTTCTGCTCTACAAGATATTGAGTTTGCTTTTACGTTACATACATTATTTTATTTGATTACAAGCCTTCAAAATGCAATGTCAAGTAGACGAAAGTGAGCATTTTCGACACCTCCTTCTGTGAACCTTTGCTTGTGGCCATGCGTAGCTCGATGACGATGCGAACCAGCAGAAATTGTCGAACGTTGATTTTTGTTGTTTTCACTCAAAACATGTGGAACCCGAGCGCCGAACTTATGGACTTTTCCCATTGATTTAAGATAGCGGTATACAATCATGTGACTACAATTCATCTGCTCAGCCAATTCTACGTTGGTTTGAAGGGGATATTCATAAATAATATGGTTTAAGCGGTCCTCATCGAAGTCCACTGGTCGTCCGGAACGCTCTATGTCTTTCAGGTCGAAATTACCGTCATTGAAACGCAAAAATCATCGACGAGCTGTCCTTTCATTCATAGCGTCTTCACCATACACTTTGCAAATATCGCGAGCAGCTTTGACAGCTTTATTCCCTCGAATGAACGCGAACAGAAGGACACCTAATATAAGTATTCGTATGTAATTTCAGGATATATGTGTATATGACATGTGTTATTATGTTGTAATCAATAAACCTACATTTATTTATTATTTATTAAGAGGAAGGTGTCCTATGAGATCGATGGATCAACTAAAGGCGTTAACAGGACCTCTTTGAGCGCTGTATGATCCAGGACCGGGAGGGATGGATGCAGATGGTGCACCGAGTTCCAGACATAGCAGAGGACCACGATGCTCAGCATTGAATACGCGATGAAGAAGAATTTATCAAGACTTTCTGATCGTAGAATACTGTCTGATTTTATGCTGCTATTCAAAATGGATAGTGGAATGACTGCCCTAAGTTATTGAAATTGAATAACTTCCGAATTATTTAGAGAAATAGGATATTGTAAGATGTATTTCGATGCGAGCTTTATAGAACTATCATGTTACTCGAACTCTCCTATACCCAGATCATATCGATTGGGTAATGAGTATGGTGCAGTCTCGGACATATTTGATGACAGCCTTAGTTAATGCCTTTAAAAATTATCTCAATGTTAATGTTTATATCATACTTTTTCTATCACGATGATTTTTTTATACATGCAGACACAAAATTTTAATTTTATAACTGTAAAGTGCACCGAAAAATAATATTATGGCCTCTTTTGTAAAATTAAGGCTTTATAAATTATGCTGGTAGAACCTTTATTTTAGTCTATAATCTAAAGGATCTTTCAAATTGAGCGTTTTTTTTAATTCTTGGATAAAACACAGATGGCGTCGCGAACTTGCCTGGGTCTTGTGACATTTGATAAGTGTAATGTATGACATTTATACAAATGGAGTCGTATACAATACAACAACGCTTTCACATTGTTGAATTATTTTATGTATTGTAATCTCCGGAAACGGTTATTTTAATTGACCACCAAGATCATGTGATCTGACACCGTTGAACTATTTTCTCTGGGGTTACGTGAAAAGCCAGGTCTATAAGAATAACCCCCAATCAATTCCTGAGCTGAAGAACGAAATTATTCGCGTTATTGGTGAGTTAGAACTGCAATTATGCCGAAATGTCATCTGCGGAGTTGCAAGAGATGGTCATTTGGCGGATATTGGTTTTTGTGTTTAAATGTCATACATTATACTTCATGACCAATAAAAAGTTGTTTTAAATCAAAGAAAATTGTGTGTTTTATTCAACAATTAAAAAAACCGCTCAATTTGAAAGAACCTTTATATATAGTGCTATAAAAATACACAGATTCAAATCAGAACCATTAACTTTGCAATAAAATTTCCTGTTTTTGCGTTTAAAACATTTCACCTAATTGTCATTCATAAAGCGAAATTGGCAAGGTTACCTGAACCTGTTCATGGAAAGAAAAACGGAGATAAAATGATAAGTGAATACACAAGTTAAAATTATTCTGACAGCCTAGCCTGTGTGCCGTGCCATTATTTGCAAGGTAAAGTTACTCAACTTGCTATTGGATTGTTAGTATCTCTGTAATTTAGTTGGAAATTAAAATCTGCGAGTTGGGTTTGCGCCATATTGCAATTTCAAAATGATTTTCTAATTAAGATGCAATGTGTATGAAATTTAACAATATTTATTTTAGGATTAATGCTGAATTCACATAAAGTCACTATTGTATAATATTCTTAACAGTTCCATCAGCCCCTCTTATCTCGTCAATAATATTTAGCGTCTTACCTATCGTGGACTTGCGTTATGCTCAAACAGAAATTGTTTATTGGTTTTCTTTATTTACCGTTCTTATTTTTTTACGTCGTTCTTTACTTCACTATCCTCACAAATCCTCCAACTCTCCTCTTTCTAACCCTCCTCCCTCTGTCACCTTCGTCCCTCCTTCATACTTTGTCTCACTGTTTGTAGCCTTAATCTTACTTACAAGAGCTCATATGCCCGAATGTATAATTCGACCTTAACGCTAAATACTAATTGAAGAAATTAGCTTTAAGCTTTCTTAACACTTCCCTTACTGTGCTAAAAAATCACGCCAATAACGGTGTTGGACACTAAGGGTACAGTAAACATGTATGTATCAAATTAAAATTATGCAAAATCTGCTAGGTTATTTTTTGTTATTAGCTATAAACATCATTTTATTATGTAATAAAATGTCGAATAATATAAAATAAGTGTAAGAAATGATAAAATAAGAGCTGAAACAGAGAGGCGACATTTCTATAAGAATATTATATTTGCGCCGCGTCGTTCGGTCTGCGCAACGTTCAGAATGCCCATCTCGTGCGCATGCATGATAAGAGATTAATTTCTGTTGATTTCATTATGAATGTTTTGTTTCCTAATGACATCATTCAAATCATAGAGGTTTCGATGAGGAATACATAAAGTATTAAGACCCTGCAAGCAGTGTATTTCGAGAAATTAAATAAAATGTAAGTCCTGGTCACGCGCGTTCGATCACAGATAGGCAAGGGTTAAATATGTTATGTGATTCGTATGGTTTCATTATCTTATTGTAAAGTTTCGAGAGCGTATAGAGTCCGATTCTAAATACAATTTAGATTTTGAAATAAATATTAAGTATTTAGACCGCACTGTGAATTGGGATCATAAACAAATTACCAAAACTGTGATTGTTGATTGATTTTAACTGAGATAACATTAGTCTGCCCAAAGAATAGTCATAAATGAGATGATAGTGAAGAATCTGTCTTACGCTGACTGTTGACGACCTATAGGTAACCTAGTTGGCAAAATACCTGTATCCAGCCCGACGATTTGATTACCGTAAGTATCTCGATCAGGGATGTCCAAATCGTGGCCCGCGGGCCACATGTGGCCCAATTTTAGATTTAGTGTGGCCCTTTCGAGGTTTCCGACTTTCTATACATTTTGTTATTGATAAAATTTAAATTTTTCGTGCTGTGTCGCGACCGTAACTGAAATGTTCCTTATGCGCGGCCATCGCGAGACAGTATCAAAAGTCGGTCGGCCCATGCATGCGAAAAACTTGCGGGAATTGTGATATTTCGCAAGTTATGACGGCATGCACGGGCGGAAACAGGCGCTTTCGATGAGCAATTGGCTGCACATAAGGAGCGCCAAACGTAAAAAATACATTCTCAATTCACTCTATCTACTGCCTTTTACTTGCAACCATCTACTACCTGCTAAAGAGGAATCTCTTCACCCTGCTACTTTTCACCGTGAGCCGAAATCTCCGAGCATTGTGCAGCAGTCATCCACCTATTGCTACAGTTCTTTGTACCGGTGTCGTACATTGCCTTATTTCAAAATATCATTTACTTGATACAACCATCATTTCCTTGGTTTTCTTCTACCGCTCACATTTGCGCTATATATTTGTTTTCTCAGTTTTTCTTCACTTATTCGTTTTACATTTCCAAATCATCTCACAGTGCTCGTTTTCATCTTATTCAACACATCAGCTTTAAGCTCACATTCATCTCTTATCACTCAATTCTGTATATTATCACACAATGTCTTCTTATCAGTGCATGCATTTCTACACCTTTTTTCAGCTCCTTTTCCACGTCCACGTTTCACTCACATACATCAAAGATGATACTAAAATACTGTTGTGGACTTAGCCGATTTTGATACGATATCGAGATATTATATATCGAGATATCGATTTGATAGAGGTTCGAGAGTATATATTTTATTGATCCATTAGTTTTGTTTTCTATCACTACACGCCTTCGTTTACAGATCAAACAAATCTGCGGGTGACATTATTCATAAATGACCTAAAGGCAAATTGAAAATGATCTCGGGTCACAGACCTCTTATCTGTAACGTACATGATCCGCATCGCTAGTAATATCTGTGACGTACATGATCCGCATCGCTAGTAATATAATTCATTGTAAAATATCCAATCGTCTAGTTAAGAGAAATCGAAAATATTAAAATAAAAAATAAACACAATGGTCAAATCCCTGTGAAACAAATCTCGATATTTAAGCACGTTCGATATTTAAGCACATGTAGTAAATTTGAATAATATTGTCACAATTAAAATATAATTGTAGAGTTGAAATGTTTTAAGACACGTTTTTAAAATGGCCGCATTTGAAAATGCGCATTTTCTCACGTAATTCATTTGAAAGGGGATTAAATTTAACGACGATGACTGTACTATGTTATAGTTCATAGTGTTGTTAAGTGTTAGATTTTAAGTGATTCAAAAGAACTGAAATCATAGGAGATATGTACTGAAGTTGATTTTGTACTGAAAATGGGACAATTTTGAGTTTTAAGCACATTTTTTTTTACGAAATTTGTATAAAAATGAAAAACAATGTACGCTTTAACTGATAATACATAATAGTTTCAGCCCCTGAAATATTCACGGAAATAAAACAAATTCTACATTTATGAAAATATATATTCATAAATGTAGAATAAAAGTTTTTTCAGTCGTTTCTTAAAGCATGCCAAGGACGGAGCGAGTCTTATATTGGTTTGTAACTGATTCCAGAGTCTCACAGCATTGACAGTAAAGGACGACGTAAAAAAAGAGGAGCGGTGAACTATTGGGTGTTAACATAAGTTGTGTCCGTTTTTTCCAAATTTAAAAATAAGCACCAAAAGTAAAACAAAATTGTTAAAGTTATACGTCATTCGAAAGAAAATTTTCTGCTCTACAAGATATTGTGTTTGCTTTTACGTTACATATATTATTTCATTTGATTACAAGCCTTCAAAATGGAATGTCAAGTAAACGAAAGTGAGCATTTTCAATACCTCCTTCTGTTCGCGTTCAATCGAGGGAATAAAGCTGCCAAAGCTGCTCGCGATATTTGTGAAGTGTACGGTGAAGATGCTATGAATGAAAGGACAGCTCGTCGATGGTTTTTGCGTTTCAAAGACGGTAATTTCGATCTGAAAGACATGGAGCGTTCCGGACACCTGTTAATGCTGCGGTAAATGAACCTTTGCTTGTGGCCATGCGTAGCTCGATGACGCGCGAGCAAACAAGCAGAAATTGTCGAATGTTGATTTTTGTTGTTTTCACTTAAAACATGTGGAACCCAAGCGCCGAACTTCTGGACTTTTCCCATTGATTTAAGATGGCGGTATATAGTCATGTGACTACAATTCATCTGCTTAGCCAATTCTATGGTGGTTTGAAGGGGATCTTCATGAATAATATGGTTTAAGCGGTCCTCATCGAAGTCCACTGGTCGTCCGGAAGCTACCAATCCCATAAATCTGACTCGATCACCCCCTTAGGTATATTAATAACAAAATGACAATTTATATAGCGCCGTTTAGAGAGCAGACTCTTCTCAGACTAACTCGGGATTCGAACCCACCATTATTGACATAAAAAATATTATAAAATAAAGGGGTGGAAGATTTTTTAACCAGACAATAACAACCAGAAATTTGTTCAAAATTTTGTATACGAAACACAACAAGAATGCGTTTAATTCAGTCACATGGCCCGCGACATATCCGAATTGGTTTGCTGAACATATTTCCTATCGTTATCAAAGCGATATACGTTACTAAAGATCATCGAAATCAGAATTGATGATAACTATAATATCAACGATTGAAAATACTCGTATCTGATCGTTCCAATTTCACATCGTTCACATTTCAGTCAACCTGACGTCGGATTTGAATTTTTCCATATTAGTGTCAATATTGTATTGCAATTAACATTTAAATGCATTTGAGGAAGATACAACGACAGATTCAGATGTAAAAAAACGAATTCCGGACCAGTTGAGAATCGAACTCGTGGCGTCAGATTAGAAAGCACGCATGCTGACTGCTGGTATGGCGTTATTATATACTGAAAATAGATCATGTTCTAGAGTGAACGGCCTCTTGCCTGATTGGTTTAATATTTCAAAAGGGGTAAAGTAAGGTATTTTATGTTACCCCGGTTGTTTAAAATGTATATAGATTCTTGTATGAAGGAATTACAGTTGTCAATAGTGGCATGCAAATTACGAATACTAATGTGTGCGGATCACTATATGCTGATGATATGGTAGTGTTAGAGGAGAATAGTAATGTGTGCGGATTACTATATGCTGATGATATGGTAGTGTTCGAGGAGAATAGTAATGTGTGCGGATTACAATATGCTGATGATATGGTAGTGTTAGAGGAGAATAGTAATGTGTGCGGATTACAATATGCTGATGATAAGGTAGTGTTAGAGGAGAATAGTAATGTGTGCGGATTACTATATGCTGATGATATGGTAGTGTTAGAGGAGAATAGTAATGTGTGCGGATTACTATATGCTGATGATATGGTAGTGTTAGAGGAGAATAGTAATGTGTGCGGATTACTATATGCTGATGATATGCTAGTGTTAGAGGAGAATACTAATGTGTGCGGATTACTTTATGCTGATGATATGGTAGTGTTAGAGGGAAATGTGTGCGGATTACTATATGATGATGATATGGTAGTGTTAGATGAGAATAAAGATGAATCGTAAAGTTTGATAAGTAAATTGTGTGAGAGATGCGAGGAAAAGATCTGAGAGTAAATGTTGGTAAATTCCAAGTCATGGTGATAGAAAAACGTGAAAGGAAAAGTAAATGCGATATATCGGTGAACAACGAAAGATTAAGGCAAGTTGAATAATTCTGCTATTTAGACAGTATTTTCTCAGTTGATGCCAATCAATTTGGCATAGAAAACAAAGCCAATTGATTGTACATGTACGCGAGAAGACTGAAAAGAGCCAAATAAATGGTGCAGAAATGCGTGCGCTTGAAAGAATACATATAATGACAATGTATGACAAAAGAAGAAATTAATCGATTAGAGGTGAATGTGATTGTGTTGTGTTGTGTTGACTAAGTAAGGTGAAGAAGAGCATTCTGAAATAGATGGTTTGGGCACATGAAACGAATGAATAATATTTTGAAAGAAAAAATGTAAAAAGTTAGATAAATTGTAGGAGCTGTATACTAAGTAAGGTGAAGAAGAGCATTCTGAAATAGATGGTTTGGGCATATGAAACGAATGAATAATATTTTGAAAGAAAAAATGTAAAAAGTTAGATAAATTGTAGGAGCTGTATAAGAAGGTGTATGTATGTGGAAAAGGCGAAATATGTTTGGCGAGATTGGAAAGTTTGGTACTTTCTCCTTTCTGCCTACCATAGCAGGGAAACGGTGGTAGTGATGATATAATGTATGCAATATTTTATATCTTTGAATGAGTTAACTTCAACAATCCAAAATATCATAAAAGAAGTGGGATTCGGGTCAAGAACATCAGCAAACCACCATTTTATGGATGTGGTCATCAAAAGGTGGTCCGCGAAATATCTCAAAATTTCCAGGTCATAAGAAAGGCTCTAACTAAATATTTTTTTACAGTTCACATGGAATCGCTTCCAATTTTCTATAACGACCTCCTTAGCCTTTTAAGTAAGACCTTGGAGGTTAAGGGTTCGATGCCCTTGTATTCTTCAGGTAGATATAAGATCTATTGTTGTGAAAATGTCGCCATCTTTAACGCGGCATGCCTGGCATGCGATGTCCTGCAGGGATCTTGTGTGCAGTTATGTATAGGATTCTGTTTTTGCCGATTCTACCCATATGGTCACTCACGCTATTACTGTCTTCTCTTTCTGCTCCATCTGATGATATCCTCTGTGGTCTATCAAATGTGAGAGTTTCTGACCCTGTCTCTGAGAGATTTTCCTACGATGGTTCATAATATTCTTGTCTCGAATGTTAAAAAAAGGTTCTTTGTTCAATTTGTGTTAAATCTGGTTTGAACACTTCGAGTCATGATCGACTTGACATAGGTTTTATTTATTCGAATACATGTTTAGTTATTCGAGATCACATTTAGATGCACTTGTAAGTCAAGCGATAAAATTCACTACAAGGTCGTGCGCGACATCGCTAATGCTGACGAACGCTTACGGGTTGAGAGCGTTCATAGTGGCGTGCACAGACTCATTGACGTGCTCTATACATTGTTAATTTCAAGAAGTCTGCGGGCGAGTTTTGTGTTGAGATTTTAGAGTGAAACCAGTCTCTTGAAATCTTTTAATTCACTGCTTAATTAAGTTGGCGCTTGGACACTATCTAACACTGTGTAATTGATTCTCAACTCGAAATAATTGTCTAACAGTTAGATATAACATAAACCATTGTTTTCGTAAAACGTAAGTACGTAAAACGCACGCGTTGCCCCATAAGTGACTAAAATTACCAGAATCGATCGAAGGAATGACGCCTTCCATATCGTTCTCTCTCCATGCGTTTTCGAGTAATTAAGGAAACAAAAATCCACTTTATTCTGGGATACCTTGTAAAATATACTCGATAGCATCGATTTCGAAAATAGTCATTATAGTTCGGAAATTCTAGGATGATTCCTGTGACAGCTCATAAATTTGCCCCAATACAACCTTATGTAATGTATTTACCTAAATAACTTGCTTTTTATTAGAATTGAGGCTTATATTAAAGTTGATAAAATAATTAAAATTACTGGACATCGTTACAAGGTTGTATTGGGGCAAATTTGTGAGCTGTCACAGGACTCATCCTAGAATTTCCGAACTATAATAATTTTCACACAAAACAAAATTTGATGATATCGTTTATATTTGGTACTATAATAATTGTATTTCTAATTTATTGAATGAGATGCCGGAGTTCACATACCCGTAATTTGAGGATCGCTGGTTAAATGAACGGTGCGATTTCTTTAACGCAGAAACTATTGATTAAGTTAGCGGGTAATTCATAGGCATGTTATATAATTTATAGGTCATCGACTGAACATGTGTTATAGTACAAACATTCACATAAAGTTGCCTATCAGTCGCGCATCAGTTTCAAACATTAAAATATTTTAAATTTTATTTTTCAGATGATTTAAGATTTATAATGGACAATTTAACAACGGAGTATTGAACGATTTATGTTTAATCGTTTAATGGGCGAATTTAAAGAGATAAATACATTTATTTATTAAAAAAAGGGTAGCGACAGATAACAAACTAAACGAAGCACTTGACAACCTCTGTGGCCTAGTTGGTAAGACGCTTGCCTTTCAATCCCGTTGGAAATTAGAATTTTGAAAATGTTGACGATCAGGAAATTAATTGCACGTTTTCGACAGCAGGGATCAGTTGTTGGCTTATCTTGAGCCAGAAAACCACTGAATATTCGCACTAATGCGAATATTCAAAGGGAACAATATTGTTGCTGATGATTGAACAACTTCAGCTTAGCTCAAAGTGTCTCGAACAGCGAATCATTAACTTGGTTCAATAATTGAAGTCATAAGAATGCTAGGGGTACGAACATTGGAGCCTAACTTATGCGACACCATGTTTATAACGCGGTCAGTGTAGATCACATATTTATTTTGTATTGTACAATTGAGCGGCATAGAGCCAAACCAGCCTATCCAACAAATCCAAAAATGAGTTAGTGTTAAAATTTGAGTCACATAACGTTTCTTTATAAGCTAGAAATGCCTTTATTTCAAAATTCTAAATGATACTACTGCTGCCATCAATATTTTTTTTGGCAAAGCGATTTTCGTGATATACTTTTATGCCAAATTTGCTTATCAAACAAAAAACTTTAATCACCAAATAATCTTATCATAATTTTAGATTGATTTATTTATTTTGATTGTAGTAGTTTTAGAATGTATCTGTTCAATGAATAAAAAACATTAATTACACAACATTTGATTTATAATAACCCATAGACTTTGAGCTCCATTTCAACATATTCGTTGTATAGGCTGGTTTGGCACTTCGCCACTCAATTATTCCTTATCGATGGTACAATTTCACCCCTTGCCAAGGTTGACTCCTAGCGCGATTCTTAAAGTCTGCTCATAGGTCAACTTGGCCACGTCGATGGTCGGCATCCTTCGTGAGAAGAAAGGCATTTATTTTTTTCCTCACATCGGAAGATCAAGGAAAGCATGGATAGATTAAATACATTTTATTTTGAGAGAAGAAAATTTAAGAAATAAGAGACATCGTAGAAACTTTATAAGAAGGTGTATGGATGTGGAAAAGGCGAAATATAAATAAATAAATAAATATAGGTTTATTGATGGCAACATAGTATGTACATACTACATTTAAACATACGAGTACTTCAAGAACACATAAATTGCAGAGAATACATTAAAGACAGAAGCTATCAAAAGGTCTGGGCTCATCTAATAACATCCCCCTCAGCCAAGATACACCCCACCAATATAGGGCGAGCCCAGCCACGGGGTCACTAGATGTTTTTCAGCCCACACCCTTGCACATGTAGAATAAGAAAAAAAAACAAAACACAGAAAATAAATAAATGGCAGAAAAATAAACAAATCCACAAATACCGCCTCAGATCAATTCAAACAAACAAATAAAGGTTCCTTGACAGCAACACAATGTGTACATATGGTATATGATATATAGTAAATTCCTTCCGAGTATTTGTGTGTCGAGATAGGAAAGTAAGGAGCTCTGTCCTCTCTGCTTACCCCAGCGGAGAAACTGCGTTATGGTATGTATGCATGTACATTTATTTCAGAAAAAAGTTAACGTACATGATTTTCTAATGACTTTCTTTTTCTGGATATATGACAATTAATTATAATATGAGTATATGATAAAAAGTGTGAAATAATAAAGAATACATCAATAAATTTATCAAATAGATGCTCTCACCACTGCACTAGTGTGTTTCTGCTTACCCGGCGTACAATCCTCTCTACCTATCTCAACAAGGGAACGGCTTGATGGTATGCACATTTATTTACTAAGTTTAAGACATGGTTATGGATACCGATAACATTTTCGAAACAAATTGGTTGATTGAAAGAAATAAAGCGATAAATCCGTCAGATATGTTGGCATGAAAGTGTTTGTCTTATTATGTGTTACTTTACTTATGCTCTTTACAGAGTAGTCGTGATCATTGTGTTACTTTACTGATGCACTTTACAGAGTAGTCGTGATCATTGTGTTACTTTACTTATGCTCTTTACAGAGTAGTCGTAATCATTGTGTTACTTTACTTACGCTCTTTACAGAGTAGTCGTGATCATTGTGTTACTTTACTTATGCTCTTTACAGAGTAGTCGTGATCATTGTGTTACTTTACTTATGCTCTTTACAGAGTAGTCGTGATCATTGAATTTGATCATGTAAACCAAAATGGGCCTAACTGTTTTGGCTCACACCCCTTTTTTCTAAGACTTTTAATCTTTAGAAATAGTTTTCACTAACAAAAAATTTCCAATTCTTTAACATTTAAATGTAGCATATGCTCTATAACGGAACCGCCAAGTTAAAGAGTTCCAAAATACGGTCGTATGTGGCTTTCCTATAACTTCACGTTCGATGGCCTCTGCTGTGACGCCACGCAGTTATAATTCGGCAGCGTTTCCATTGCCACTTGTATATTTTTAGGTATAGTACTTGCACAGCAACAAACTGAGAACTGTTCGTCACACAATTCGAAAACAATCTAATAGTAATGTAACACTTCTCACTTATTTATAATATTGTACAGTAAACTTGACATAACGTTCACAGATTTCTGCCACTGTGATTTAGACTTGCGATAACTTGCGAAGACTTCGAAAGTGTGCCCAATTTTATACATGCTAGCACTCGCTTGTTAAGACCTGCCATCTAATTTTTTTGACCGATCGATTGTAATTTGCATTTTTGACCTTTGCATTATACGACCATCGTGCAGCATAAACGAATGACGTATGGATATGATTTTTGCGAAGATGCGCGACTTGATGTGTGTCTGTATAGTTAGGTGGATAAGTATTTGCTTAAAGAATGTTTAGACGACCAAATTTTTTTAGCGTTTTCTTATTAACCACTTGCTTTTAAACGGGACTGCGTCCAGCAAACGCCCCCCAGATCCCAAAATGGGCACTACCACCCCCCGAGTACCCCCAGGGGGATGAAGGGGGGGGGTAGTTTTTGACCTTTTGAGCCGTGACCTAGATTCGAGTACTAGTTTTGGTTTCGCGACCCAAATACTAAAATAACATATACAAATAAAAATTCAATACATTTTGTATTTTAATAATACAAAGTCACTACTTATATTGGTAAAAACATTTAATCTTCTTAATTTTTGTTTTTATTTATTATTTATTATTACACATGACAAGAAATATACATAATTTGTGAAAAAACAAGTAATTAAATTTGAACATACAATTTTAATGGATTTGGGTTTATTGCCTTTCATTTGTTGTGTCCCCAGTAAACTAGGCTTTTGCCTGTATCTTACTGAGGATATTAAGCATGAAAAAATAAATCGATACTTCTTTCCGATTTTTGATTACACAAAAACAAAACCCCATTGCACGTTCTCATCAACCTGACAAACAGTGGCACTCAATTACAACTGGAAACATCATGCGAAATTAAACTCCTCACACATCATCACTTCAGAAAGACCAAAAATATTCATCCCACAATATAGCGCACACAATCATAAGAATAAAAATAAAAAATATACAGAAACACAAAAACAACAAAATTTAAAACAACAAGAAGAAACCCACACTCACGAGCCCACACAAATCTTTTCCGCACGTCATTCATCCAGAAACCCCAAGTACTCGAAATCCTGTCGCAATAACAACCACGCTCCGATCGACTGTCTAAATGGTTTTCCTCCCTTTGCCTTTATTGAAATTGATTTGGCATTTATTTGTAGAACTCCATTTTATTTCAGAATTATTTGATACTTAAATGTGAAAAATTCTACGCAGTAAATTAAATTAAAGTGACATAACGTATATCTGTTTCGCTTTACAAAAACATTGACAAACGTTTTACAAAAGCATTGTAAATCCGTTTGATAATGTTTTTGTAAAGTGAAACAGATTTATCACTCTCATTTAAGTTATCCAAAAGATTTTTTCCCCATTTAAGTTTCAAATTATTCTGTAACATTGAATCTTTATTAATGTGAACCTTGACTTTTAATAAATTTTGAAAGTTCATCAAATCTTCGTGTCATATGAGATAGCCTGCACCTTAAGTCATTTTTAATTTAAATCAGAATGCACGCAAAGACTTATACTTGGGAAAATGTAGCATGGTCCCTGTGACAGTTCACAAATTTTCCCCAATACAACCTTGTAACGACGTTAATTAATTTTAATTATTTTATTAACTTTAATATAAGCCTCGATTCTAATAAATATCAAGTTATTACATAAAAGATACATTACATAAAACTAACTTCTTCCTTCCTCCAAGTGCCCTGTCGGGTCCCCCCAACGTTGGCGATCACTTCGGCGAATCTGTCTCGGTCCTGAGCCACCCGGAACAGCTCCTCTACTCTCTGGATGCCGGTCCACTCCCTCACATTCCGCAGCCAGGACATCTGTCTTCTTCCGGGCCCCCGGTGTCCCTCGACTTTCCCCTTCAATATAAGCTGGAGCAAGTGGTACTTCTCTCCACGCAGCACGTGACCCAGATATGAAATCTTTCTAACTTTTATAGTGGACAACAACTCCCTGTCAGCTCTAGCTCGCCTCAGGACTTCGGTATTTGTCACCATGTCTGTCCAGGGAATTTTGAGCATTCGACGATGCAACCACATTTCAAATGCTTCCAGTCTGTTCATTGCCTGGACTTTCAAGGTCCATGTTTCACAACCGTACAATAAAACAGACCACACATAGCATCTAATCATCCTCTGACGGAGTTTCAAATTTAAGTTGTCATCACAGAAGAGCGACTTCATTTTATTAAATGCAGTTCTTGCTGCCTCAATTCTGCACCTGATTTCCACATCCGGGTCGAGAGACTGCGTGAGTATGCTGCCGAGATAAAACTAACAATAATGACAAATGAATACATCTTGTTACAAACTAGCAAAAATGTGGTAGTTTGTTAAAATCAAATAATATTTGGTGACGTTTGTCAAAATTCACTACTTTAGTCTGCATTGGCTAGGGATGGGGTATACGATAATTGGATTTTCGATTTTTTTATACCTAAAATTAAACGTTCGTAATTAGTAGTAATTCATGGTGGATCTTGGCCTTTTTAAAGATAGATACAAATCATACAATACATTAGAAAGTCAGTGTAATGAAAATTAGCAATTAAAAAAAACGTCAGTTGAGACAAAAACAATTTTTCGATTTAAAGAAAAACGATTCGATTTGTAAAAAGAAACGATTTTACCCCATCCCTTTGAGACATGACATTTCAAATGTCACAGGGACCATCCTACATTTTCTCAAGTATAGTGCTTTTGTTACAACTACAGCGAAGTTAAGCTGCTCTTGTAGGTTATGAACATTGACAAAATCTATATACACCTTCAAAATTTTGCTCAAGACCTGATATATTTCCGCAAATTATGAATACCGAGAATCTGTTACTTTTTAAGTACAGTGACTCGAAATTAGAATATTTTTTTTACATTTGTCATTATGCTAAAATATTGTTATTGTTGAAAATATTTTGCAACCCATTCAAAATGCTGACCGACCTAATTTTGGGTCGCAATCAATATGTTAAGAAACTGTGATGTAAACGAATTGACTGCATCACAGAAAGAACACGTCTATATTCTTCAAAGATATTTTAGAGAAAAGTTTGAAACTATTTTTTCCAGTTAATCGCTCGTATTTAATTCTCCTTCCCAGTGTCATGTCAGGTTCCCCTAACGTTGAATATCATCTGAGAGTAAGCATCTCTGTCCCCGGCAGCCCGAAAAAGATCTCCAACGCTCCTTATACTAGTCCAATCACGTGTATTGCGGAGCCAGGAGATTTGCCTCCTGCCAACACCTCTTCAGCCTTCTATTTTGCCTTGGATGATCAGGTGCAGTAATTTTTACTTTTCTCCTCTAAGCACATGACCCAAATAGGACACCTTTCGGATTTTAATATTAGTCAGCAACTCTCTATCAACTTTGACTCTTTGAAGAACCCTTGTGCTGCTGACCATATCCGTCCAGGGTATCCGTAGCATTCTCCGTATTTTATTAACATCGTTCTTTGCTGTCATTATCGCCAGGTTCTGGAACGAGTTACCGACCCACGTTCCTTCATTGTTGTGCGTTAAAATGCGAAAAAAACCACTTCTGATAAGAATTTATTGTTGTCCTGGCGCCTAGTAGCTATTACAAGACTTACCATTGTTTCTGCTTCTATAACCACTCCGTATTCTTTTTAATAAACCTTTTCATTCTTATATTTGATTCCACTCATTTCACACGTGTTATTCTTTCCACGCATTTTACTTACTATCTTCTAAAATATTTTCATATACGAGTATCTCTCCGAATTCATACTCAATTTCCTGTATTTTTCATCCCTAAGCCTCTTCTTTTCATCAACCAATCTTTCTTAAGTGTTCCATTTTTTATACTCTCTTTCTTTTCATTGCTTTATCACTATTTAATGTTTAATAAATACTCTCTTTGCATTATTTTTATGCATTGTCTTCTCAATAAATCAGCCAATCTTAATTAAATCGGATAAATGAAATTATTTTGATCCATGACATATTTTGTAAAAAATATCATAATAAATAAACATCTATAAACCAGGGATGGCCAACTTTTTGAGCCGCGTAACAAAACGAACTGCGTGGCCTGGTGGTAAGACACTTCCGATCCGGAGGTTGCGGGTTCCGTTGGTACCCAGATTTTTTTAAATAGGATTCCAGCCTGGTTAGCACTTAGGGCCTATAAAAACAGCTTTCTGGTTGGTTGGAAGAGATTGCCACATGGCAATAAACTCGCTAGGATAAAAAAAATATTGGCAAATTGGGTCAAGATTCGTGGGCCTTTCGAGAATTTTTTTTTCATTAATATGCATACCAAAATTTGAATGCTTGAAACGAGGTAACATGCTCTAATTAGTCCTGATTTATATAGCGCTGTTTTGTAATATAAACTATTTCAAAAGCACCATGTCAAGTATACTATCGGCTTGCTAATAAGCGGCTACAAACTGCCACCAAATTATATTTTTATAACACTTGATCCCACTAGCGAAAACATTATGACATCACCGGGAATCAAACCCGGGATCCATGGTTCGTGAGTCAAACGACTTAACCACTAAACCAAGAAGATCGTCAAATTCATACATTGACTTATTTTTATTAAATATGTGTATAAACACAATTCACATTATATGAGTGTCATATTACATAAATATGTTAACTATATTAAGTGTTAACATAAGTTGTGTCCGTTTTTTTTTCAAATTTAAAAATGAGCACCAAAAGTAAAACAAAATGGTAAATGTTATACGTCATTCGAAAGAAAATTTTCTGTTCTACAATATATTGTGTTTGCTTTTACGTTACATATATTATTTTATTTGATTACAAGCCTTCAAAATGGAATGTCAAGTAGACGAAAGTGGGCATTTTCGACACCTTCTATTCACGTTCGACAATTGATTTATGTTGTTTTCAATCAAAACATGTGGAACCCAAGCGCCGAACTTCTGGACTTTTCCGATTGATTTAAGATGGCGGTATACAGTCATGTGCCTACAATTCTTCTGCTCAGCCAATTCTACGATTGTTTGAAGGGGATCTTCATGAATAATATGGTTTAAGAGGTCCTCATCGAAGTCCACTTGTCGTCGGAACTCCATGTCTTTCAGGTCGAAATTACCGTCATTGAAACGCAAAAACCATCGACGAGCTGTCCTTTCATTCATAGCATCTTCACCGTACACTTCGCAAATATCGCGAGCAGCTTTGGCAGCTTTATTTTCTCGATTGAACTCGAACAGAAGGAGGTGTCGAAAATGCTCACTTTCGTCTACTTGACATTCCATTTTGAAGGCTTGTAATCAAATAAAATAATATATGTAACGTAAAAGCAAACACAATATCTTATAGAGCATAAAATTTTCTTTCGAATGACGTATAACCTTTATCATTTTGTTTTACTTTTGGTGCTCATTTTTAAAGTGGAAAAAAACGGACACAACTTATGTTAACACCCAATACCTAAGCATTACTTTGGATACCATTTTACACGTAAAAAATTAATGTCTACCTATATTGTATTTTCTTTTTAATTTTCGTCTATACATAAATATCATTATGGGTCAGATTTAAATTTAAAAAATATATTTTGATATAACATACTATATATCTTCTTCTTCTTGTCAGAAATCTATAAAGTGTAGTTACTATTAAACAACCATATTTCTTTCGTGAATTATAAAAAAAACAGTTCACGGACCACACAAAACATCCTGGTGGGCCGCGGGTTGGTCATGCCTGCTCTAAAAAATAATAGCAGAAGAAGAAAGGAATTTATTCAAGGTTGGCCCGTGCTTACTCTAAGCCAGGGGTTAGCAAACTACGGTCCGTGGGCCAAATCCGGGCCACCTCCTCTTTTTGTACGGCCGGCGAACTAAAAATGGATTTTATTCATTCAAATTCAAAAGTATCCGTTATCCACGAAATGGCCGACCGCTGAGTTGAAAAGTTACCAGATACGGCCGTAAGCGGCGCTTCTATAGCTTCGTATTTGGTGGCATCTGCTGTGACGCCACGCAGCTATAATTCGGCAGCGTTTTCAGTGTTACGTGCATCGCTGTTATTTTTTAAATATGAAATACGTAAAACCTCAATATAGGTCAGCATTAACCAGTGAACATTTGCAATAAGTTTTGATGATAGGGAGTACTAACTGTGAACTCCGATTTGGTGAAATACTGTCTCAAAAAAAAGCAATTCCATTCTTCTCATTATTTGAACCGTATTTCAAACAATTCTAGTCTTTTTAGACTGCTTATTATGATTAAGTTACACTTTGGTCAGTAAATTTGTGAAAACTTTTGTTTTTTTTTTTAATTATTTAAGTAGGCTACCAACATAAATATCTTCGAGTTTGCCTCTTGGCCTACATATCCTAAAATATTTACTATTTGGCTGCTCTAAACAATAATAATATAGTACAAGTAAATAAAGATGGTATATAACATACATGATATTTCTTGAAAGTTGGTTCCACGGTCGCACCGAGTGAACCGCAAATTCTTCTTCTTCCTAATGTCATGTCAGCTCCCCCCAACGTTGAGAGTAGCCATCTTTGTCCCCGACAACCCGAAAAAGATACCCAATGCTCCTTATACGAGTCCAATCACGTATATTGCGGAGCCAGGAGATTTGCCTCCTGCCAACCCCTCTTCGACCCCCTATTTTGCCTTGGATAATCAAGTGCAGTAATTTGTACTTTGCTCCTCTAAGTAAATGACTCAAATAGGACACCTTTCGGATTTTAATATTAGTCAGCAACTCTCTATCAACTTTGGCTCTTTGAAGAACCCTTGTGTTGCTGGCCATTTCCTTCCAGGATATCCGCAGCATTTTCCGGTGTATCCACATTTCGAATACTTCCAGTCGGTTCATACTACCAACTTTGAGGTTCCATGATTCCACTCCATGTAATAACACTGACCAAACGTAGCATTTGACTAACCGTTGTCGAAGTTTCAAGCAAATAAAAATTTGTAAAATAAGGTGTGATGTGTCGGTATGCAAATGAGTATCTAATCACGCGATGAATATAACGTAAGTGTTCTGAAAGATACTGAAATTTTTCGCAAAAATATGAAGGAGAATTGGGATTGTTTAGCACGCAAAATACGAGTAATGTCGACAGAACGTGAAAGTTCCTTCGCTGTCAGATTCTAAGTCATTAGAGTCTGTTACGAAGCTTGGTCATACTGACTTAGGTTATCGTGATAGTGAAAACAATATTGACCCTTGATAGTTTGTTTGTATTTCTGTATATCAGTACTGGAATGTTATTTACTGTAACAAGATAAACTATTATATTCACATAATATCTAGACACTTCTCTCGAGATTGTGTGTAGTCACTGAAATGTCGTATTTAATTATCATGTATTTAATCAAAGGTTTCGGCTTTAAATTTGTGGGAATACATATTAGAATATTAAAAATAAATTATTTTGTTATTTCACTAACTGTATATTTATCACGGATACACGTGTTTCTATCTTGTGAAAGAACAAATATTGAAATGACGCAAACAAATCAAGGTGCTAAAATGCAAGAACAAAAGCGTTATCTAATAAAAAAAATCAGAATTGATAAACCGTGTATATAAACGAAACAAATTATCATTTCAAAGAAAGTAAACTAAAAGTTTTACATCTTCATAAAAATGGCGATATTTACATGTATAAGAGTATGGTCACGTCATATCCCCTTTTAAGTAGGTAGAGCGGGTACATCACCACGTCTGTCTATCTATACTCACATCTCTTTTTTTCTTTCTTATTTTTTAAAGAATCGATATGGTCAGCAACACAAGGGTTCTTCAAAGAGACAAAGTTGATAAAGAGTTGCTGACTAATATTAAAATCCGAAAGGTGTCTTACTTGGGTCATGTACTTAGAGGAGCAAAGTACAAATTACTGCACCTGATCATCCAAGGCAAAACAGAAGGTTGAAGAGGTGTTGGCAGGAGGCAAATCTCATGTCTCCGAAATATGATATACGTGATTGGACTGACATAAAGGGCGTTGGAGATCTTTTTCGGGCTGCCGGGGACAAAGATATCTACTCTCAAGTGATATTCAACGTTGAGGGGACCTGACATAACTCTGAGAAGAAGAAAGAATGACCGAATTCATAGATATCTTTAATGCCCTTGAGCACTAGGCGGAAAAAGTGTCTGTTTCGTTCGAGGGGAGTAGCACAGCGTGGGATTCGAACCGACGACCTTCCGCACAGAAGTCCAGCCCGTTTATTTATTTATTTATCTATTTAACACTTTTATTGCAATACAATCTGGCGGGTTTATTGCCAGGTGGCAATCTCTTCCAACCAACCAGACAAAAGTAAATGAAGCAAGTTACGTGGTCGCATAAATCATTCAAATGGCTATCCATCCCCACGAAATCCATAAACATATACGCGAGCACATGCCCACGAATCCCACAAAGACGGACAATCACCCGAACATTATTTTTCATATAAAGTGAAATATCATCAATCAAACGGAAAGGAAGAGATGGTGGAGAGGATAGGAAAAGAAAAATCAGGAATGAAACACGTTATTTTACTGACTAGAAATTAAGAGTTTTTTCAGTCGCTTCTTAAAGTACTGCGCGTTACTGCGCGGCCATGATTATCGTCATACATGTTCTCCTGTTTCTCATAATTCTTACTTTTCCCTCAGTTAAAATTTCTCTAACTACTTCTTTTCACCTTTCCTCAGTCTACCTCTTTCTCGCTCTAAATTCCTTTCAGAAATGCATATTTGTTTCGCAAATCTTTCGCAACTCATTCTTTCAATGTGGTCAAACCATATCAAGATTAAATTCTCATTTCTAGTTATAATATTCATCTCTAACAAACAGTTATCATTTATCCGATAATTTCTTTCTTTATCAAACATTGTAATTGTCATGAATTTATTTTATTTCATTTTTTAAATTAATATGTAGCATGGCAATCAATCCGGCAGATTATTCTCACCAACAAAAGTGTAATATAAAAAAATGCAATATGATATATTAAACGTGTCATTATGCAGTATCCCTTGCAAGGTAGGGAAGAAAGATATCTCCAAACATATCCAAGAACACAACTTTTGCCTCGTTCACATTCATACATCTCGTCGTACACAATATATATTATTCTCAGTTTCTGCTAAGCATGCTCGGGTATAACTCCTTGAGCGTAAGAAGAGATCTGCGTCTCCTGGTATACGTTGTCAAACTCGTTCGAGGAGTTGTGAGCTGTCCAGCATTACTACAAAGATTAGCGTTAAATGTTCCTAACAATTACACTAGACTGCGCCGGCAAGAACATACGCAAGAACGGGTCTTCCAGCCGCTATGCCTGTTGGAAGGGCCTTAACTCTTCTTAACGGGACTGCTTCGGATATTGACATATAATATTTCATATCACATTACCAAAAAGCAAAAGTAAATTTTCTTCTTAGATTGATCGCGTTAGAAAGCACTCATCAACGTACTTAAGTGACTGTGAATATATGTGTATCACATGTTTGTGTGTGGGACCAACACACTATCATGTATTGTCATTTTTGTTACTGTTGATATTGCGCGGTTATTATATATTACGTTGAGTGCTCCGTTTACCTTGTTCTCTGTCGCTACACTTCTTTTAATCTCCCTTTCAACTCTCACATTGCATCATATAGATGCTATGGGAACAGAAAATGGTGAAAGGAAAAGTAAATGCGATACTTTGGTGAACCATGAAATACTAGAACAAGTTGAAAAATTCTGCTGTTTGATTATGGTAAATAATGTGTTCACACGACGGGAAGTTCTGCTGTTTTATTATGTTAAATAATGATTTCAGACGACGGAAAGTCTGCTGTTGGATTATGGTAAATAATGTTCTCAGACGACGGAAAGTTCTGCTGTTGGATTGTGGTAAATAATGTTCTCAGACGACGGAAAGTTCTGCTGTTGGATTGTGACAAATAATGTTCTCAGACGACAGGAAGTTCTGCTGTTTGATTATGATAAATAATGTTCCAGACGACGGAAAATTCTGCTGTTGGATTATGGTAAATAATGTTCTCAGAAGACGGAAAGTTCTGATGTTGGATTATGGGTAATAATGTTCTCAGACGACAGAAAGTGGAAATAAAATATTGCACGGTGTGTTGCAATAGGAAATAAAGTCAATGGAGTACTTAAATACATATATTCAAATCAAGCAATATTAAGATCATCTAAAATGATGGTTCACAATAGTCGATTAGTGCTACCATTTATGTGTGGGAATGAAACGTGAACGTAGAAAATCAATAAAACGAGTTGAGTAAATGCAGTGGAAGATTATGTGGTGTGTCGATGTATACATAATAATAAATGTAATTAAGGATGTATATTAGCTAAAAACTTATGTGTTAAGTAGGGTGAAAATATGTTAAGACGGTTTGGACATGTAGAATGGATGCGAAACGAAAGACTCACTAAATAAAGTAATAATGGAAGCATAATTTAGTCATGGAAGAGGCTGATCGAGAAAAAGTATGGCAGGACTAAATTAATAAAATTACTAAACGTAAGAAGTAAGAACAATAGAAGCAGCTGTACGTTTGGCATGATATGAAAGTTTGGTGCTCTATCATCTTTGCCTACCCCAGCGTTGTGCTATATTATAATAAAAAACTTTTTACTGTTGTATTATGTCCCTTTTACAATATTTGTGTCAATAATGCACACGTGTTCTATCAATATGACCCTTGTTCGATAAGTCAAGGAACGAGTGATAATAACTCTTGTACAATAAATTAAACCATACCATAAAAATAAGTAGAAAAAATACTCACCCTTTTGTTATTATAACAATAAATTAACTTTAATATAACCACACTTATTAATTTTATCACAGATCAATTTTAATATTAGTTCGCAATTTTATTTACACACTCAATTGCAGCACTTCACAAAAAAACAAACGATATCACAAATTTCTTGGAATGCATTTATTTAATGCAAAATAGGAGTTTATTTATTTATTTTATCAAAAACTAGTTCTTGGAACTGAACACGTGAAAGCGGAAAATGACTTTATTGCATTATTTGTTTTATGCAATTGCGCAATCAATACAATATGTTATAGATTCGTGTTAAATGTATTGAAAATATTGTTATCGTAGAAATAAAGATTTGTTGACGAAATTCGGTTTTATTTGGACGCGGTGTAGATATGCTCGCACGTCCTCATACCGAAGCGCCAAAATGACGATTGACGATATTCCTGCCATGTGTGTTGTGTGATGTGTGTTGTGTGTTGTGTGTTGTGGTGTCTCGCGCACTCGTGATTGCCACTACGTAAGCAGACTTGCAGAAGTCTTCGATCTAGAGCAGGCCTCGGCAAATATTTTCACTGAAGGGCCGCACTGAAAATTTAAAATTATTACAAGAACGGGTACTGAAAATTAAAATATATTGTAAGAACATGCACTGAAAATTTAAAAATGTTGTAAGAACGAGTACTGAAAATTTAAATATATTGTAAGAACATGTACTGAAAATTTAAAAATATTGTAAAAACGGGTACTGAAAATTTAAATATATTGTAAGAACATGCACTGAAAATTTAAAAATGTTGTAAGAACGAGAACTGAAAATTTAAATATATTGTAAGAACATGCACTGAAAATTTAAAAATATTGTAAGAACGGGTACTGAAAATTTAAATATATTGTAAGAACATGCACTGAAAATTTTAAAATGTTGTATGAATGAGAACTGAAAATTTAAATATTTTGTAAGAACACGCACTGAAAATTTTGAAATGTTGTAAGAATGAGAACTGAAATATATTGTTAGAACGTGCACTGAAAATTTAAAAATATTGTTAGAACGAATACTGAAAATTTAAATATATTATAAGAACAGGCACTGAAAATTTATTTATACATTATTAGAATGGGCACTGAAAGATAAAAAAAAACTGTAAAACGGGCACTGAAATTAAAATATATCGTAAGAAAGGGCACTGAAAATTTAAGTATATTGTAAGAATGGGAACTGAAAATCAAAATATTTTGTAAGAATGGGCACTGAAAATCAAAATATGTTGTAAGAACGGGCACCGAAAATTAATTTATAGATTGTTAGATTGGGCACTGAAAATTAAAAAAAACACTGTAAAACGGGCACTGAAATTAAAATATATCGTAAGAAAGGGCACTGAAAATTTAAGTATATTGTAAGAATGGGTCCTGAAAATCAAAATATATTGTTAGAATGGGCACTGAAAATCAAAATATGTTATAAGAACGGGCACCGAAAATTAATTTATAGATTGTTAGAATGTACACTGAAAATTTAAAAAAACATTGTAAAACGGGCACTGAAATTAAAATATATCGTAACAAAGGGCACTGAAAATTTAAGTATATTGTAAGAATGGGTCCTGAAAATCAAAATATATTGTTAGAATGGGCACTGAAAATCAAAATATGTTGTAAGAACGGGCACCGAAAATTAATTTATAGATTGTTAGAATGTACACTGAAAATTTAAAAAAACATTGTAAAACGGGCACTGAAATTAAAATATATCGTAACAAAGGGCACTGAAAATTTAAGTATATTGTAAGAATGGGTCCTGAAAATCAAAATATATTGTTAGAATGGGCACTGAAGATCAAAATATGTTGCAAGAACGGGCACTGAAAATTAATATAAATTGGAAGAATGGGTAATGAAAATTTAAATATATTTTAATAATAGACACTGATATTAAAATATATTGTAAGAACAGGCACCGAAAATTTAAATGTATCGTAAAAACGGCACTGATAATTAAAATACACATATATTGTAAAAACGGGCACTGAAAATTTAAAATGTTGTAATTAAAATATATTGTAAGAATAGGCAGCCTTTTTTTGTATACAGTACCACCTCGCGGGAATATTGCCATGCAGCATTCGATTCCGACCAACCAGAAATCGTGGATTTACAGAGGCCTAAAGGGAAGCTAGACAGGAATACTATTTTATAAAAATCTGGGTTCCAACGGAAATCGACCCTGCAATCCCCGAGTTGGGAGACAAGTGTCTTACCAACTAGGCCACGGAGGTGTGCTTTGCTACTCCCCTTGAATGACAAAGTCATTTTTTCCGCCTAATATTTGAAAAAATCTAGAGAATATATCAATAATACATATTTTATCATGCATTTATTATGCAAAGACTAATACTCGAATTCATGGTCAAACCTAAGTACTAAATACTAATTTCTAACCATAAAATTTACAAATTTTTATTCAGAGGCAGACCTCATATCATCCAAACTTAGTAATAAAGTAATGGAACAATTTCACTTCCTTGTTAAAAGAAGTTACGACAAATTTTTATAAAAATGAATTTGATACACCGATTTCGTCAGTAAAAAATTACATTTAGTGTGCGTGACTATGAATTTGGGACTTAACAACTTTATCATTTGGTTGAAAGATTATAACGACGACTTATAAACATGAAAAATATAATTGTATGATGATTTTGACCGATTCTTGACTGATTATTTAATAGCTCGTTCATCAATTTTGATTAAGTTGTTAGACCTTATTATAAGTATGTATAGTTTTAGCAAAATATAGAGACCTTTTGGTATAGGATGGTTCAAAAGTGGATTTAGTAAAATATATATTTTTTAATGTACCTAATTAAAAAAAATAAAACATCTCTATTATAATAAAATATCTGTTTAACAATTCACCGCGTCATAAAATAACTTCGTATGTAAGTAATGTATTAGGTGTTAACATAAGTTGTGTCCGTTTTTTTTTCAATCTAAAAATGAGCACCACAAGTAAAACAATGCGGTAAATGTTATATGTCATTCGAAAGAAACTTTTCTGCTCTACAAGATATTGTGTTTGCTTTTACGTTACATTTATTATTTTATTTGATTACAAGCTTTCAAAATGGAATGTCAAGTAGACGAAAGTGAGCATTTCGACACCTCCTTCTGTTCTCGTTCAATCGAGGGAATAAAGCTGCTAAATCTGCTCGCGATATTTGCGAAGTGTACGGTGAAGATGTTATGAATGAAATGACAACTCGTCGATGGTTTTTGCGTTTCAAAGACGGTGATTTCATGAAAGACAGGGAGCGTTCCGGACGACCAGTGGACTTTGATGAAGACCGCTTAAACCATATTATTCATGAAGATCCCCTTCAAACATTTTTCATCACCAGTAATGATGCGGTAAAGGAACCTTTGCTTATGACTATGCGTAGCTTGATGACGCGCGAGCAAACCAGCAGAAATTGTCGAACGTTGATTTTTGTTGTTTTCACTCAAAACATGTGGAACCCACGCGCCGAACTTCTGGACTTTTCCCATTG
This sequence comes from Odontocerum albicorne, assembly GCA_949825065.1. Taxonomy (NCBI): domain Eukaryota; kingdom Metazoa; phylum Arthropoda; class Insecta; order Trichoptera; family Odontoceridae; genus Odontocerum; species Odontocerum albicorne. The sequence goes on from OX463855.1 coordinate 5,408,163, forward strand.
ATTTAAGATAGCGGTATACAGTCACGTGACTACAATTCATCTGCTCAGCCAATTCTACGGTAGTTTGAAGGGGATCTTCATGAATAACATGGTTTAAGTGGTCTTCATCGAAGTTCACTGGTCGTCGGGAACGCTCCGTGTCTTTCAGGTCGAAATTAACGTCTTTGAAACGCAAAAACCATCGACGAGCTGTCCTTTCATTCATAGCAGCTTCACCGTACACTTCGCAAATATCGCGAGCAGCTTTGGCAGCTTTATTCTCTCGATTGAACGCGAACAGGAAGGAGGTGTCGAAAATGCTCACTTTCGTCTACTTGACATTCCATTTTGAAGGCTTGCAATCAAATAAAATAATATGTGTAACGTAAAAGCAAATACAATGTCTTGTAGAACAGAAAATTTTCTTTCGAATGACATATAACATTTACCATTTTGTTTCACTTTTCGTGCTCATTTTCAAATTGAAAAAAAAAACGGACACAACTTATGTTAATACCCAATATATGTTAATTATAGTGATTTATGTTGAAAATTCTTATGTCATATTAATATAATTTTATTATTTGTAACTGCCTATCTTTCGTAATTACTCTATTTTTTTTATATTCACCATAATTTTCCATGGCATGATTTACCTTAATTGTTTATTTATTAATTAGAGGAATTCAGTTTATTCTCCTCTAATATACGAGTATTTATAATTATCTCTATCCTTTACTCTCACTAACTACATAAATACTAATAAATCTACTCGTACGTGGCTTACTTCACCATTACGAAAAAAATAATGGTCCATCTCACAATCTCTTCCATGACCATTTATCAAAAATAGATGAGTGCAAATTTGAATGAAAGGCGTGTGAGAGAAATGCCAAAGAAAGTATAATTGTATCAACTGAATGATAAGCTGAAAGAAAGAAACGTAGAAAGTCAGAGAAATTGATGAGAAGGGGTATGAATGTGAGAGAGGTGAAGGATGTGTGTCGAGATAGGAGAGTCTGGCACTTTGTTCTCTCTGCCTGCACCGACAGGGAAATAGCGTGATTGTGTGTATATTATATTTAAGAATTTACACAAATATTCACTGCAATTCACTCCTGTAAGTTCAAATATACGAGTATACTTCTGACCTGAACAAGTTAGAATGTGTTTGGACAGATACTATGAATACAAATTAAAGCTGTCACGAGGCGTGAGATTATTGCACGACAATGTACCAATGCACACTTCTGTTGCTACAAAGGTATGCCATTCAACCCTCTGATTTCCAATAATTAAATAACTCACCCAATAGTGTTCTTGATTCCTAGTGATTATTTTTCATTTTAAAAACTTAAATCTAATTTGTGTGTAGGAAAATAAAAGTGACGCAGCAGTGATCTTCACAGCGTTACACCATTTTGAGATCTAAACTTCAGAATATATTTTCAATAGTATTAAAAAATTTACTATAGTTCGGAAATTCTAGGATGAGTCCTGTGACAGCTCACAAAATTGCCCCAATACAACCTTGTAACGATGTTCAGTAATTTTAATTATTTTATCAACTTTAATATAAGCCTCAATTCTAATAAATAGCAAGTTATTTAGGTAAATACATTAAATAAGGTTGTATTGGGGCAAATTTGTGAGCTGTCACAGGACTCATCCTAGAATTTCCGAACTATAATCGTTCCAAAAATGTATTGAACTACAGGATGGCCATATAGAAAAATAATATTTTTGTTACATTTTGTTACCTTTTTTTTAAATATCCTTGGGCTGGAAACTTTTGGATCTTACTACGAGTATAATATAAAAAATAGCTTTTTACTTTTTATCGATATTTCAGTGCATTGAACCAATTTGGTTGAGAATGTCTGAGTCATGCTTTGAGAAAATGGTTTCAGCGAATTTCATAGCGTGATCCTGCACGATGCGGCGTACGCTCCTGTAGATCCTGTACAAAGGATAATAAACCGGAATTGACAGCAGACATAAAAGCACTCCACGCACTGTGCCACGGGGCCGCCCATCCATGGTCATGTCCTTCAAGAGCACGTACTCTGAATAATCGGATTATTTCAATACTGGAAATCATTGGTAATTGCTACTAATTTTTTAAACATGATTATTAAATTAAAGTATATTAAAGTTAATAAAATAATTAAAATTACTGAACATCGTTACAAGGTTGTATTGGGGCAAATTTGTGAGCTGTCACAGGACTCATCCTAGAATTTCCGAACTATAGATGCCAGTAATATGTCCTTTTTTAGAAGATATATCAATTATGTACCGGGACTCAACGCAAATCTAGTTTTTAACGTTAAAACACATGATCGCGTTGCAAAGTGGCTCAACAGATTTCTAGTTAGTTGCACACATGACGATAAGCTCCCAAGGTTGTACGAATTCAAATTGTCATACAACATAAAATATTATTTAGTTTTAGAAGGAAACCGTAATGCAATGTCAGCCGACAAAGAAAATCACTGTAAAACAATATGGAATGCAATGAGACCGTATTGTTTTGTTGCGATTTTTTTGGTCTGCTGACATTGCATTGCTTTCGGTTTCCCTTTGAAACTGAATAACGTAGAAAAACTATCACTGAATTTAAGTGGAAAAAATAATGAAAATCACCATACAATACTCAGAGCCGGGACAAGGTAGTGTATTTTGGCTTGATTGTTTGAAACCAGACTCTCCGAGAAAATAAGTGTAATGGCAATTTATTCCAAGAACTTTTTTTTCAATTATCGATATAGTAATGATGATTTCATGTTCTAAATTAATAAGAAAATGAGATGAATGAATTTAAATGTTTGTGTTAATTATTAATATACAATTTAATAAAAAAAATCTACCAAAGTAGATAACTTACGAAGAGAATAAACCAAAGTTTATTCTCTTCGTAAGTTACATATCGTTGTAACAATAAACTGCATTGGTTAGAGTTCTGGAAGAATTGGGATTTTAGGAAATATGTCCTAGAAGGAGAGAGATGATGATGATTTGTTGATAAATAAAACACGTTTTGGATCGCAATGCGGAAGAAGAGTTTTTATTAGTAAACGTAGGTATTTATACTATTTCCGCGTGTGTGCGGGAATGCGAGCAAGATATCCTTCGTCTCGTTTCTGCATTAGCAAAACGATTAATGTTGTATGTAGGTATCATTAAAATACGGAACTGGCGAGACAGCGTGGAGCGTTCTCGCTCTAGTATGGAATGCGGTCCGCTCCATACTATGGGTTGAATGGCCGGCGTGTGAACTTCGGACTTGTTTATTTAGATTTGTCGAGGAATGCGAAGGTCACTTCATCGGTCATTGACCGTATGTATGAACGCCCACAGTGTTCCGAGTGCGCGACTGAGTGTGCGACGACCGCCACAAGATAAACCCAAAATATGCTCATCATCTCGAACTTCTCACGGTGTGTAACTGTAGAAGCCTCGAAACAAAAAGGCAAGAATCCATTGTAAAATTCCTACTAAAGGGTTTTCAAGATTGCTTTAACTATCCCGTGAGCGATACTAGAAGCATCAAGTTTATATGTACCTAATAAATATAGTCGTGCAAGGAATCACCCTCTGTTCTACATACCAACTTACAGGATGAATATCATGGCTAAACACTCAGTCACGCGTGTTATAGATATATTGAAATATATAGCGGCAGAAATTTCAATCTCGACACATACATCCTTAGACTCATCCACATCCATACAACTTCCACGATTTCTCTGTCTTTCTACTATTCCTTCTTTCAAAATATGACACTCGATCCTATCATACTTTATTTGGTCTTTCTCTCACACGATTTCTTCTCATATCTGCACTAAATATTTATATCATTAGTCTTTCTTTGTTCAATCGTTTCCCATCTCCAAACCATCTCAGCGTGCTCTTCTTCATATTACTCAACACATCAGCCTTAACACTTGCCTTACTGTGCTAAAAAATCCCGCCAGCCACGGTGCTGGACGCTAAGCCTCCAGTGAAAAATGTATATTTTAAATTAAAATTATGCAAAATCTGCTCGGCTATTTTTTGTAATTAGCTATAAAAATCATTTTATTGTGTATTAAAACGTTGAATAATCAAATAAAATATACGTCCTAGTCACTCGCTATCCATCACAGGGTGGCAAGTGTTAAGAGCACATCCACCCTTAATCATTTAATTCCATATTCTGTCCTAAATTGTCCCCCCGAGAATTCTTCTCAATGCACAACATTTATTCAGCTTCTATCAGTCATATTCAACGTCCATGTTTCAGTCCAATACATCAAAGTTTTTGTAATTATAAAAAAACATAACAGTCGTTTCTTTTAACTCTAGTATTTTCAGTTTATATTGTCCTCAGGCCCACTACGGCCTTCTATGAGACAGAATATGGTCTTCTTAAATAAAAGTAAGGCAATGCTTGTGATAGCTACGAGCATCAATAAGTTTTATCAGGCAATGGTAGTTTTTTATACCTGAAATTTATATCTCGAGAATATTTATTCAAACGGAAGCACCTACTGCAATGGTGAATTTTAAATATTAAATTTTCATTATACCAAACAACAATCGCAAATAATTCTGTTTTTTCCGGTAATTTACGAATTACGTATTGTGACCTTAAAATGAATCCATAGACAATAAAATTGTCACACAATTACGGCTGAGTCATATAAAAATTATATGATTTTTGTTATTTAAAACCTGACCTAAAAATATATTTATGTGGGTGTTATTATGGTTTGTATTACATAATATTAATGTACTCGTAGGTAAAAATGAGCTTAAAAGAGTACGTGGAGTTAAAGGTTCTTATATAATGTTCTGCTCAGAACTGTTAATACTTAACCTTTCCCTTCCTGTGCTAAAAAAATTCGTGCGTTCCGGTGCTGTGTATTTAATACACATCGACACGCATGTAAAAATGAGCGATTTAAAATCGGAAAAATAAGAATATTCATAGCCAATCGCTTAAATTAATTAAATTTCAAGTCAAAAGTGATAATAATTGAAATATTTAATTGCTGAAAACATGAAAAAAAAAAACATCGGCCGACGTTCACAAAACGGGTGATGCGACCACCTCAAATGGCTGCCCGAAAGCTACTGAAGCGAGAGAAGCGAGCGAACTGAGATTCTATTTCTTACGTTCCCATATACCGAAGTAGAGAGAGAGTGATAAAGGAATAGCGTCGCTTCCTCACCCATAGCGTTTTTTTAATGAATATACCTACGTCACACACTGGCACACGTTTGATTGTATTGGTGAATTTATTCCCGATTTTCACAAAATATCTCGGATGTGGCCGATAAGTGCTAATTATTATTGATATTATTTTTTTCATTCAATGCGTCAATGTATTACGGAGGAATACCTAAAATCTGAAGCCAGTATTTATTATATTTATAGAGATATTAAAGTGTTTAGAAGCAATGTGTACTAGTTACACATCACAGGACAATAAGGGTTAAAGGCCCGATTAAAATCAAGACAACTTGTCTCAGTGCTTGGCTTGTTTTTAAACATTTTTGATTTTTGTGAAAGGTTCAGTAAAATTGCTATATCTAATTAAATATTAAGAATATTGTAATGAAACTTTATGTGTTTGTTTAAATTACTTTAATAATTTAGTTAAGTTTGGTAATTTTGTAAACATTTTACTTTGTGGAGAGTTACATCACACTCCTTACATGTGTACCGGGTCTCACATCTCTTCACGTGCTTAGCACATTCACGCACCTTGCGTGTTCTGCAGGGGTTTTATTTTTTATTAGTTGGTGAAATACATACGAGTGGAAGGGATTTATGTGGGCTCGTGAGTGTGGGTTTCTTTTTGCTGTTTTAATTTTGGTTGTTTTTGTATTTGTGTTTCTGTGTATTTTTTTTGTTTTAATTTTGTTTTGATTTTTATTCTTATGATTGTGTGCGGTATGGTGTGGGATGAATATTTTTGGTATTTCTGGAGTGATGATGTGTGAGCAGTTGAATTTCGCAAGATGTTTCCAGTTGTAGTTGAGTGTCACTGTCAGGTTGATGAGAGCGTGCAACGGGGTTTTGTTTTTGTGTAATCAAAAATCGGAAAGAAGTATCGATTTATTTTTTTCATGCTAAATATCCTCAGTGAGATACAGCAAAAGCCTAGTTTACTGGGGATACAACAAATGAAAGGCAACAAACCCAGATCCATTAAAATTGTATGTCCAAATCAAATTATCTGTTGTTTTTCTCAAATTGTGTATATTTCTTGTCATGTGTAATAATAAATAAATAAATAAAATATCAACACATGTTTAGACACGCTCTTTGACAACCTGCTTAGAGGATCCTGTAAATTTCTTATTCTTTTTGGACCCAGAGACTGTAAATTTCTTATTCTTTTTGGACCCAGAGACTGTAAATTTCTTATTCTTTTTGGACCCAGAGACTGCAAATTTCTTATTCTTTTTAGACCCAGAGACTGTAAATTTCTTATTCTTTTTGGACCCAGAGACTGTAAATTTCTTATTCTTTTTGGACCCAGAGACTGTAGTTTATTTCTAGATTCATAAATAAAAATCTTCAAGATCTGAATAATTTAGTTTAATATGCTAGAAAGACTAACAAAACAAATATACAATGGAAATGTGAGCGGAAGACCAAGGAAAGTATGATTGAATCAAGTGAATTATATTTTGAAAGAAAGAAATGTAAAAGGTCATAGAAATCATAATAGTTGTATGACAATGTCTATGGTTGTAGAGAAGGCGAAATATGTGTGTCGCGATATGAAAAATCTGGCGCTCTTTTTTTTCTGCTTATCCTGAAAGATGGTATGTAACTATAAAAAAATAAATTCAGAGAAACGATCATAAAAAAATTAACAATTCGTTCATTTGCAAGTACACGTGTTTAGCGGATGTCCTAGTAGGACGTGCTGATGATTATGATTGTTGTTTGGTATTTAAATAAAATACCTCGATTAGCAATGCGGAAAGTGAGAGTGAATAATCAATGAATAGTAAACAGCGATGAATGGTCAAGTGATTAATAATAAGTGATTCTTTATTTATCGATAAGTAGGTATATATATACATATTCAGAACGGGGCGCGTGTAGTCCCCACACGTGTCACAGTCTCACAAAAATACATAAATGGAATCCCATTATAATAAGTAACTTTTTAATTCTTTTTAATATTTCTCGGAATAAAGCCTCCGGGTAGGAGGTAGAAAAAACCATATATCATGGTGATGAACTATAATTAGAGGCAAACATTAAAAAGATAATTCGTTGTTTAATATAAAACAAAAATATTAAAGCAATATAAATAATAAATAAATAAATACAGGCTTATTGATAGCAATATAGTACGAGTATGTACATAATACATTTAGACACATTAAAAAGAGAATACATTAAAAAACAGAAGCTTTAAAAAGTCTGGGCTCATCTAATAACATCCCCCCGGCCAAGATACACCCCACTAATATAGGGCGAGCCCAGCCACGGGGACACCAGATGTTTTTCAGCCCACACCCTTGCACATGTAGAATAGAACAAGAAAATAAATAGATGACAAAAAAAAAATACATTCAAGAGAGAAGACATTAAAAGGTCCGGGCTCATTCCACAAACATTCCACCGGCCGAGATATACCCCCCCAATGTAGGGCGAGCCCGACTGCATGGACATCGGGGGGCTTCCAAACCACACCCCCGCATATCTAGATTAAAGAATAAATAAAAAAACAAAAACGTATGGCAGAAAACAAAATAAAAAGTAAACCCACATATACTAGTACCACCTCAGGTTAACTGTCAGTAAGAACGAAAAAAAGAAAAGCCTCAAACGAGTCCAAATTTTATAAAATGAAAAATGGGAAATGAAATAGTTGAAACAACATTGAAATAGTTAGGCAGTAATACATTGAAATTGTTAAGCAGTTTTAAAATAATGAATGAGAAGATAACACACAAACACGATATGCCGTTGGATTGCCTGAAAACCCCTGGAATTGATAAATTAAAAAAACATTGAAAACGATTCGAAGCAAGAAGTCAAAAAAGGTTGTCTAAACACAATGATTTGCTAAACGTGCAGTAATAATTAGATGTATTTGTAAGCAAAGAGGATTCGACTCACAATTATACCTGTTTTAAAATACTGAACACGTCAATGATTTCTGCTATTTAGGTAGTATTTTCTCAGATGATGGAATAGTTACGAGATATATAGAACGATGTCTAGCGATAGGACACAAAAACATATATCGTCATTGCTGGATCTCACAATTGAGGATCCCCTCGCCATTCCAATGTCAGTTGGAAAGCGAAATTGTGTCGTGGAGTTTTATTTCTTACTTTTTATTTTAAGTAAGTCAGCCGTTGCGCACAAGTAAACTCACCAGCCACGCCGCTGTGCTGGATCCGATGGCATACCAAAATGAGACGGTCAGAGCACACTGAGTTTTTTTTTGAAAAAAATAGATATGACTTAAGTCATAGATATCTTTATCATATACCCCCGAATACTAGACTGAAAAAAATGCCTGTATCATTCAAGGGGAAAAGCACTCCTAATACTCATTGCCTCTACCATCTATATGAACTATGGATATTGGAGAGGCGATGAATGACTGTAAGGAACAAAATGTGTGGCGTTCGATCTTTTTTATCTAACCCGTAAGCGATATGTGAGTAGATGTAACTAACAATTAACAAGTATGTATTTAGTACATCACCCGACTGTAAGTTATACACATCGGGCTTAAGAAAGAGACTGTCGGCCATAATCGGCTAGCTTCGGCTTTATAGAGCGTCGTCTCTGTCGCACGATGCGCTAACAGTCTCGCGACGGAACACGTATATGAATGACAGAGACGACGCTCTACAGAGCCGAAGTTAGCCGATTATGACCAACAGTCTATTTCTTAAGCCCGATGTGTATTACTTACCGCCGGGTACTTTTAATTGTTTTCGCACATCCTTGGATGAGCTTTTCAGCTATGGTTTGGAAATTATAGGATGAGTCCTGTGGCAGCTCACAAATTTGCCCCAATACAACCTTATAACGATGTTCAATAATTTTATCAACTTTAATATAAGCCTCAATTCTAATAAATAGCAAGTTATTTAGGCAAATACGTTACATAAGGTTGTATTGGGGCAAATTTGTGAGCTGTCACAGGACTCATCCTATAATTTCCGAACTATAGTTTCATATAAACCGATAGATATGTTTTGTCATTTGAATCTTTTTCGTGTATACTAGCAATTTATGTAAATACTTCCCAACATTTCTATACTGCAGTTTTCAATCTAATACAGGTGGCCCAAAATAAAGTGCACGTTTGATTCGTCCGCATTAGCGATGTCGCGTACGATCTTGCAGCGAATTTTATCGCTTGACTTAAAACTCCATCTATGTAAATTTTCAACTTGTTCAGGATTTAAATGAATCAAACTTTGTTACAAGATTGGATTTCAAAGCTAAAATGTTTGAACAGTTCTCTCAATTTAACAAAATACTTTTTCAGACGAAGTACATTTCCACAGCAATGGCTTCGTCAATAAGCAAAATTAAGTTTATTGTATGATGAAAACCCTAGACTGAAATACCAGAGACTATTCCATTGTGCACGATACCAGAGACTATTCCATTGTAACGGTTTGGGCAACCATTTTAACGTCGGAATCATTGCTTCTTATTTCTTTGAGGACGCTCTTGGCCAATACAGTTGATTCGAAACGTTACATTCAAATGATTCAAGAATGTAGAAAAATGCAAGAATTTACGGGTTATAATTCAACGACATGGTTCTAACAGGATGGGGGGCACTTGTCACACGTCTATAACAGTTTGCAAGAGGTTCAAGAGATATTCCCCGGAAAATAGATTTTACGAAGGGGTGACATTGTGTTCTCTCCCTGGCTCCATCCCAACTCATTATCTGCGAAGACCGTTGGGGTCAGCTCTCCTTGTCCTCAGGTTGTATGCTCTTTTGTCCCGGACTACGTCCCCCAGGCCGTGCCTCTGCATCAGGTTATCTTTTTGCACCACCCATGAATTCTTTGGTCTTCATCTGGTTGTTATTCGAGGAAGATCCATGGAGATGGCCTGGTTCACAATGTAATCGGGTGCTCTGCGTCCAACGTGCCCATACCATCTCAATCGCCTCTCTTCCATCTTGCTGTTGATGTCTGTAACACCCAGGCTTCCACGAATGCGTGAGCTTCTTATTTTGTCTCTTAGGGACACACGGAAGGGGTGACATTGTGTGGCCACCTCGAAGTCCTGATTTGTTCCCACTTTATTTTTTATGGGGATACCTAAAAAGTTGAGTATACGCAAATAATAACTACGCTTCAATTGAAACAAAACATTCGTCAAGACGTCAAAGGAGCTTGCGGGAAACATGCAGACGCGTGCTTCAAAATGTTCGAGCGAAATAAGAGGAATGCCTTCGAACGATGGTGGTCATCTCGATGACATTATTTAAAAAAAAATTGTAAGATACGAGTATAAAGGGTCTTTCTAATTGAGCGGTTTTTTTTATTAATTTTTTTTCAATTCCTGAATAAAACACACAATTTGCTTTGATTTCATAAAACTTTTTATTGGTCATTGAAGTATAATGTATGACATTTAAACATAAAAAAACAATATCCGCCAAATGTTTACCTCTTGCAGCTCCACAGATATCCACTCTTTTATCAAAATTTTCGATGACATTTTGGCATAATTGCGGTTCTAACTCACTAATAACGCGAATAATTTCGTCCTTCAGCTCAGGAATTGATTGGGGGTCATTCTTATAGATCTGGCTTTTCACGTAACCCCAGAGAAAATAGTCCAACGGTGTCAGATCACATGATCTTGGTGGCCAATTAACAACTCCGTTTCCGGAGATTACAATAAATAAAATAATTTAACAATTTGATCGCGTTGTTGTATTGTATACGACTCTATTTTTATAAATGTTATACATTCTCTCTCTCTCTCCGTGGTTGCAGTCCTAGAACTGGTTTGCAACAATTTCAACTCTTCTCCTGCATTCCCCCCTGTCCTGTGCGGCTCTTTTTAAATCTGTATATGTTGAGCAGCGCACGTCCACCAACAGGTCCTCCAGGTATTCTCGGCGTGGGCGCCCCCTAGAGTTTGTCCCCTCGGTCATACCCTCCATTATGGCATGCAAGAGGCCCTCTTGTCGTATTATATGACCGATCCATCTTGCACGCCTTTCGGACAGGATCCTGAGCAGGTGCCTTCCTCCTTCGATTCGTTGGAGAACCTCTTCATTTGTGATGCGGTCTCTCCAGGAAATTCCTAATAGTCTTCTATAGGACCACATCTCAAAAGCCTCTAGTCTTCGTCTATCTCTTTCGGATAGGCACCATGTCTCGCAGCCGTACATCAAGATACTCCATACATAGGTCTTGATGAGGAGTATTCTCAAGTTATACATTACACTTCTCAAATGTCACAAGACCCAGGTAAGTTCGCGACGCCATCTGTGTTTTATCCAAGAATTAAAAAAAACCGCTCAATTAGAAAGACCTTTTATAAGAGTATGTATCTACTCGTATATACGATGTTTAATTCACCGAAAACTGAGGTGCTCAAGTTGGCGCTTTGCAAGACTATATTACATCTTATTTACTTATAATATATAGATATCACCCGAGACTTTTTGATACTAAGAAATTTCACAAGCAATCGACAAAATGTTGACAACTTGATCGATATCAGATTGATAAGCAATGAAGGTCCCGATTGTGTACGGTAAGTTAAATCACTGCTTAGTAACTATTGCAATATTACAATGTCGCAAATGTTTTATTACATTTATGCCGACTCGACTTAGCTACGACTTGTTGATAAAATAATATTCTCTGACTCTTATTAATGAGAGTTTAGATGAACTTCGAGATTAAGGCCTGAATTAATAGTCCAATCTAACCTAATTTTGATAGAAGGTAAAATGAAAGGAATTAATAATAGAAGAATTTGCATGACGAGGTGTATGCATGTGGAGGAGGAAGCGAAAGTTGTATGCTTTGATAGAAAAGTTTGAAGATCTATTCTATTTGCTTACCCCTCAAGGGACACAGCGTATGCATGTATGAAAATCAAGGTACAGGTCAAATCTCGTTTTGACGAAATTGATGGAACCGTATACTACCTTGATCAAAAAGTTTTAGGACTTTATTCATAAAATCGAAAATACAAGTTTATTCATCAAAATCGATATGGTCACCTTCAAAGTACTCCCCATCGACTGCAACGCACTTACGCCAGCGCTTGATCCAATCCTCGAAACACCGCTGGTACTCAATTTTCGGTATGTCCATCAGAGCCATCTTCGATTTTTTCATGACATCCTCTCGGGTGCTGTAACGCGTTCCGCGAAGTGGTTTTTTAAGTCGGTTGAACAGGAAAAAGTCGCAGAATGCCAGATCAGGTGAATTCAAAGGCTGCTGGATAGTAGTCGTGCTGTTTTTGGTCAAAACTCATGGAAATCATGTCTTTCGCGATTTCAACGCGATCCTTTTTTTGCATGAAATTGAGGTCTTTCGGCACCAGTTTTGCAGCTACACGTCTGAGACCCAAATCACTAACCAAAATGTCTTGAGCGGATCCATAAACGATGTTCAAGTCCTCTGCCAGCTCTCTGATGGTCAATTTGCGATTTTCGGCCAACATTTCTTTGATTTTATCGATGTTTTCATCGGTTTTCAACTGCCACTGCGTTCGTCATCCTCGACCGACTCACGACCACTTCTGAAGCGTTCGTGCCACCAAAAAACACTTCTCCAACATTTCCAAGGTCAAATCCGTTAAATCCGTTTTTCACGCAAGATTTAATGCAAACTCGTTGATGCACAGTTGATGCCATTTTCAAACTTGTAAAAAATCGAAAACACGCACAAATGTAGATGTACTCAGTACAGCGTAACTTTTACAAATGTCAAGCTATGACGCTGAAATTTAGACGGAAGTCTCAATGATAGATGTGGTAACCTAACAAAAAAGAATTCCAATCGGGTGACTGACAGCGCCACACGGTGGCCGGTACTTAAACTTTTTGATCATGGTAGTATTACCGTAAAATATTTCGTTATACTGAATATTGCAGAAAAATACAGTTTTAAAAAATTGTACAATTACATTCGATTTGATTTTTTTTTAATAAATTTTATTTTAACTGTATTAAACTTTTCTTAGTACCATTTATAATTGCATATTTAATACGCATTATTGATAAAAAATATTTTCCGGAATATCACTATTACAAGATACATAAGCCATAACTTTTTCATTTTATTCATAGCTTCTGAAAACGAATCCGTTATTACCAGGTTACACATAACTCCAATTTTATTATTATATTTCGTAATGCATTTGTATTGCACGTATAATTCGTAAATCTAAAGCATGCAAAAATGTTCTTGCTAGCTTATATATCAAAATATGTGCTGAACAGTTATAAATTAAAATTATTTTTATCTATTCATTTTAGAGTCCAAATGCATTAGTCATTTGTGGAATATTGTTTGTGGCATCCAAGCTTGTTGGTTTTTGTTTTATTTATTTATTTATGTTTTCAAAACAGGCTTAGCCCAATTACTTTGAAAAATAAAAGACATTAAAAAAGAAGAAAAATGACATAGAAAAAAATAAAAAAAATATAAAAAATAATGCATATGCATACAAACGAGTATATACACACAAACATATGATACACACTTATTCAGTTACTTAAGTATGTTGATGAGTGCTTTCTAACGCGCTCAATCTAAGAAGAAAATTTACTTTTGCTTTTGATATGAAATATGTCAATATCCGAAGCAGTCCCGTTCAGAAGAGTTAAGGCCCTTCCAACAGGCATAGCGGCTGGAAGACCCGTTCTTGCGTATGTTATTAAGAACAGTTCTTGCCGGCGCAGTCTAGTGTAATTGTTAGGAACATTTAACGCTAATCTTTGTAGTAATGCTGGACAGCTCACAACTCCTCGAACGAGTTTGACAACGTATACCAGGAGACGCAGATCTCTTCTTACGCTCAAGGGGTTATACCCGAGCATGCCCAGCAGAAACTGAGTAGGATAAAGCCATGGATAGACACTAAACTCTCTCATATAGAGATATCGTAGATATTTTTTTTGTATTTTCTCCACCATGAGCGAGTTCTGCGCCCCCACCGGGCTCCAAATGCAAGCATTGCTTTCTAGTTTGCTACGGATCCCCCTATGCGGCGTTTTCGTCCGAAAAATGTTCGTTATACTAATTTTTCTCGTTAAAACGGGACTCGTTAAACGTATTCTTTTATATACTTTGTTCGACTCAACCAAAATTATTCGTTATTATGTAAATTTCGTTACTTCGGTTTTCGTTATAATGTGATTTGACTTGTATTCGTCGGATTGCTTGTTTTGTTTTCTCATTCTGTGTCTATATTTTGTTTCTTCTTTTTCTCTCTTCCTTTAGTGTATCAGATTTTTTTCATGAAGTCAGAAAATGCCTAAAAATAGTAATTATGTTGGTGCTGTTAGATTAATGAGTTTAAAGATCTAACACATCGATCAATAAGTCAAGGGACTAACTACTAAAACAACATTTGTTTGCCAAAATTCTTCTTTATTCATCAACCTAGTCTCCTTCAAGAGCGATACATTCATTCCAACGCTTTCATAATTTTTCTATGTCAGCCGTGTAGAACGATTTATCTTTGGTTTCAAAATAGGCGTTAGTTTCGGTAATCACTTCTTCATTGGAGCCAAATCTCTTTCCCTGGAGCATCTTTTTGAGGTCTGCGAACAGCCAATAATCGCTGGGGGCAAAATCTGGAGAATACGGTGGGTACGGAAGCAATTCGAAGTTCAACTCATGCAATTTGGCCATCGTTACCATCGACTTGTGACACGGTGCATTGTCCTGATGAAAGAGAACTTTTTCTTTTTCACAAACCCTTCCACTCATATTTGCAATATTTATCAGTTTAGTTAGTCATTCTTTATTAATTCGTTCCACGTGCCCAAACCATCTCAGCGCGCTCTTTTTAATCTTACTTAACGTATATGCTTTAAGTTCACATACATCTCTTATCACTTCATTCCGTATTTTATCATATATTGTCACTTTATATATATCATAGTCTTCTCAATACATCCATTTCTATAGCATTTATTCGTCTCCTCTCTGTCTTTTTCCACATCCACGTTTCACTCCCATACATCAAAGTCGGCACCAAAATACTATTGTGGACTATCCATTTAGGAGATTTTAATACTGTCCGGTTCGAGTATATATGTTTTAGTGCCCCATTGGCTTTGTTTTATATTGTTATACGCAGTTTGATATGCCTCGTAACTCTTTGATATCCCTCGTAATCGCGTGAAAATATAAATTTATTATTACTATTTTAGGAACTAGTCCTTAAGGGAAGAGACGATGAGGATGATTTGTTGATAAATAATAAAACACGTTAGATCGCAATGCGGAAAGAGAGTTCCCATTTTATTAGTAACGTAGGTATTTATATCTTTTTAGAATGTGCGCGAGAATGCGCTCGCGATATGCCTACGTCTCGTTTCTGTGAATGCAAAACGATTAATTGTTGTATGTAGGTATCATTCAAATACGGAACTAGCGAGACAAGCGTGGTGCGTTCTCTCTCTAGTATGGAATGCGGTCCGCTCGGCTATGGGTTGAATGGCCGGCGTGTGAACTTGGGACTTGTTTATTAAGATTTCGTCGAGGAATGCGAAGGTCATTTCATCGATCATTGACCGTATGTATAAACACCCACAGTATCCGAGTGTGCGACTATTATTACTTTTAGGATTATGCGCGTTACTAAAAAACACTGAATACATCATCATCAAACCAAGTTCCTGTCGGGGATAGAAGAGAGGACATATATTTCATTTCATTCTACTCCAACACACATCTTTCGCGAACTTTATGACGCCATTTCCATACATTTCGTCATACACACTATCCTATTATAAATAATTATCTTCTCTTTCAATTGAGAAGTATAAATAATATAAGATTGTGCCTGACGAGATGTATAAATATAGAGGAGGCGAAATTTGTGTGCTTGGATGGAAAAGTTTGGAGATCCATTCTCTCTGCTTACCTCGCAAAAGAACACGATGATATGTATGTATGCAAGAGAAGAAAATGTACGAAAGAATTTTCAAACAATTTTCATTCGTAATACCTGTAATTTATCAGAGAATTGTGATAGTGCCAGACCACATGGTGTTAGGTAGTGACACCAATTATCATTATATAACTCTTTTTATCAGTCACATCGTGATACTGCTCCGTGCAGTAACGTTATAATTAAATTGCTTATCAGCCCTGCCTAACATTATCAGATGAGGCGCTAACAAGTCACATTTGGTTATAATTCAATCAATGATACCTGTTTTGATACACTTGTAAAATGTGAACCAGAAAAAAGCAGATAAAAATGGAAAACAAAGCATAATCTATTTAATATAATTTTAAAAAAAAAAAAGTGAGTAATCACACTAAATTTTAAGTTTTTATTTCACTATCTAAGAATAATATCAAAGATCGAAGAATACTGCTAAAGAATGTATGATTAGATCAAGTGAATAGTTTAACACTTGCCACCCTATGATGGATAGTGAGTGACAAAATAATTTTATAGCTAATTACAAAAAATAACCTAGCAGATTTTGCATAATTTAAATTTAAAACATACATTTTTCACTGGATGCTGAGCGTCCAGCACAGTGGCTGGCGGAATTGTTTAGCACAGTAAGGCAAGTGTTAAAAGAAGGAAACGTAGACAGTCTGAAATTGTAAGAATTGAATAAGAAGGTGTACGGATGTAGAAGAGACGAAGGATGTGTGTCGAGATATGATAGTCTGGCGCTCTGTCATATCTGCCTACTCCGACTGGAAAATGGCGTGATAGTATAAATTCGGATTTTTTTAGGAATATGTCGGCAAACACTAAGGAAATTTTAGGACAAATAAATTGTGTAATGTGACAATTCGGATTTATTAAGGAATATCATAAAAAAGAATGAATTCGTCGATATACGCTAACGTAGTTTTAGGATAAATAAATTCTGTTATGTGTCAATTCTGATTTACTAATGAATACCATAAGAAAGAATGAATACATTAGTTTACGCTAAGGAGAATTTAAGATAAAAAAATATGTGTCAATTCGGATTTATTAAGGATTACCATAAAAAAGAATGAATTCGTCGATATACGCTAACGTAGTTTTAGGATAAACAAATTTGTTATGTGTCAATTCTGATTCGTTAATGAATATTATAAGTAAGAATGAATATGTCAGTTTATGCAAAGGACATTTTAAGATAAACAAATTGTGTTATGTGTCAATTCGGATTTGTTTAGGAATACCATAAAACAATGAATTCGTCGGTATACGCTAACGTAGTTTTAGGATAAAAAAATTGGTTATGTGTCAATTCTGATTCGTTAATGAATATTATAAGAAAGAATGAATATGTCAGTTTATGCAAAGGATATTTTAAGATAAACAAATTGTGTTATGTGTCAATTCGGATTTGTTAAGGAATACCATAAGAATGAATGAATACGTCGATATACGCTAAAATAGTTATAGGATAGACAAATTTTGATATGTGTCAATTCTGATTCGTTAATGAATACGATAAGAAAGAATGAATACGTCAGTTTACGCTAAGGAGATTTTAAGATAAAAAATATCTATGAATTCGGATTTGTTAAGGAATACCGTAAGAATGAATGAATACGTCGATATGCGCTAAAGTAGTTTTAGGATAGACAAATTTTGCTATGTGTCAATTCTGATTTGTTAATGAATACCATAAGAAAGAATGAATACGTCAGTTTACGCTAAGGAGATTTTAAGATAAAAAAATATGTGTCAATTCGGATTTGTTAAGAAATACCATAAGAATGAATGAATACGTGGGTTTACGCTAAGGTAGTTTTAGGATAAACAAATTTTGCTATGTGTCAATTCTGATTTGTTAATGAATACCATAAGAAAGAATGAATACGTAAGGTAAGGAGATTTTAAGATAAAAAAAATATGTGTCAATTCGGATTTGTTAAGGAATACCATAAGAATGAATGAATACGTCGATATACGCTAAAGTAGTTTTAGGATAAACAAATTTTGCTATGTGTCAATTCTGATTTGTTAATGAATACCATAAGAAATAATTAATACGTCAGTTTACGCTAAGGAGATTTTAAGATACAAAAAATATGTGTCAATTCGGATTTGTTAAGGAATATCATAAGAATGAATGAATACGTCGATATACGCTAAAGTAGTTTTAGGATAAACAAATTTTGCTATGTGTCAATTCTGATTTGTTAATGAATACCATAAGAATGGATGAATACGTCAGTTTACGCTAAGGAAATTTTAAGATAAAAAAATATGTGTCAATTCGGATTTGTTAAGGAATACCATAAGAATGAATGAATACGTCGATATACGCTAAAGTAGTTTTGGGATAAACACATTTTGTTAAGTGTCAATTCTGATTTGTTAAGGAATACCATAAGAAAGAATGAATACGTCAGTTTACGCTAAGGAGATTTTTTTGTTTTATTTTTATTTAGTCTGAAAAAAAGCATGAAATTCACGCCTCTGGAGCGGAATACCCCCTTTAGGAACGAATACGTCGGTATACTCCAAATAAATTTTAGGATAAACAAATTGTGGTATGTAACAAAACGCCTGACGTTATCAAATCTAATATATAAATTCGTCGAACAAAACAATTTCTCGTATCGCATATTGTTTGCTCAAATACTTTCCCACTTCCCACGTATAATATCTGTATTCCGAGTGTCCTGTTACGATAAATATACTCGTATTTCAAAATATAAACGGGACTCGAAATCGAAAACAAAGGAAAAATACTTTAGGAAACACTTGGAGATTACCCTTTTTGGGAGGTCTTAACAAAATTTATGATAATATATGAACACTACACACCTATACGTCTACACTCCACCTTGAGCCAAATTTTATTTATTTATTTATTTTTATTTATTTGTTTATTTATTATTACACATGACAAGAAATATACATAATTTGTGAAAAAACAACAAGTATTGTAATTTAATTTGAATATACAATTTTAATGGATCTGGGTTTATTGCCTTTCATTTGTCGTATCCCCAGTAAACTAGGCTTTTGCCTGTATTTCACTGAGGATATTAAGCATGAAAAAATAAATCGACACTTCTTTCCGATTTTTAATTACACAAAAACAAAACCCCGTTGCACGTTCTCATCAACCTGACAAATAGTGATACTCAATTACAACTGGAAACATCTTGCGAAATCAAACTCCTCACACATCATCACTCCAGAAAGACCAAAAATATTCATCCCACACTATACCGCACACAATCATAAGAATAAAAATAAAAAACATACAGAAACACAAAAACAACAAAATTTAAAACAACAAGAAGAAATCCACACTCACGAGCCCACACAATTTTTTTCCACACGTCATTCATCCTGAAAGCCCAAGTACTCAAAATCCTGTCGCAATAACAACCACGCTACGATCGACTGTCTAAATGGTTTTCCTACCTTTACCTTTATTTAATTCGGCACGCCATTGTATATCATGGGAGCCAAATAAGCATATTGCCTTTGGGCAAACGAGGTTTTAACTCTAGGGATGGTGAACATATCATTAGTTGCCATGCGTGTCATGTGTCTCTGCTGAGTCTGCATCTTCCCTTCCTCTCGATGGTAGTGCCAGAGAATGGATTTGAGATGCAAATTGGCTATGTTCAGGACCTGATACTCTCTGAAAAGCTCCGCCGTGGGATACCGGGCAGGAAGTTTATGAATTATTTTCACAATCAATTTTTAGGAAACCTGCAATATGTGTTTTTGGGTAAAGGTGCATCCCCCCCAAACTGATATACCGTAAGAAAGTGCTGACTGACATAAGGCGAATTATATACTTTTAAGAATATTTTCACTGAGCACATTTCGAATCATACGGAATATGCATCCTAGTTTTCTGATTTTTGTGCTCAAAGTGTTAATATGGACCTATGTATTAATGTATTACTATAATCGGAATATCTACTACCTACCTAAATTCTAACATGGATAATAGCTTAGATAATGAAAATATGCTTGAATTGATTTGGAGATTACAAAAAATACAACATGTCTATCTCCATCAGCAAGATCAAATGCATGACTCTAGCCAGAGAGCAAGTTGGGTGCAGTGTGGCGATCGACGACACACCAATTGAACAAGTTACAAAATTTAAATACTTGGGTGCTAGCATAATGTGCAATAATCACCTCTATGGCGAAGTACTTAAACAATCACAGAAGGCCGTAGCTATTTCCGGATGTTTAAAGAATACTATCTGGAAAAACAAGTATATGAACATCCAAAGCAAGGTGAGGATATACAAGACCTGTGTCTGCCCCATAATGACATACAGCATACAGTCCAGAGCCGACACTGTCAGAACCAAAAATCTTCTTCGAACCAGCGAAATGAAGATACTCACAAGTATCGCTGGTAAAACCCTTCGTGATAGAGTACGAAACACAAAAATCCGAAGGATGTGTGAAGTTGAAGATATTGTCAGATGGGGACGACAGAGAAGAAGGTTCTGGAACGAACATGTATCCAGAATTCCGGAACCAAGAGCCGTAAGAATGACCAGGGACAGTATCACCCAAGCAAGCAGACCTCCAGGACGACCTCCCAAAAGATGGAAAGAGAGCTGGCAGTCGACGTCACAAGAGGGAAACGATGACGCAGGACCATAACAGGCCAATAGGCCTAAAAGAAGAGGAAGAAGATGATGGAGATTCTGACATCTCATCATCAGTGTTCAATGAAGTATCGGTGTATTCAGGAGAACCAAAATCCGACTATTTAAGTCTCTATTACTCTCCATAGCACTAGATGGAGTGTAAAAATGGACGATGAGAAAGACTAAATCAAACATGGTCGATGGCTTCGAAATTTGGTGTTGAAAGCGGATGCTTCGTATTCCATAGACCGCAAGGCACATTAACATTTCTATCATCCAACAATTGCAGATTACCGAAAGACTTTCAACAACATGCAGAAAACGATCCATTACGTAATTTGGACATGTTGCTAGAAAAAAATTTGAAAGTCTGGAAATGCTGGTGATCACGGGGACAGTTGAGGAAAGACGAATAAGAGGAAGAGATCAAATAAAGGAGTTAACAGGATCCTCTTTAAGCGGTGCATTCAACATAGCCAGGGACAGCAAGGGATGGAGACGGGTGGTGCACTGAGTTCGAGATATAGCAGAGAACCACGACGCTCAGTGTACGGCACCGGTACAAAGATTGTAGAAACAGGTGGGTGGCTGCTCCTCCATGCTCGGAGATTTCGGCTCACGGTGAAAAATAGCAGGGTGAAGAAATTCTTCTTTAGCAGGTAGTAGATGGTCGCAAGTAAAAGGCAGTAGACTGCCGGTAGATCGCTCATCGTAAGCGCCTGTTTTCGCCCGTGCATGCCGTCATAACTTGCGAAATATCACAATTCTCGCAAGTTTTCGCATGCATGGGCCGGCCGACTTTTGATACTGTCTCGCGATGGCCACGCATAAGGAACATTTCAGTTACGGTTGGGACACAGCATGGACCTCAAAAAAACATAAAATTATTCCATCAAAAATACCAAATAACATCAAAATATAACCAAGAATTTATACATGTAAACATAAACATTCATACACTCAGCATTGAGCACGCGATAAAAAAGAAGAGATAGATTATAAATATTTGTTGACACGTTCAACAACACAGTTATCTTACGAGAAGTGTTTTACCAGGTTAAAAAAATCCTGAATCGATTATAAAATTTCTTAACTCAATCGTATCTTGAATTGTTCATGTTGATGTTTTCTGAAAAAGATTTCTTGGCAAGTTTATTAAAGATGACGTAACTAACATTTTAGCATCAAAATGCAAAATGATTCAATATCTCTTACGTAATGTGAAAAGGGCTAAACCAAATGCTAAAATGTGAAAGGGGCTAAGCCAAGTATTTGACATAGAAAAGGGTCTGTTTCGACCGATTTCCCAGACCTATTTTCATTTCCAGTCCGTAATCGGCTCCTTTTTTTTGTTTGTTTTGTGTTTAAAAATTGTTCTATGAAACCTGCCTGTCAGTATAATAGAAGATAATACAAACATGCTAAGATGATAGTCCACAATAGTATTTTGGTGCTAACTTTGATGTACGAGAGTGAAACGTGGAACGGAAAAAATATTGAGCCAAATAAATACTAAAGTAATGTGCCTTGAGAACAATACATGGGGTGACAATGTGTGACAGAATGAAGTAATTAGGATTATTGTTGAAGTAATTAGGAATAAAGTTTGTAACAACTGCAAAAATTTCAAATCTATAACTGATAATTTTAGATCCAAATATGTTTTTTAGGAATGTACTCGGTATTTCTTCTCGGTTAAACATCCAATTTGTATTGATATTTGGTTCATTTCCATGATTTGAGGGTCAATCAACCGCACCTAAGTTATGCAAATAGGTCAGTAGTGCACTGAGGGGGAAATCAATTAATTTGAAGGGAGTGTGCCAGAATATCGTGTAAAATAAAAACACGTATTGTAAAGGGAGAGGGAATTTTGTACTCTTTAATTTTCTAACGATCGATACTTTTAAGGTTGATCAGGTTTTATGAGGTTTCATAAACTTGAACATTTATATATTTTTTTTTTCATTTATCGGTACCGGTGTTTAACGTGAAGACGTGTTCCTTGCTGTTTTTTTTTCGAGATTGATTTTCATTTAAATTTATTGTTCTGGCCCTTAAGGGGCCCTTATTCTACTCTTGAAATTTGAAAATATCGTTTTTTGCATATTCCTAAAGTTTAGAATATGTTCTCAAAAGGAAATTTTAAAATTATCAATATTTATGAAGTTATAGCTATAAATCTGTGTCGTTATGGCAGAAGTTGATACGTCCATTTTTTGTCATTTTGTGTTTATTCTCCCAATTTATAGAAAATATTTCTTAGCATGTTGTGGCAAAACTTGGTGTGTCAGTCATTATCCAAACAAAAGATATATTGTTTGGAAAAACTTAAAAAATGCTTATTTGTACTGATTTTAACAGCTTATCAAAGTTAATATTGCTTCTCCTATAAACTAAGGTAAAACGGACATATCAACTCCTGCCATAACGTCACAGAAATGAGGCAGCAATTACGCCGCACCGGAATGACTCAGACAATAAGCTCAAAACTTTAAACGGGTTTTTATCGGAACTACTTTTTTCGACCTTGTCGACATAAAATCTCAAGTTCTATCCAACCGATTGACTTCAAATTTGGTATAAAACTTCGATAAATGTTTTTATATAGTCCCTACCTTAAAAAAATATTTTTTATTATTTAAAAAAAATTGATAAAAAGAGTAAAAAAAAATTTTTTTTTCAAACAGCCGCCATTTTACGATTTTTTTTTCTTTGGTACCAACTAAAACGACATTATTTCTTATCAAGAAACTGTGTATGATTTTTTTTTCAAATTTAAGAATGGGTTCCAATCACGTCGACTAGTTTACCCTCTTTTTTTTACAATAACAGCTGATAACATCTTACAATAACAGCTGATAACATCTTGAATTTTCAATTTTCATTTTTTTGTACATTCTCAAATCATCAATAAGCAAACTAAAAAAATGTATAATAAAAATATATTTGTTTTTTTTATTTAGTCTGAAAAAACGCCCGAAATTCACGCCTCTATACCACCTTAATAGCTCATCACATTTTAGTTTTTAGATTTCCATTTAAGTACGTGTTTGATTTTTGCCTGATTGCTGCTTATGGCGTGTTCTCACGGTTTAAGTTTAGTTGACCGATTACATTTGATCAACAAAAGTTGAATAAAATTTGTAGTGAGAACCTTTGTTTTAATAGAGTTGATCAACTAAAAGTTGACCCAGTCAAACTTTATCGTTCAAGTGTCGCCATTTGCTTTCAAGTTGAAACTATTCAGTTATTTAAAAATGGCGTCGAAAGCAGTTGTGCGTGAAGTTGTGCAGATAATAACTATTTTGTTAAAAGAAGAACTAAAAACAATTTTATTTAACATAAGCAAAAATCGTAAGAAACGTCGTTTTGAAAATAACATTTATAATTCCAACATTGAGTATTTTAAAGCACTTTATAGAGATGATAATATTTATAGGTTATGTTTTTGACTGTATTATGTTTATCCCAACTTTAAAAAGCTAACATATTTTAATTATTTATCTAAATTTTACATACTTAAAACGTAAAGTTAGGGGGCATGAAATTTGTTATTATACTATTTTTTAGATGTATCTGAGGCCGAGCAGATGTCAGGAATGGACCAACAAGCTGATGATAATCAGGAAAATGAGGGTCAAGAGGTCAAGAAAACTAAGAAAAGATTAAGACGTCCAGCTACGTGGAAAATTAATCAACGTAAAAGATTACGAAACTGTGGCCAAGAATATGTCACCAAGAAAGCAAATGTTGTGATTAAAAAAATATTTATAAACGAAGATTGCAAATGCATAAAAAATGCATTGAAAAAATAAAAAAAGACGAGAGGAAACAAAATTTTAATTCATTTTGGAAATTAGGTGATTATGGTATTCCAAATTCGTTTATTTTCGGCCTGGTCCAATCTAAACTAGTACACCGCACCGCAAACGTCCCGCGGATAACTCACGTCAAGAGAAAACACTTTCATTTTCTTACTTTTTGAAATTGGAAGATAAAAGTGTCGAAGTATGCAAAACGTTTTTCTTAAATACGTTTCAAATAAGCGATGGCAGGCTATATACATGTATTTCTAAGAAAAAAAGTTCAGGAAACTGTTGACAAACGCGGAAAAACTTCCACCAGAAAACTAGATGATTCCGATATAGTTGCACATATTAATTCCTTTCCAGCCTACCAAAGCCACTCACTCCAGAGTACAGAATTCGAAAAGAAACCACTTGAATCCGGCATTGACTCTCCGCAAAATGTACGATTTGTATAAGGGACAATACGAAGAAAATGGAATCTAATCGAAAAATTCAAATATTATTATCATATTTTTAACACAAAGTTTAACCCAAGTTTCAAATTACCTAACCGAGATACTCATCGTTTGTGTGATGAATTAGAAATGAAAATGAAAGTAGAGATAATCCGGAGTTGAAGAATGTTACGAGTATCATTAATGAAAAACATCTACATTTGCGAAAGGCAGGACAAGCTAACATAGAGAATGTTTGAAAATGGATTCTAAAAATGAAATAACTCAAAGTTACGTTATTACTTTCGATCTCCAAAAAGCTCCTACATTCCCAAAGCTCACAACATCTATTACATATTACAAACGAAATCTTTATATTTACAACTTTGGCATTCATTGTTTTAATAATGGAGTGGGACATATGTATACTTGGGTTGAAACAGAAGGTGGGCGTGGATCTCAAGATATTGCGTCAGTGTTAATAAAACACATCAAAGAAAATGCTTCGTCTAACAAACACATTATTATGTATTCAGATTCATGCACTGGACAAAATAGAAATATAAAAGTTACTTTATCATTAATGAAGTTACTTCAGGATACTAACATTGCCATAGAAACTATTGATCACATTTTTTTAGTTCCTGGGCACTCTTCCTTGCCCAATGATGCGGAGTTCGGGATTATCGAAAAATCAAGCCGCAGTCATAATTATATTTTTGGGCCCAAATACTGGATATAAATCATAAAAAATGCAAAACGAAAACTGCCCAAGTTTAAAGTGGTAGAAGTACACAGAACTGAATTTCTATCTACAAAAAATCTGGAGGATTCTGTTACAAATAGAAAAAAAAAAACTGTTTGTGGTTATGATTTTAATTGGCTAAAAATACGATGGCTTCGATATGAGACGTCGTCTCCCATGATTTTTAAATTTAAGGAAACTCTCAATACAGAGGTAGATTTTTATTCGGTGAATTTATACAAAAGAGGTCCTGGAAGACGATTCGATGTTCTATCAAATGTTCACCAAAATTTATTATACAATTCCAGAAGATCCATTTCTTCTTCCAAAAAAAGGGACATGATGAATTTACTATCGTTCATCCTACCTAATTTTGCTAATTTTTATAAAATTCTACCTACTGAACTAGCAACACGTTAATTTATGTCAGAAATCCAGGATAGAGATTCTGATGATGAGATAATATACGATTAATAATGCTCCAATAACATTTTTGTATTGGTTTCAGATAAAATCATACCACAATGCTTTGTCATGTTTTTGTTAACATATATATTTTCACTTTTTTTCAGAATAATAGTGAAGTATCTCCATTTATTCACAAGATTTTAAATGTTTCTGTACTTAATAAAAACTTTTATTTTCTCTTAATTATTACGTTCCAATATTGTGAAATAATTATATTTTAAAAATAAAACTGCTTCTAAAATTATAGGAATGGTATTTATTTAATCTAAGCAAATTTTACAAAATCTTATTTTTCTCAAAACTCCTTTACCTAGATATACTATACACCACTATTATTCTGACCCACACATATGTTAGACACAAAAAAATGTGACAATTGCG
This sequence comes from Odontocerum albicorne, assembly GCA_949825065.1. NCBI lineage: Eukaryota > Metazoa > Arthropoda > Insecta > Trichoptera > Odontoceridae > Odontocerum > Odontocerum albicorne. The sequence goes on from OX463855.1 coordinate 5,434,799, forward strand.
TAATTTTCAACAAAACAAAATACTCACGAAGGGAACACGTGCAAATATAAAAAAGTGCGGAAAGGAAGTTTGAGGTGGGCGGGATATCCCGGCCGTTACCTTTTAAAAAGATACCTGCAGGTATAAAAAAAAAACGGTGAGGAAGTTTGAGGTGTGAAACGGGCATCTGGCGAGTTGTTGACATCCTACGGATTGTTTACTTTTTTTTTTCAGCTTCTATAATTATGAAAATGGAATCTTCCACGCAAACAGTGGTGCCATAATACTGCACTGACGAAAATTAAATGCAAATGCGATTCTAGCAAACGGCGAATGACACATAACTTGAACGATAAAGTTTGACTGGGTCAATCTTTTTTAAAAAGTTGATCAACTCTATCGAAACAAAAGTTCTCACTAGAGATTGCATTCAACTTTTGTTGATCAACTTTTATCGGTCAACTAAACTTGAACCGTGAGAACGGGCCTGAAACGTGTGAACATGTGAATTCAAGTTGATCAACAAAAGTTGAATGAAATTTGTAGTGAGAACCTTTGTTTTAATAGAGTTGATCAACTTTTTATATCGTTCAAGTTATGAGTCATCAACAACTCGCCGGATGCCCGCTGAGTTTATCGATTTGTCGTATTCAACTTTTGTCGATTAACTTTAATCGGTCAACTAAACTTGAGCCGTGTGAACAAAAACTGATTCAAGTCGTCTTGATCAACTTTAATCGGTCAACTAAACTTGAACCGTGAGAACGGGCCTTTACTTACGTCAGATGGGAATCCACTCAGCATTGCTTCATGCCACTTGCCGTTTGTCAGTGATTTTTTACCATAAAAAAATATTTATTCATATTTTTTTAACACAACCATATTTATGGTTAGAAGTGATATAGAAAAAGAAAGATATAATAGGGATCAATAAAGATGAAGTGCGCTACTTTTGCCAGGTGATTTAACAATGAGAAAATATTTAAAGAGAAAATGTTTGAAGATGAAAAGGAGAATAAAACATAACATTATATTGTAATTAGGGGCATTTATTTTTCTAAAACATTAATTAAACTTGATAACAGCAATAATTGGAAGTAGGTAAATATAATATTATATAGTCTACAATAATACATTAAGACATTCATTTATGATTATATCATTTTCCAAACATTATACTATCCGTAGGGAACGGGAACACGGTACAATTTGTGCGTTTGTTATTTTTGAGTATATAACCCATCTCACTATATTTTTTTAAAAGCTAAGTTTAATATTAAAAATAAGCTAATATTTAGCATGCATCCATGTTTTATGTTTATTTACAGAAATCCCTCCATTTACGTGGGCAATTGGTTCCAGGAAAACAGCGTATAAATTAAAATTGCATAAATGAAAACTGTATAAGTGAAAACTGTATAAATGAAATGTTTGTCAGACCCGCACTCCTCGATGGCTCCGAATGCTGGACGATGTATAACTCTTACTCTAGGCAACTAGAAACTGCTGAAATGCGCATGCTAAGATGGTCAGCTGGCGTGTCCCTAAGAGACAAAATAAAAAGCTCACGCATTCGTGCAAGTCTAGGTGTTACAGACATCAACAGTAAGATGGAGGAGAGGCGATTGAAATGGTATGGGCACGTTGGACGCAGAGCACCCGATCACATTGTGAACCAGGCAATCTCCATGGATCTTCCTCGAATAACAACCAGAGGAAGACCAAAAAATTCATGAGTGGTGCAAAAAGATAACCTGATGCAGAGGCACGGCCTGGGGGACGTAGTCCGGGACAGAAGAGCATACAACCTGAGGACGAGGAGAGCTGACCCGAGAGGTGAAACCAACAGCTTCGCAGACAGTGAGTTGGGATGGAGCCAGGGAGAAGTATAAATGAAAACTTTATGGATTAAAACTGTATAAATGAAAACTGTATGAATGAACACTATATAAATGAAAACTGTATAAATGAAAACTGCATAAATGAAAACTGTATAAATGAAAACTGTATAAATGAAAATTGTGCATGTGATGAATGCTATGTGAAATAGGTTATCTTTTACATGTTTCCAAATGTTATATTGATATTTAGATAAAAAAATCTTTAGTTATTTGTTTAATAGATCTGCATAAGTGGTTACTGATTACGAATAATCCTCATTGTCGCTGTTGGGTCTCGTAGTTGAGGATCCCCTCGTTATTCCAATATTAATTCAGTTGGAAAACATAAGTTGTGCCGTGGAGTTTTTTGTTTCTCCTACTTAAGCGAGTGAGCCATTACACACTACCAAACTCACAGGATATACCGCTGTACTAGATCTGACGGCACATCAAAGTGAGACGATTAGGGAACTTTTTTTTTTTTTCTTTTTTGAACGAATATATACGATCGAAGTCATAGATATCATTATATCCCCAAATACCAGGTAGAAAAAATAGCTGTGTGTTATTCAAGGGGAGTAACAGAACACGGGGTACGAACAGCGCGTTACCACGAGACCATGAACCTCAATAAGAACTATACAATTTATTTATACAAAGGAAAAATCATATTATAGATCTTATAATTTGTTTTACCTATTCAAAATCACGCAATAACGTATATGAATTTACAATTGTTAGTGTTGCACTAATTGTCAGAACTCTGCGCGCTATTGCTGGGAAGACTTTGCGTGATCGTGTAAGGAACACCAAAATCCGAGAGGTCTGTGAGGTCCAAGATGTGGTCAGATGGGGACAACAGCGTCGACTATACTGGTACCAACATGTACAGAGAATGAATTCCACAAGAATTCCATACATAGCTCTGCATGGGGTGCCGGATGGACGGCGTTCGCCAGGGAGACCCCCGAAACGAAGGAGAGATAGCTGGAGCTCAGCATCACAGGAGGACAATCCTGCAGTAACAGACTCTTGAGTCTACAGAAAGTTTAAGAAGAAGAAGAAGAAGTGTTGCACTCTTATTGTTATAGCAAAACAAGAAACATATATTTTCAATAACAATTTATGGCAAGAAAATATAATTTTTATTGACAGGTTAGAACTTTGTTTCTCCCATTATCAAGAGAGTTCTGTTATCTGGGCAGTATGTGTGACATGTGATGGGCGAGTTGAAAGGGGCATTGAATACGTGTGATGGGTTAGTTGAAAGGGGCATTGAATACATGTGATGGGTTAGTTGAAAGGGGCATTGAATACATGTGATGGACGAGTTGAAAGGGGCATTGAATACATGTGATGGACGAGTTGAAAGGGGCATCGAATACATGTGATGGACGAGTTGAAAGGGGCATTGAAAAAAGGGCGATGAGAGAACAAGGTAAACAGAGCATTTAACCCTTTTAATCCCACGGGGCCGATCATCGACTCCAACTGGTGTATTGGAAAAATCCCACGGGGCCGATCATCGCCCTCAAAGTTTTCATACAAGTTTTTATGTTGAATATATATTTTTTAAACTTTGAGAATCATTCACTTTTAAAAGAATGCATTTAAAACTTGAAAATTAACTGAGATAAAAAATAAAATATAAACTACTGTTTTTTTGCCAAAATATGCTGGGATCAAAAGGGTTAATATATTGTATCTACAGTAGCAAAAATGACAATATAAATTAATATGTTGGTGCTTCACCTAGGTTTATGGAAGTGAAACTTGGACTTGGCAGAAGGATGACCTCCGTGGCCTGGTGGTAAGACACTTGTCTGCCGATCTGGAGGTTGCGGGTTCGATCCCCGCTGGAACCCAGATTTTTTAAAATAGGATTCCAGTCTGGTTAACACTTAGGGCCTATAAAAACATCTTTCTGGTTGGTTGGAAGAGATTGCCACATGGCAATACACTCGCCAGGTAATTAAAAAAAATGGATAAGAGTAAGATTAAGTGTGGAGATGCGTGTAATAAGGAAAATTTGTGAAGAGTCAATGTTTGAAAGAATGTGGAATGAAGGCATCAATACAATGGATGTTTTAAGTAAGATGAAGAAAGGAGCTTTAAGATGGTTTGTACATGTGGAGAGAAGGAATGATGAAAGAATGATTAAGCGAGTATACAAGTCAGAAGTGCAAGGTGTGCGTGGAAGAAATAGATGGAGGAAAAAGTGTCTAGACAAAATGGACCAGATTTTGAATGTGGAGGAGAAAGTTGTTTTCTTAGATAGAAAAGTTTGGAGATCTGTTCTCTCTGCCTACCTCACAAGTGACATGGTGTGATGATATGTATTGTATTATGAGAGTTTATCTTTCTGCAGAATAGCGGCAAATCCTCTTAGTGAGAAAATAACCTCGCCTTCACAACTATAAAAATTCTTGCCTATCACACCAGATAACTTTTTCCTGCTTTAACAATAACACCAGTAAGAGACACAGGTGACACCTCTATAAAATAAAAAATCTACACAAAAAATGATCATTAAAGCTTCAATGAAAACCATTTATCCCAATAGGCCACTCTGCCAGTCAACAAGAAACAAAATAATACGATGTTGCCAATAGCAAAAATAATACGATGTTGCCAATAGATGTCACTTTTTTTGCAATTAAAATTTCCTGCAGGATAAACCCCTTTTAAGTGGATTCACTTAAATGGAGGGATTACTGTATATTAAAATAAGGGATTTAATACTAAATATACTTTTTTTAAAAGTTTAAATAACCCTTATAAGCATACAATAAGGTAATATTTTCAAAAATATGTTTATTTATTTGATAGAAGAATAATTTTGAAAAAAAAAACGTAATTATTGAATCAATTTCAATGCAACAGTTAAAACATTTCCACAGAGAAAAACAGATAAGTTGTTAACAGTTGCTATGTACAATGGTATAGAAAAATAGATAACATAAGTTGTTAACAGTTGGTATGTGCAATGGTAGAGAAAAACAAATAAGTTGTTAACAGTTGTTATGTACAATGGTAGCGTATCTTAACCTACGAGTGCATTCCAATTTAAGATTGGTAAACAATGAAGTCGGTCACAGAATTTTCTAAATGTTATTATTATAGTTAATAAAAATAATTAATAATTGTTAAAAATATATATATGAAAGGAGAAAAAAAAACATTATAATTATCACAAGTTAAGATAAAATAAATATTAACTTTTTAGTAGTGGTTCTTGACAACAGATGGGAAGAAACTCAAGAACTTAAAAAGCGGAAGAAAAATTAGCTGTAACAAATGAAGAAAAATGATGGTGGTTACGTTTGACAGAAGGCTACCAATAAAGCTTAAAAACAAGATCTAAAAGACAGTGATCAGGTCCGCTATAATACATGAAGTCAAGTTTTGTCCTCGAAAGAAAAAAGAGGAACAACTGCTTCATGTCGCGGTGATGTGTATACTACAATGGTCATTTTGCGTTATCTTAAGACAAATATATGAAATTTGTGATTAAGGAATTAAACCACTTCGTCACAGGCCTTGCCTAATAAAGTGGTTCCCGATATCCACAAAATTAAGGATTTTAGCATTGTTATTTACTTGTAATCAATGGTTCGCCTATGTATTAAAAGGGTGGAAATTTTAAATTATGTATCGTAGATAAAAAAAAAATAGCAACTACAAATATTAAAGTATTTGTAAAATTTATTTGAACTTGAACTATCAATATTTTCAATATTGGGACAGAAGAGCATACATACAACCTGAGGACGAGGAGAGGTGAAACCAACAGCTTCGCAGACAGTGAGTTGGGATGGAGCCAGGGAGAAGTATAAATGAAAACTTTATGGATGAAAACTGTATAAAAGAAAACTGTATGAATGAACACTATATAAATGAAAACTGTATAAATGAAAACTGCATAAATGAAAACTGTATAAATGAAAACTGTGCATATGATGAATGCTATGTGAAATAGGTTATCTTTTACATGTTTCCAAATGTTATATTGATATTTAGATAAAAAAATCTTAAGTTATTTGTTTAATAGATCTGCATAAGTAGTTACTGATTACCAATAATGTTTAATAGATCTGCATAAGTGGTTACTGATTACCAATAATGTTTAATAGATCTGCATAAGTGGTTACTGATTACCAATAATGTTTAATAGATCTGCATAAGTGGTTACTGATTACCAATGATGTTTAATAAATCTGCATAAGTGGTTACTGATTACCAATAATGTTTAATAGATCTGCATAAGTGGTTACTGATTACCAATAATGTTTAATAGATCTGCATAAGTGGTTACTGATTACCAATAATGTTTAATAGATCTGCATAAGTGGTTACTGATTACCAATAATGTTAAATAAATCTGCATAAGTGGTTACTGATTACCAATAATCATCATTGTCGTTGTTGGGTCTCGTAGTTGAGGATCCCCTCGTTATTCCAATATCAATTCAGTTGGAAAACAAAAGTTGTGCCGTGGAGTTTTTTGTTTCTTTTTTTTTCTCCTACTTAAGCGAGTGAGCCATTGCACACTACCATACTCACAGGCTATACCGCTGTACTAGATCTGACGGCACATCAAAGTGAGACGATTAGAGAACATCTTTTTTTTTTCTTTTTTGAACGAAAATATACGATCGAAGTCATAGGTATCCTTATATCCCCAAATACCAGGTAGAAAAAATAGCTGTTTTATTCAAGGGGAGTAACAGAGCACGGGGTACGAACAGCGCGTTACCACGAGACCATGAACTTCAATAAGAACTATACAATTTATTTATACAAAGGAAAAATCATAGATCTTATAATTTGTTTTACCTATTCAAAATCACGCGACAACGTATATGAATTTACAATTGTTAGTGTTGCACTAATTGTCAGAACTCTGCGCGCTATTGCTGGGAAGACTTTGCGTGATCGTGTAAGGAACACCACAATCCGAGAGGTCTGTGAGGTCCAAGATGTGGTCAGATGGGGACGACAGCGTCGACGATACTGGTACCAACATGTACAGAGAATGAATTCCACAAGAATTCCATACATAGCTCTACATGGGGTGCCGGATGGACGGCGTCCGCCAGGGAGACCCCCGAAACGATGGAGAGATAGCTGGAGGTCAGCATCACAGGAGGACAATCCTGCAGTAACAGACTCTTGAGAGTCTACAGAAAGTTTAAGAAGAAGAAGTGTTGCACTCTTATTGTTATAGCAAAACAAGAAACATATATTTTCAATAACAATTTATGGCAAGAAAATATAATTTTTATTGACAGGCTAGAACTTTGTTTCTCCTATTATCAAGAGAGTTCTGTTATCTGGGCAGTATGTGTGACATGTGATGGGCGATTTGAAAGGGGCATTGAATACATGTGATGGGTTAGTTGAAAGGGGCATTGAATACATGTGATGGGTTAGTTGAAAGGGGCATTGAATACATGTGATGGACGAGTTGAAACGGGCATTGAATACATGTGATGGACGAGTTGAAAGGGGCATTGAATACATGTGATGGACGAGTTGAAAGGGGCATTGGAAAAAAGGGCGATGAGAGAACAAGGTAAACAGAGCACTTAACCCTTTTAATCCCACGGGGCCGATCATCGACTCCAACTAGTGTATTAGAAAAATCCCACGGGGCCGATCATCGCCCTCAAAGTTTTCATACAAGTTTTTATGTTGAATATATATTTTTTAAACTTTGAGAATCATTCACTTTTAAAAGAATGCATTTAAAACTTGAAAATTAACTGAGATAAAAAATAAAATATAAACTACGGTTTTTTTTGCCCAAATATGCTGGGATTAAAAGGGTTAATATATCTACAGTAGCAAAAATGACAATATAAATTAATATGTTGATGCTTCACCTTGGTTTATGGAAGTGAAACTTGGACTTGGCAGAAGGATGACCTCCGTGGCCTGGTGGTAAGACACTTGTCTGCCGATCCGGAGGTTGCGGATTCGATCCCCGCTGGAACCCAGATTTTTTAAAATAGGATTCCAGTCTGGTTAACACTTGGGGCCTATAAAAACATCTTTCTGTTTGGTTGGAAGAGATTGCCACATGGCAATACACACGCCAGGTAATTAAAAAAAAATGGATAAGAGTAAGATTAATGCTGTGGAGATGCGTGTAATAAGGAAAATTTGTGAAGAGTCAATGTTTGAAAGAATGTGGAATGAAGGCATCAATACAATGGATGTTTTAAGTAAGATGAAGAAAGGAGCTTTAAGATGGTTTGTACATGTGGAGAGAAGGAATGATGAAAGAATGATTAAGCGAGTATACAAGTCAGAAGTGCAAGGTGTGCGTGGAAGAAATAGATGGAAGAAAAAGTGTCTGGATGAAATAGACCAGATTTTGAATGTGGAGGAGGAGAAAGTTGTTTGCTTGGATATAAAAGTTTGGAGATCTGTTCTCTCTGCCTACCTCACAAGTGACATGGTGTGATGATATGTATTGTATTATGAGAGTTTATCTTTCTGCAGAATAGCGGCAAATCCTCTTAGTGAGAAAATAACCTCGCCTTCACAACTATAAAAATTCTTGCCTATCACACCAGATAACTTTTCCTGCTTTAACAATAACACCAGTAAGAGACACAGGCGACACCTCTATAAAATAAAAAATCAACACAAAAAATTATCATTAAAGCTTCAATGAAAACAATCTATCCCAATAGGCCACTCTGCCACTCAACAAGAAACAAAATAATATGATGTTGCCAATAGCAAAAAATTTAACCTGTTCACCGCGTTAAAAATCAAATTCCACGAATCCTGTGCGCGGCACAATTTCAGCGTTTTTTAATTTCTAAGTTTAAACACATATTTTGTTTAGAACCACTGATATTTGATTACAACACCAAGTAAACATGACACTTAAGTAATTTTCTGATAATAAATAATAGTCATTACTCTTAAGGAGACTCATTAAATAAAGGAGATAAACTTAACATTACGTAAAATAAACAAAGGAATGCTACGATCAAATCAATGCTTCATGACACTCACCCAATCAAATGCATATAGCACTAGTAATGTTTATTTACGTAAGAGAGACTTAGTAATGTTTATTTACGTAAGAGAGACTCATCGCAGGACTCGATCCGCGCGACAGAGAATTTTGAGAAACCAAAAAAATTCGGCGCTCTGTTTATTCAACAATATCTCATAAACTAATATATTATTTGACAAGGTTTCCAGAGATGTCGCTAGAATAAAGATTATTTTAAATTTTAATTCAATTTTTATTCCGGTTTTGTGTCATTCTTTTTAAGTATTTGTGATTTGAAACTTGGATTGTCGTCAGATCACAGGCGTTTGTGCTCCCCGCGGGGAACACGTTAAATATCTATTTGAAATCCAAATTATTACTTGATAGATGTCACTTTTGTTGCAATTAAAATTTCCTTCAGGATAAACCCCGTTTAAGTGAATTCACTTAAATGGAGGGATTACTGTATATTAAAATAAGGTATTTAATACTAAATATACTTTTTTAAAAAGTTTAAATAACCCTTATAAGCATACACTAAGGTAATATTTTCAAAAATATGTTCATTTATTTGATAGAAGAATAATTTTGAAAAAAAAAAACTTAATTATTGAATCTATTTCAATGCAACAGTTAAAACATTTCCACAGAGAAAAACAGATAAGTTGTTAACAGTTGCTATGTACAATGGTATAGAAAAATAGATAACATAAGTTGTTAACAGTTGGTATGTGCAATGGTAGAGAAAAACAAATAAGTTGTTAACAGTTGTTATGTACAATGGTAGCGTATCTTAACCTACGAGTGCATTCCAATTTAAGATTGGTAAACAATGAAGTCGGTCACAGAATTTTCTAAATGTTATTATTATAGTTAATAAAAATAATTAATAATTGTTAAAAATATATATATGAAAGGAGAAAAAAAAACATTATAATTATCACAAGTTAAGATAAAATAAATATTAACTTTTTAGTAGTGGTTCTTGACAACAAATGGGAAGAAGCTCCAGGACTTAAAAAACGGAAGAAAAATTAGCTGTAACAAATGGAGAAATATGATGGTGGTTACGTGTGACAGAAGGCTACCAATAAAGCTTAAAAACAAGATCTACAAGACAGTGATCAGGTCCGCTATAATACATGAAGTCAAGTTTTGTCCTCTAAAGAAAAAAGAGGAATAACTGCTTCATGTTGCGGTGATGTATATACTACAATGGTCATTTTGCGTTATCTTAAGACAAATATATGAAATTTGTGATTAAGGAATTAAACCACTTCGTCACAGGCCTTGCCTAATAAAGTGGTTCCCGATATCCACAAAATTAAGGATTTTAGCATTGTTATGTACTTGTAATCAATGGTTCGCCTATGTATTACTATAAAAGGGTGGAAATTTTAAATTATGTATTGTAGATAAAAAAAAATAGCAACTACAAATATTAAAGTATTTGTAAAATTTATTTGAACTTGAACTATCAATATTTTCAATATTACAAGTAAATTTCTCACTTAATGTTTTATTATTGTAAACTTTCATAAACCTACAAGTTTGACTTAATTTGCATCAAACTTATCTAAGCAGGATTCAATGATGAAGAGAAATTTGAAATACCTTAAATATCCTTAAATACATTTGACTCTTCTGGAAATTTCTATAACTAATTCAATTGGAAGATAAAATATTTTTGTATTTTCTTATTTATTTAAAGTTATTAAATTATACAATAATATACCTTATTTTGTGATATTGCTTACCTATGAATTATACAATAATGTACCTTATTTTGTGATATTGCTTACCTATGAATTATACAATAATGTACCTTATTTTGTGGTATTGCTTACCAATGAATTATATAATAATGTACCTTATTTTGTGATATTGCTTACCTATGAATTATACAATAATGTACCTTATTTTGTGATATTGCTTACCAATGAATTATACAATAATGTACCTTATTACGTGATATTGCTTACCTATGAATTATACAATAATGTACCTTATTTTGTGATATTGCTTACCAATGAATTAAACAATAATGTACCTTATTTTGTGATATTGCTTACCTATGAATTATACAATAATGTACCTTATTTTGTGATATTGCTTACCTATGAATTATACAATAATGTACTTTATTTTGTGATATTGCTTACCTATGAATTATACAATAATGTACCTTATTATTTTGTGATATTGCTTATCTATGAAAACATTTATGATTAATTATGTTATAAATGTAATATTGCTTAATTAATAAAAAAACTCTTTCAAGCATTTCTTTTAATATCAATTCCAAGTTTTCAATTATCAACATTTATTTATATTTTACTTCTCATCTATTTATCCATTTAAATTCATATTCTTTTTTATTGACAACCTCCGTGATCTAGTTGGTAAGAAGCTGAACTTCCCCGCCGAGGGTTTCGGGTTCAATTCCCAACATTATCCGTAAGATTTTTAAATTAAGTTATAGTCTGATAAAAAAAATTATTCTGGTATACTTGAGAAATTGTAGCATGGTCCCTGGACAGTTCACAAATTTGTCCCAACGACGTTTAGTAATTTTAATTATTTTATCAACTTTAATATAGGCTTCGATTCTAATAAATAGCAAGTTATTTAGGTAAATACATAACATAAAACTAACAATAATGACAAATTAATACATATTGTTCCAAATTAGCAAAAATGTGTCAGTTTGTTAAAATCAAATAATATTTGGTGACGTTTGTCAAAAGTTACTACGTTAGTCTGCATTGGCTAGGGATGGGGTATACGATAATTGGATTTTCGATTTTTTTATACAATACCTTAAATTAAATGTACGTAATTAGTATTATTTCATAGTAGATCTTGGCCTATTTAAAGATAGATACAAATCATACAATACATTAGAAAGTTAGGAATTAAAACGCCAGTTAAGAGAAAAACAATTTTTCGATTTATAAAAAAACTATTCGATTTGTAAAAAAAAAACGATTTTACCATCCCTTTGAGACATGACGTTTAAAATGTCACAGGAACCATCCTACATTTTCTCAAGAATAACAATATTCACACGTGCTAGACATGTGGAGTGTTGTTTTTTTCTATACCAACTCGTACAATGACAAAGGACAGTTCCATTTCTATTCAAGTGGTTTTAAACCCTGAAGGTTTGACTATTAGAGCTGAAGACAATATTTTTCCTTAGCCACGATCTTCAATATGTCCAACACCAGTTCAGATTTATTGAGGAGCATATTATGAATGAATTAAATTTATACCTTATTTGCTTTGTAATATATACATTATGGGCCAACCTAACAATCTGACTTAACACACAGTAAATTTTTTTGTACGAAATTCATATAGTACCACCGCAAGCATGCTATAGTTAGCTTACAGTCGACCCAAAGCAAGTTCGTGGACAGCATGCGATATTATTGTGGTCAACTGAGAATCCAGCATCATTGTGCAAATTTGACATGAGGAACAAAAATTTTTTATTATTTATTAAAAAAATCTGATTCCATGTTTTATATAACTAATGAACTATTGATTCAAACACACCAAGTTATTCTTCTTCTTCCCAGTGTCATGTCAGGTCCCCCCAACGTTGAATATCACCTGAGAGTAGACATCTTTGTCCCCGGCAGCCCGAAAAAAATCCCTAACGCCCCTTATGCCAATCCAATCACGTATATTGCAGAGCCAGATTTGCTTCCTGCCAACACCTCTTCGGCCTTCTATTTTGCCTTGGATGATCAGGTTCCGTAATTTGTACTTTGCTCCTCTAAGTACATGACCCAAGTAGGACACCTTTCGGATTTTAATATTAGTCAGCAACTCTCTATCAACTTTGGCTCTTTGAAGAACCCTTGTGTTGCTGACCATATCCGTCCAGGGTATCCGTAGCATTCTCCGGTGCATCCACATTTCGAATGCTTCCAGTTGGTTCATACTACTTACTTTGAGGGTCCATGATTCCACTCCATGCAATAACACTGACCAAACGTAGCATTTGACTAACCGTTGTCGAAGTTTCAAGTTTAGATTATCATCGCAGAATACGCTTCTCATATTATTAAAAGCCGCACGAGATGATTCAATTCTTCACTTGACTTCGGTTTTTGGGTCGAGGACTTAACCAAGTTATTGGAATAATAATAAATAAACTTCTTCACTTTTGGGAGCAGTGTTGTAGCTAGAAGAGGGATGTTTACAAGAATATCTAGACTAACCGATTAAAGATAAGATGTACGATCGTGCTGTCACTGTGAGATCTGATTCTGGCCATTGTGTAAGTTTATAGCTCTCACTTATTTGTGCTGCAGAAGACTTGTCCATCTGCATTGTATTATATTCAGAAATTTGCATTGAACAAGTTAAGATAATTGATTTTCAAAACTAGTCGTTGCTGAGTCTCGTAGTCAAGGATCCCCTGACCATTTCAATGTCAATTCAGTTGGAAAGCAAAGCTGTGCCATGGAGTTTTTGTCTCTATGTTGTTTTTTCTCCTTTTTAAGTAAGTGAGCCATTGCACACCAGCAAACTCACCGGCCACACCGTTTTACTGAATCCGATGGCACATGCAAAGTGAGACAAGCATGTTTTTTTTCCGTTTTGTTTGAAGGAATAGATATGACCAAAGTCATAGATATCCTTTACCCCTGAATATTAGGCGGAAAAATGGCTGTGTCCTTCGAGGAGAGTAGCACAGCGTGGAGTTCTAACAGGCAACCTTCCACATGGAAGTCCAGTGCGTTACTATGCCCCTCATTTTCAAAACCGACCCAGTGCTGAAATTAAATCAAAAGAAAATAAATTCAGCACTAAAAGGGTTCAGATCCCCAGCAAGCCCTTGTTCCGCAAAAGAAACCTGTTCAAATGAATTGTGTCCGTCATTTGTAGGATAAGAATAGGCCACTGTAAAGCCCTGTGTGTGTCAGACGAAAGAGGAAACCCTTGTTTCCTCTCTCGTCTGACATGTTTTCTTTGAATGTTCTGGACTTGCAAAGAAAATAAATGACACAATTATAAATGTCTCCCGCCCATTCAACATATCCTAAATACTCACACTAAATTCTCCACCAATTTAATTTGCAGTCAAATATCTGAATTTATTGTCCAAAACTCCTCAAATATCGAGTTATCATAATCAGCTCTTTTGATTCCAGTGTTGGATGTATGCCTCCATGCTCCTCCATCCAGTCCTATCTTGGACACATTGCTATCAGTTACTTCCATAAATTTTTCTGATGTCATCCGATCATCTAGCTTAAGGTCTTTCCACACTTCTTTTCCCTGTTCTTTCTAGATCCACTTATCATCGGTCTATCTGGTAATGTACCCTGTCCAGTTCCACCTCTGTGTCGGAACTCTCACAGCGACATCTGTTACTTTGGTCTACTGCCTTATTCATTCGTTGAGTATTAAAGTAGTTCACTCCATATTTTTCTTTAAATTATCTTTGACATAAATCACTTTAATGAATTAATTATTTGTCGATTTATTTTTGTGTATTATTGAGTTCAACCAAGAATTGACATTGACAGTTATCAATAATTGATTGAAATCATTATTTGAAATTAAGATATGTATTTGTAATTATTGATTGATATACATTTAAGAATTTAAACATTAACAGTTTTCTGTTCTTCCTGTCAAATTTACAAATTGAAGATTAACAAAAATCTACAATATTTATGTGTTGGTATTATAAATATAACTGAAGTCATTGATATTCTTATTCCCATGAAAACAAAGCAAAAAAAGCTTGTTTTTAAACTATAGTTCGGAAATTCTAGGATGAGTCCTGTGACAGCTCACAAATTTACCCCAATACAACCTTATGTAATGTATTTACCTAAATAACTTGCTATTTATTATAATTGAGGCTTATATTAAAGTTGATAAAATAATTAAAATTACTGAACATCGTTACAAGGTTGTATTGGGGCAAATTTGTGAGCTGTCACAGGAGTCATCCTAGAATTTCCGAACTATAACAGAAGCTGGACATTGATTTTGACTTGATTTGATGCTGGTGCATTAAGTGCATAGTCAAGTTATTTTTATATGAATCAGTTAAAATTTTGTGGTCTAAATATTCTATCCTTATTTTCAATTTAATAGTATTACACCTTAATCTATATGATAAATTTACTGAACATCAAACCTCAATTATAAATTTAAAATGAAATACAGCGCAATCTCAATTCTCGAATGTCTCTCATCTCAAACATATTGTTTTAATTAGGTTCTCCAACATATATTTTCAATGGCAATACCATGTTTCACTTAAGAAAATATTTAAAACACACACAAAACAAATCATATTGGACAATTTTAGTGAGAAAGAAAAGTGAAAGAATCATAGAATAAGTCATCTGACGTTTTTATGCAAGAAGACTTCTTTTCTAAACAATAACATCTCTCCTCCACTCCACCTGTCTCACCAACATTCACTTACACCGTCAGTTCTCCTCAGAACAGGTAAAGTACAGTTAAATTTTCCTTTATTTAATCTATCTATTGTGTTGTCACACTGTTTATCTATCTACGAGGCGTATCCAGAAAGTAAGTGTACTGAGGCTCTCACGACCGGATGGATTTTATTTTCGACATGTTGGCTACACTTCCGTGTAGCCTGACCCTTCCCCTCCGCAACGAGACCAGTTCGAGGTCAGTACGTTGAGAAGTGTCGACGCGACAACACGTTTCGTGAAAAATGTAAATCCAATCTCCCGCCAAGTGCGAAATACGCGGCGTCATCCGTTATCTCGTTTGGAAGGGAAAACCTCCGGTTGAGGTTAATAATGAGGTGTAAACTGCATATGGTGATAAAGCTATGAATCGTACGAGTGTGTACAAGTGGTGTCGCGAGTTTAAAAACGGTCGTACGTCTGTGCATGATGATCAGAGGAGCGGAAGACCTTCAATTGTGACTGACGAAATTGTTTAGGGACTGTCAAGGCATAATTTTAATTGAATATATGCCTCAAGGGGAGACCATCAACTCTGCAAGATACTGTGAGACCCTAAAAAAATTGCGGAGGGCGATTCAGAACAAGAGGAGAGGCATGCTGACAAAGGGAGTCTGCCTGCTGCACGACAATGCCAGACCCACACACACGGCCAACGCCACGACTGCTCGCCTCGTTTAAATGGGATGTCCTGAACCATCCGCGCATTCCCCTGACCTAGCACCTTCAGATTACTATCTCTTTACCTCCCTGAAGCTGCACATGGGTGGAAAAAGGTTTTCAACCGACGAGGAGGTAAAGGAGGAGGTGGAGAAGTGGACGGAGGGGTTGGCGGGAAACTACTTCGAGGAAGACATCAAAAAGTTGATACCCCGCTTCACCACCTGCATTGAGAGGAATGGCGACTATGTCGAAAAATAGCTTACATATGTACTACGGTAACCACGTAATTTTTTTGTTTAAATAAAAAAAATTGTAACCTACAAAAATTCAGCACACTTACTTTCTGGACTTACCTAGTATTAATCCAATCTATATTACTTCTAATGAGAAAAATCGATTCGGTTTTCGAACAGCCTTCCGGAACGGATTAAGTTCGAAAACCGAGGTTTCACTGTATCTATGTTATATTTATGTTCAATATAATTTTTAATTGAAAACAACAAACTGTTAATGCACTATTCTTGTACTCTATATCTAATGTTGGTTGACAAAGAAGTTAAAAATCAAAGACAATATTATATAGGGTGTCCCAAGAGCAACTGGAATAAATGTCTTTCATTCCGAAACTACCAAACCTACAGCAGCCATATATTACGATTGTCATTTAGACAGATAGAAAATTAATTATGTAACATTACACGATTGCAAAATGCATACAAATGATATAATTTTATTATCTGAAATATTAAAATTGCGCTTCATAAAATTCGTGTTGCTTTTCTCCCGATAAAGTGCCTGTAACTGTTTGGTGCGGATTTTGGAATGGCGGTGTGATTGGACCATATTCTTTTCGAAAATGATTAACCAGTGACAGTCATTGGAAATCGTTATCAAAACATGATTCAAAACTTTTTATTGCATGGTATCAACTTGGAAGATGTCCGTTTTTAACAGGATGGTGTCACCTATCACACAAACAATGAAACAATGGTTGTAAGAGAAATTTCCTGGATACATAATTTCGAGAAGATGAAATATCGATTGGCCGCCGACATTATTTGATTTAAAGCCACTGAACTTTTTTCTTGGGGGTTTCGTTAAATCAAAAGTCTATGCCAACAATTAACAAATAATTCAAGAGTAAAAACACAACATTCGTCGAGTTATTGTTGAAATTGAACTACAATTATGTGAACATGTGATCGAAAATTTCGTTAAAAGAATTGATGTCTGTTTGAGAAGCAGACGAAGTCATTTGGCTGATATTGTATTATACGCGATTTTCAAGAGTTTACTTTATATTGAATTCAATGAACATAAAAAAATAAATAAAAAATTCTATAATTTTATATAATTACTTTTCTAATTTTACATATTTATATCTCCTAGTTGCTATTTGGACAACCTTTATATGAGTAACATATCAAAAGTAAATAATTATGATCAACGTGATGCACTCAAAGCAACAGTCGCTATTGGGACAACCTTTATATGAGTAACATATCAAAAGTAAATAATTATGATCAACGTTATGCACTCAAAGCAACAGAGTTATGATAAAAGTTATCTCTATACATAGTCGCTATTAGTAAAATGATTTTTCCTAAAGATAAATAAAAGACAAGGCTGTATAAGAGTGATAAATTGAATTGAAAACAACAAATTAGGACAATATATTGATAAAATATTTCAAATATATACTAAGTCCGACATTATTAGATCCTCAATTATATTGCAATTTGTTTTATCAAACACTGTTTATTCCACTTTTTTGTAACGGAATAACCCTACCGGTTTCAAGGCTTTCACCTCATCAGGGGAGCACAAACAAGACTGAATTCTGTTCGACCTGGTACCGAGATACACGCTTCTAACGGTAAACAATGCTCACTTTCGTCTACTTGACATTCCATTTTGAAGACTTGTAATCAAATAAAATAATATATGTAACGTAAAAGCAAACACAATATCTTGTAGAGCAGAAAATTTTCTTTCGAATGACGTATAACATTTACCAGTTTGTTTTACTTTTGGTGCTCATTTTTAAATTGGAAAAAAAACGGACACAACTTATGTTAACACCTAATAATAAGCTCACCAGGTTATACTGATATAATAAATGTAAAATAACAAATTTAAATTATACTATACTTGAGAAAATGTAGCATGGTTCCTGTGACAGTTCACAAATTTGCCCTAATACAACCTTGTAACGATGTTCAGTAATTTTAACTATTTTATCAACTTTAAGCCTCGATTCTAATAAATACCAAGTTATTTAGGTAAATACATTACGTAAAACTAACAATAATGACAAATTAATACATCTTTTTACAAATTAGCAAAAATGTGGCAGTTTGTTAAAATCAAATAATATTTGGTGACGTTTGTCAAAAGTCACTACGTTAGTCTGCATTGGCTAGGGATATGGGGTACACGATAATTGGATTTTCGATTTTTTTTATACATGAAATTAAATGTTCGTAATTAGTATTAATTCATAGTGGATTTAAAGATACATACAAATCATACAATACATTAGAAAGTTAGTATAATGAAAATTAGGAATTAAAACGTCAGTTTAGAGAGAAAAAAAATCAATTTATAAAAAAACCATTCGATTTGTAAAAAAAAAAACGATTTTAACCCATCCCTTTGAGACATGACATTTCAAATGTCACAGGGACCATCCTACATTATCTCAAGTATAATAGCATGGAATATTAAAAAAAAATAGTGTTCATAAAAAGTAACATTATTATAACCTTAAAATCTAAAGTAGCATGCTATTGAAGCAACTAATAACATGGTTACTTTACAGCTACTCTCATTCATAGTTTTCGAGGGATGTTATAAAGTAAAGGAAACCATCAAAGTGATATAAGTCAAATGAAAGATTTATGTTATGTTCAACTGATCAAGGCAAATTCACTTTCCATATTTGATTAATAGTAAGGATCAAACAAAGTTATAAGATACAATAGATTAGCAATGGTCACAGTGTAAGGGATTGGTTAACACTTCCACTCCTTGATATTAACCCTTCCCTTACGGTGATAAAAATAATACGCGTGTTACGGTGTTGGGTAGTGAGTACGTATCAAAAATTAGCGATTTTAAATCGGAAAAATAAGAACATTCATAGATAATCCCCTTAATTAATTATAATTGAAGTTAAAAATTATAATAATTGAGATTTATTTGCTGAAAACATTAAAAAACCACCTGAAAACATTAAAAAACGCTCACAGAACGGGCGTACGTCTAACCTATTTGCAAGCCTAGACGCTACTAGTTGCGCGGAACGTCAGTCGCATACCCCGGCGCTTACGCCTTTGCTTGCGACGTTGAGACAATTCAGCTCCTCGCAATTCAGTCTAGTATGCAAGAGTGAGATGCGAATATAGTGTCGCGCTTCCCGCATACTATTCACCTATCGTCAAGACGAGGCACTCGCAGCGTTTAAATGCGAATTTGTTTTCGATCTTTACAAAACACCTCGATGTAGTCGATAAATTCTGATTATTATTAATATTATTTTTTAAATCAATGCGTAAATATATTATGGAGGAATACCTAAAATCTTAACCTTATATTTATTATATTTATAGAGATATTGATGGTTATTAGAAGCAACGTGTAGAAGATACCCAACACAGGGAAGGAAAGGTTAATAAAAGGATAAAACAGAAGAGAGATTATGAAATAAAAAGAAAATTTGAAAGAAATTATTAATCAAAACAAAAATTATCTATAAATTGGAAAATGTAATTGTTTCAAAATATCTTTAAAATACCCTAAATATCTGCCACAGTGAAAATTAAGCCATTTTTTATATTTCTATACAACCAATTCACCTGACACGCTAGTCACCTAAGGTTATCGAATGCGAGCGTTGGGTAGAATGTGTGGAAAATGTTTGACAGAATAAGGAATGAGGATGTTAGGAAAAAATGCAGATTTAACCCTTCCCTTACGGTGATAAAAATAATACGCATGTTACGGTGTTGGGTAGTGAGTACGCAATAAAAAATTAGCGATTTTAAATCGGAAAAATAAGAACATTCATAGATAATCCCCTTAATTAATTATAATTGAAGTTAAAAATTATAATAATTGAGATTTATTTGCTGAAAACATTAAAAAACCATCTGGCACCGCTCACAGAACGGGCGTAGGTCTCAACAGCTACTGCAGCGCGGCAGGGTTGGGGGCTAACTCGGGCGTCGCTTACACTTGCGAGGTGGAGACAATTGCGCTCCTCGCTATTCAGTGACGTATGCAAAAGTGAGATGCGAATATAGTGTCGCGCTTCTCGATACTTTTCACCTATCGTCAAGACCCAAGATCGAGGATCTCACAGTGTTTAAATGCAAATTTGTTTCCGATATTCAGAAAATACTTACGATGTAGTCGATAAATTCTGATTATTATTAATATTATTTTTTAAATCAATGCGTAAATATATTATGGAGGAATACCTAGAATCTTAACCTTGTATTTATTATATTTAAAGAGATATTGATGGTTATTTGAAGCAACGTGTAGAAGATACCCAACACCGGGAAGGAAAGGTTAAAGAAGATGTAATGCTCAAGATGAAGAAAAGAATAATCAGATGGTTCAGCCACATAAAAAGAATTAATGATGAAATTTTTATAGCAATAATTTTGTAACGTAGTAACGGTATAACCCTACCGGTTTCAAGGCTTCACTAATTTTAATCTCCGGAAACTCTTATTTAATGGGAAAGGCAAAAATGGAATACTTAGCAACAGTGGTGTGTATAAACTTTTATGTGCTGACTGTGATAATTTATATATAGGAAAGACAGGAAGATCTTTTGAAAAGAGATTTCATGAACACAAATCCGCCTTAACAAATCCTTTAATTTATTCTGAAATGGCTAATCATTGTCATCGTTAAAACCATACTTTTTCTATCGATGATGCCAAATTCTTACATATCAGTAGTAACGGAAATAAATTGGACAGATTAGAGGCCCTAGAAATTTCAAAGTCAGTACATCGATCCGAACATCTGTTAAACAGTTATATCCCAAAAATCTCTCCGCTCTTGGCCGAAATTGTCCCATGCCTTCCTCACCCCTCAGCCCCCAACCATTGAAGCGTGTATATCGGTACCAGTTCGAACAGCATTTAGTCTTCTTTGTGCTCCCCTGAAGATGAGGTGAAAGCCTTGAAACCGGTAGGGTTATACCGTCACAAAAAAGTGGAATAAACAGTGTTTGATAAAAATAAATTATAATGTCTTTAAACCTCCACAACGTTAATGCCTTAACTATAAATAACATATAGCAATAATTTATACGAGTAGTAAACAAGATACGGAAAGTTTAGGAAGATCTAGGAAAACGTGGCACAACCAACTTTATCAAATTTTGAAAGAGTGAAAAGCCTTTGTAATATGCATGATGAGGACACTCCACCTAAAGCCGAATGTGTTACTATCATATACAGGAAGATCTATAAAGACTTCTTTGTATTCCTCTTCCTTTGGTAATTTTTCTGCGGTTTTCTTATCAAATATGTTTTAATAAACATATGCAGATGCGGTGATGTTGCTAATCTAATGGCCGCAACCACAACCTTGCTATTATTACACTCAACTTATGTTTATTAGTTTTGTAATATTTTTAATCAGCAAATAGCACTGTATAAATTGTCCTTTTACTAATATTATTTGGATAGACAGCTGAAAATAACAAGATAACCTCTTGAGAAACATTGTACATATATTGTTATTGCGACAGGATTTTGAGTACTTGGGATTTCAGGATGAATGACGAGTGGAAAGGATTTATGTGAGCTCGTGAGTGTGGGTCTCTTCTTGTTGTTTTAATTTTGGTTGTTTTTGTATTTGTGTTTCTGTGTATTTTTTTTGTTTTAATTTTTATTGTTATTATTGTGTGCGGTATATTGTGGGATGAATATTTTTGGTCTTTCTGGAGTGATGATGTGTGAGGAGTTGAATTTCGCAAGATGTTTCCAGTTGTAGTCGAGTGTCACTGTTTGTCAGGTTGATGAGGGCGTGCAACGGGGTTTTGTTTTTGTGTAATCAAAAATCGGAAAGAAGTATCGATTTATTTTTTCATGCCAAATATCCTCAGTGAGATACAGGCAAAAGCCTAGTTTACTGGGGATACGACAAATGAAAGGCAACAAACCCAGATCCATTAAAATTGTATGTCCAAATCAAATTACCTGTTGTTTTTTCTCAAATTGTGTATATTTCTTGTCATGTGTAATAATAATAATAATAATAGTAATTTGTTTTATCAAACACTGTTTATTCTACTTTTTGTAACGGTATAACCCTACCGGTTTCAAGGCTTTCACCTCATCATCAGGGGAGCACAGGGAAACTGATAGGGTTATACTGTTACAAAAAGTGGAATAAACAGTGTTTGATAAAACAAATTACAATGTCTTTAAACCTCTTCTATGTTAATGCCTTAACTATTAACAATATATTGTACATATAATTCCCCTGGATCTCCGAGTTTAAACCTTGTGGGGTGAGTCACGTATACAGATCCAATTATTTAGTCATTCAGGCTAGTCTCATCATGTTAAACTCTTTATGGTTTGAGAGAAAACTGGTTAGGTAAAGATTCTCAAGAGACTTCTTAACCCTTCCCTTACGGTGATAAAAATAATACGCGTTTTACGGTGTTGGGTAGTGAGTACGCAATAAAAAATTAGCGATTTTAAATCGGAAAAATAAGAACATTCATAGATAATCCCCTTAATTAATTATAATTGAAGTTAAAAATTATAATAATTGCGATTTATTTGCTGAAAACATTAAAAAACCATCTGGCACCGCTCACGGAACGGGTGTACGTCCAACCTATTTGCAGGCTTAGAAGCTACTAGCGGCGCGGAATACAGTCGCATACCCCGGCGCTTACGCATATGCTTGCGGCGTTGAGGCAATTCAGGTTCTCGCAATTCAGTCTAGTATGCAAGAGTGAGATGCGAATATAGTGTCGCGCTTCCCGCATACTATTCACCTATCGTCAAGACGAGGCGTTCGCCGCGTTTAAATGCGAATTATTTTTCGATTATTTTTTAAATCAATGCGTAAATATATTATGGAGGAATACCTATAATCTTAACCTTGTATTTATTATATTTATAGAGATATTGATGGTTATTAGAAGCAATGTGTAGAAGATACCCAACACAGGGAAGGAAAGGTTAAGTTGGTAATTTTTAACAGATAGTAAAAAATTATGGAAGATCTCATGAAATGACTAAAAGAGTAATATACATTTTTGAGTCAAGTTACGCATGATAAAAAAAACGATCACAATGTTCTCATTTTTATTTAATCCGTAAGATCTGCTATGAGGTTATCTACAGAATCTCTTAGCGGATTTCACATATCAAAGAAAAATGAACCAGATATATTAAAAAAAAACCATCTCGAAGTTTTCCTAAAGCTGGCTGTATCACACTTATCCTATGTCATTATTAGGTTGCATCTCATGGACAGCAAGGTACATCAACATATCTATCATCCAAGAATTACAGATTACCAAAAAACTTTTGACGACACGCAAAAAAAGTATCATTGTATACTTTGAGCATGTTGCCAAAATGAATAACAAAAGTTTGGAGAAGTGACAATGGAGGCAGTTGAACGAAAACAAGCAAATGGAAGGTGTCTTATAAGATCGACGGGTCAAACAAAGGAGTTAACAGGATCCTTTTTAAAAGCTGTATTCAATATGACCCAGGATCGGAAAGGAAAGAGACAGGCGGTGCATCAAGTTCCAGACATAGCAGAGAACATTGAGCATGCAATGAAGAAGAATTAGTTCATATTAATCCAGATATCTGCCCACATAGACATTGCTAGTCAGTGGTGAATGGAAGGTATACTTGCAGTCATTATTGACATCCTGGGTTTTATCTCCCTTTTAACTTTGCGTTTGAATTTATTTAAACATGTTTATAAGCTTCCTTTTATTAATTTATAAGGGCATTTTTAAGATGGTATTTGGTTTTTAAACTGCGTTGTATAAGTCACCTTTTTATTTTGTTAATGTCTTAGATCCCACAGCAGCTCATAATAAGATGACTAATAGCCCTCTTCTGATTACTCTATTCAAATAAAACCTCTCCCAAGTGGCCTAATCTGTAAGACACCTATTTTTTAGCCCAGGGTACAATTCCTGTTAGAACTCAATTTATTTTAAAAAGGGTTCCAGTCTCATTTTCACTTAAGGTCTCGAACATATTTTTGGTTGATTTTAAGTGATTGCCACATAGCAATAATCTCGTTTGGTTGTATGTACACCAAAAATGTTACACAATATAAAGAAAACTCATTTCCTTCTAGTTTATTTGTTCACTCAGTTTGTACCATTTTTATACCATATATGTACCCCTTTTTCACTATAACTGATCAAGAGCCTGCTTTAGGGTTGTGTTTTTTTATATCGTTCTCACAGGAGTGTCCACTTTAAATTACTTGTTGTTTTTTCATAATTTATGTATTTATACAATCACTTGTCATGTATTTTTTTTCCCCACACTAATTGGATTTTAATTTAAAATGAAAATAATCACTAGTGACTAAGTTGGGACACATTGTCGTGCAATATTGTTACCATAGTGTTTCTCTCTTTGAAGTCAATTAGTAGAATTCCCTGACAATCCTAAATAAATGTTGCCATGATCCTTTTTGTACTTGTCACTTTGGCTTTTTTGGGTCATAGTGATCTTAGATAACACCTTTCCATCAAATCTTTTTTGATGAGGATCTCGATACAAAACCCCCCAATAACAATTAATTAAATTTTTTTTCTATTGCAGATCATTAAATGTCTTATTTTAAATTCATGGGCTTTTCCCTTATTTTGAAAGAAACTTGATAACTACGAAATATAAATTTAACATTTCAGAATATAACGAAACAACACGTCTTCTATCGCCTCTAATTGATACACTACTTAGGGTAAAGGTATCAAATTTTAACTGTAACATCGCTTGACAATGCAATGACCGTAGTATCTGACCACACACACACACTCTTAACTTGTTCAGGCTGGAAATGTTTGGACACTAGTGGTAACTGACGATAATTTGTATGTAGAAGGGCAAAAATCACCAGGAGTCAGCAACTTAGTCGCCAAAGTTGGAGTCAGGATAATCATTAATCACAGCTCACAGATTAAGATTTACGTTAATCGGTAAAAAAACTTCCTGATAGTAAGAACTAGAAAGAAGAGATATCAAATCAAAAACGTTTCATACATAAACAAGTATATATAGAATATCTCCAATCTGGTCTACCTTGCAGTTTCAATATTCTAATGTGACTCTCCATTCAACAAATTTAGGAATCCTTGCTCTAAAGCAAGAGCTGCCAAAGTGGTCGATATCGACCCAGTCGACGACAGCAAAAATAGATCCCCTTACTACTGCTATTTGTTTGTTACTTCAAAATATCTATGATTCCAATAGGTACCTTACTAAGAATATTTGTATTTATTTTGAATTTATATCATAAATGTCCAAAATAAAAAAAAAACTACTTGTATTTTTTCACTTTAATTTTCGTCAGCGCAGATTTCAATATTAAATGTTGCACAAGATAATGCAATGCATAATCCATAGTCCTTTTATCTTTTTTCAATTCTTAATTACAAGTGATTAAAATGAAAAGTTTGATATCTAGTGAAATATTTTATATCGAGTACTGTGCAAACTTATTAATTTGAGTAAGTAAAGTAAATGACTAGGTTGACGGTTTTAAAAGTTTTTGGTAAAGGGGTCTGCGGCCGAAAAAATTTTGGGAATTCTTGCTTTAAAGCAAAGTTTCCTTAGCCGAGTCACATCTGTCAGGGAAGTAATAGTGAAATATCAGGGAGGTCACAAAAATAAAAAAAATAAAACATTCGTATACAAAAGAAAAATAGCACTTATTGTTTTTGTGCGGCCACATACATATGCATCAACAAGATATTACATTTTTACAGGGGAGTCGCGAAATTTTAATTAAATTTATTTAATAACAATTTATGGAATGGAAATATAATCTTCATTGCCAGATTTGTATTTTTCTCTCATTACGGAGAGTTTATTTTTTTTCTGTAGAATGGCCACCAGCCCTCTTGGCGGGAAAAACAATCTCTCCATGACAACTTCAAAATTTCTTGCCCATCATACCAGATAACTTCTTCCTGCTTTAATAATAACACTATACAGTGAGGAGATACAGACGGTGCTTCTATAAAAACAAAAATCAACCACCCAATAAGAAAAAAAAATGGATATTCAAAACTCCAAAGAAAACGTCATTCTGTCCCATCGATAGGCACCCCGTCACTCTTATTTGTTTTTATATCTTTCGCGGGGTTGCAAGGTTAAAAAAGCAATGCTCTAAAGCATGAATTTGATATGTTAGTGTGGATGAGGTCAACATTCGAGCATCAAAAAATTATTTATAATTAAAAAAAAATTGTTAAAAAGATATTAAACATAGTTTTTTTTTAATAAAGAAATTTTTTATCTAAAATATCACAAATGAAATTTCATTCCATATGTTTAAACATAAAAAATCAACAGAAAATAAAATCAAATCTACAAACATACAAAAAAAAAATGAAAATAATAAGAACAAAATATTACAAAACATAGTTTCTTTATTTAATTTCAAATTAAAATATAACAATTGTCGTGTAAAAATTAATTTTTTCTACCATTTTTGCGAAGCCAGCTCACAAATTATCAATTTCGTTCAATTTCCAAGTCGTTTTTTGACTCCGTCGGGAATCTTTGTGACTAATTCATCGTGTAGGTCTACAGACAGAGACGCCAGAACACCGGAAGCGTTGGGCCTCTCCACTGACTTGCCGTACTTGTAGGCTCTCCCGATGATGTCCGTGAGTTTACCGCCGGCAGCTCGCAAGACAGCTTCAGGAGCACAGGTGTCCCATTTTTTGCAGCCACCGCTTGCG
Source organism: Odontocerum albicorne (assembly GCA_949825065.1). NCBI lineage: Eukaryota > Metazoa > Arthropoda > Insecta > Trichoptera > Odontoceridae > Odontocerum > Odontocerum albicorne. The sequence continues at coordinate 5,461,805 of OX463855.1, forward strand.
AAGACGTAAGCATTTGCTTTTCCTTCCAGTAACTGAAGCACCTAGAAAAATATGTTTATTAATTTTTCAACATTTGAATGACACCCACTGAATTGATTATTCGGCAGTTGAGTACCATCCATCGGATGGAAATGTCTGCGGATAGCTGTATGCTGATGATGTGGTAATGTTAGCAGAGAATGAAAACAAATTACAGAGTGTAATAAGCAAATTGTATGAAAGATGTAAAGGGAAAGATCTGGTAATAAATGTTATAAAATTCAAAGTCTTATCCATCAGAACCTTCAGAACTCATATTCTTCAGAAAAACAAATCTTTGGGCCAATTGTAGAAATTACTCCTGCAGAAGTAGGGTTGCCCATATGTCAAATGAAAACAGAAAAAGCAGTAGATGGAGAAACATTACCAAATTGTGACTCCTTTAAGTATCTTGGGTCACTCATCCATAGCAATGGAGGATGTGCAGCAGATGTAATACATAAAATTAGTGTGGAATGGATGAAGTTTAGATCAATGACGGGAGTTCTATGTGATCCGAAAATGCCAGTAAAGTTAAAAGGAAAAGTATACCAAATGATTGTCAGACCCGCACTCCTCTATGGCTCCGAATGCTGAACGATGTATAACTCTTACTCTAGGCAACTAGAAACTGCTGAAATGCGCATATGCTAAGATGGTCAGCTGGTGTGTCCCTAGGATACAAAATAAAAAGTTCACGCATTCGTGGAAGCCTAGGTGTTACAGACATCAACAGCAAAATGGAAGAGAGGCGATTGAGATGGTATGGGCACGTTGAACGCAGAGCACTCGATCACATTGTGAACCAGGCGATCTCCATGGATCTTCCTCGAATAACGACCAGAGGAAGACCAAAGAATTCATGGGTAGTGCAAAAACATAACCTGATGCAGAGGCACGGCCTGGGGGACGTGGTCCGGGACAGAAGAGCATACAACCTGAGGACGAGGAGAGCTGACCCCAACAGTCTTCGCAGACAGTGAGTTGGGATGGAGCCAGGGAGAAGAAAGTCATGGTGATAGACGAGTTCTAAAGGAAAAGTAAATGTGATATATAGGTGAGTAATGAAATATTAGATCAAGAATTCTGCTATTTGTAGTATTTTCTCAGATGATGAAAGAGTTACGAGGAATATTGAATAGCGTGTAGCAATATGAAACAAAATCAATGGATCCTTAAACATATATACTCGAACCGGACAGTATCAAAATCTTCCAATTTACTAGTCCACAATAGAGGAGGTAATATTAAAAAAATATCATGTCAATCGGATACAAAAAATTTGTTGATAAAGCAGATTTTTTCTTATCTATGGTACGGAGCCGTTTAACATTTTCATTTAAATGAAAAAAGCAAATCATAAAAAAAACAGTATTTTTTTCATAGCTTTCCGATTGTGTCTAACTTCATACCAGTTCACCAGCAACTGTCAGTTTTAAATCTTATGTGCAGTGTAATGTCATTATACAGCTTTATCTACCTACATATATTTATAGTTTTAAAGTAATATTTCTTCTTATTTTGTAAAACTTTACCTATTTTATTTGATTAAAATAAAAATAAATTACTCTACCCAATCATTTTTTGTATAATATTTTTGAAATCGAACAAAAAACATCATGTCCCAGACCTGTTCAATGAAAAAAGATTAAAGTAGAATTGTTCACTCAAAAAGGATCATGTCCATATTTTTAACTAGAATAACTATTTTAATTACGAGGCATATCCAGAAAGTAAGTGTACTGAATTTTTGTAGGTTACAATTTTTTTTATTTAAACAAAAAAATTACATGGTTACCGTAGTACATATGTAAGCTATTTTTCGACATAGTCGCCATTCCTCTCAATGCAGGTGGTGAAGCGGGGTATCAACTTTTTGATGCCTTCCTCGAAGTAGTTTCCCGCCAACCCCCCCGTCCACTTCTCCACCTCTTCCTTTACCTCCTCGTCGGTTGAAAACCTTTTTCCACCCATGTGCAGCTTCAGGGAGGTAAAGAGATAGTAATCTGAAGGTGCTAGGTCAGGGGAATGCGCGGGATGGTTCAGGACAATCCATTTAAACGAGGCGAGCAATTCCGTCTGGCATTGTCGTGCAACAGGCAGACACCCTTTGTCAGCATGCCTCTCCTCTTGTTCTGAATCGCCCTCCGCAATTTTTTTAGGGTCTCACAGTATCTTGCAGAGTTGATGGTCTCCCCTTGAGGCATATATTCAATTAAAATTATGCCTTGACAGTCCCAAAACACGGATGCCATGATTTTCTTGGCTGAAATTGTGGTTTTGAACTTTTTGGCGGAGGGCTAAGAGGTGTGACGCTACTGTTGAGACTGCCTTTTGGTTTCAGGCGTGTAGTGTGCAACCCAAGTTTCATCTCCAGTAACGATGGAGCGGATAAATTCATCTCCATGGAGTTTGCAGCGCCTCAAAAACTCTTGCCCGGCCTCCACTCGATTCAACTTGGCGGGAGATGGGATTGACATTTTTCACGAAACGTGTTGTCGCGTCGACACTTCTCAACGTACTGACCTCGAACCGGTCTCGTTGCGGAGGGGAAGGGTCAGGCTACACGGAAGTGTAGCCAACATGTCGAAAATAAAATCCATCCGGTCGTGAGAGCCTCAGTACACTTAGTTTCTGGATATGCCTCGTATTATGATTCGATTTTAAACAACAAATCAAGTCACCTTAAGTGATTTTAAGGATTTCAGATATTTTTACAATGAATTATTATATCATATATTTTTAATGCAAACAGTTTTTTTGCGATTTCTCAACATTCTGATTTGGTGGACATGTTATTTTTATAATATTACCTCCTCAATAGTGTTTAATTATCAACTTTTATGTATGGAAGTGAAACATGAAACAAAATTGAAAAAAAACATGCATTGGGAAGAATATATAGGGTGACAATTAATGACAGAATATGGAATGAAGTGACAATTAATAACAGAATATGGAATGAATGTGAACTTAAGGCTGATGTGGTAAGATGAAGAAGAGAATGCTGAGATGGTTTGGGCATGTGAAATGAATGAATGATGAAAAATTAATAAAAAAATATATATCATAGTGAGAAGAAGACCAAGGAAAGTATGGTTGGATCGAGTGAATGATATTCTGAAAGAAGGAAACATAGAAAGTCAGAGAAATCATAGAAATTGCATGAGGTGTATGGATGTGGAAGAAGAGAGATGTGTGTCGAGATATGAAAGTCTGGAGCTCTGTCTTCTCTACCTACTCTGACAGGGAAATGGCCTAATGGTATGTATGTAAAAATATAACACCATTTTTCACTAACCTTATACCCGGCACCTCCGACCCTCAGAACTGAATCAGGTTTCAGTGCCTCAAGACAGCTCTCGACAAGTGCATTGGAATGAGATCGTGATGTAGTTATGATAAGTTGTGAAGGCTTTTCCGTAGATGGAGGGCTCAGACCCTCAACACCATAACCCTGAAGACCCCAAATGGTGCGGCCAGTGTCCCCGGAAGAACTGCCCCAGTACGGTTGATGGATAATTCCACCAACTGGATGTTCACGGATTGATATGCCGATTAACACGGTGACATGCTCAAGGAAACCTGGTAAGGATAATTGAAAGTCATTATAATGACAATGAAAGTACTTTTATGAACGGAAAAAAAAATAGTCCTCCACCAAGAAAGAAGAGGCAAAACATTAAATTATGTATAAGCATACAGAATGATAAGGATGATGGCAAATCCATGGTGTGTTCATGGCAACATGTATTATATTATTGTATTATGCTTCAGTTGTATGCAGTACAGCCTGCCAGGTTTATTTCCATGTTAAAATCTCTTACAACAAATCAGAAAAAAAATTTATAGGTCTAAAATGAAAATGAGACAAAAACTCTTTTTAAAAAATTTGGGTACTATACTCGAGAAATTGTAGCAAGGTCCCTGTGATAGTTCACAAATTTGCCCCAATACAACGTAACGTACCTTGTAATGACATTCAGTAATTTAATTATTTTATCAACTTTAATATAAGTCTCGATTCTAATAAATAGCAAGTTATTTAGGTAAATACATTACATAAAACTAACAATAATGACTAATTAATACATCTCGTTACAAATTAGCAAACATGTGGCAGTTTGTTAAAATCAAATAATATTTGGTGACGTTTATCAAAAGTCACTACGTTAGTCTGCATTGGCTAGGGATGGGGTATTCGATAATTGGATTTTCGATTTTTTTATACCTAAATTAAATGTTCGTAATTATAGTTCGGAAATTCTAGGATGAGTCCTGTGACAACTCACAAATTTGCCCCAATACAACCTTATGTAATGTATTTACCTAAATAACTTGCTATTTATTAGAATTGAGGCTTATATTAAAGTTGATAAAATAATTAAAATTACTGAACATCGTTACAAGGTTGTATTGGGGCAAATTTGTGAGCTGTCACAGGACTCATCCTAGAATTTCCGAACGTATTAATTCATAATGGATCTTGGCCTATTTAAAGATAGATACAAATCATACAATACATTAGAAAGTCAGTATAATGAAAATTAGGAATTAAAATGTCAGTTTAGAGAAAAACAATTTTTCCATTTATAAAAAAACTATTTTACCCCATCCCTTTGAGACATGACATTTCAAATGTCACAGGGACCATCCTACATTTTCTCAAGTATAACAGGCCCCGAATTGGAAAACAGGCATCTTAACAACTTGGCCACGGACGTTATTTATTATTTTTTTATACTTCGAGGCCATATGGTTAATAAGCTGGAGTTAATGCTTAAGGCGTCAGTTTGAAACCCAAACTGAGCTAATGCCTTCAAATTGTAAGGACATTTTACAGCACACTTTTCTGGAAGAGGATATTATGTTATATTACAATTTCATTGTATACAGTATAACCTGGCAGGTTAATTGCTATATGTCAATCTCTTCCAGCCAACTGGAAAGGTGTTTAACAAGCTTTAAATGAAAACAAGATTAGAACTCTTTAAAAAAATGGGTACTAACGGGAATCAAACCAGCAACACCGATCTTACCAACTTGGCACCGGTATATTTTATTATTATTTTTTAAAACAGTAGTTAATTGTTATTTATGATTGTTTTATTTTTAAAAATTAACAAACCAACAAAATGATAAAATATTATAAGTTATGTCCTGTATGATTTTGATTTTTTATACATACATACATACCATCAAGCCATTTCCCTGTTGGGGTAGGCAGAGAGGACAGAGCACCATACTTTCCTTTATCGACACACACACCCTTAGGCTCCCCCACATTCATACAACTTCTATGATTTCTTTGACTTTCTACATTTACATTTCAAAATATAATTCACTTGATCAAATCATACATTCCTTGGTCTTCCTATCACACCCTTCCCACTCACATTTCTACATAACTGTTTTATTCCTCTTTCTTTCTTCATTTGTCCCACATGCTTCTTCATCTTATTCAACACATCATCAGCCTTAATTTCACACTCATCTCCAATCACTTCATTTTGTATTATGTCATACATATTCCCCCCCCCCCATGTATTCATCGCAATGCACACATTTCTACAGCATTCATTCGACTCCTATCGGTTATTTTCACTGGTTTTTTATTGTATGATGGGAAGAAATTGAAAAAAAAATTATGTGAAAGATTCTTGTGCACAACATTTGTCTCCTCCACATTCACACATCTCGTCATGCACAATCTTCTATTATTCATATTTTTCCCTTTACCTTCTTTAAAAATCTGGTCCAGTCACATTTACCTCAGTCTACCTCTTCCACGCACACCTTCCATTCTTTCTTTTGTATATTCGCTTAGTTATTCTTTCATAACTCACTCTCTCCATATGTCCAAACCATCTTAAAGTTCCTTTCTTCATTATACTTAAAATGTCCATTTAATCCATGTATTTGTTTTTGATGTCTTCATGTATTCTTTTAAACATTTTAAATCCACAAATTTTTTTAGTGCACGTATCTCCACATCATTCTTACACTTATCCTTCTTCTGCTAAGTCCAAGTTTCACTTCCAGAGATCAAGATAGGCACCAACACACTATTGGGTGTACAAATAAGTCACCGCCGTTTGACAAAAGTTGGCGCCACCAGTAAGTTATGGTTAAAATTGTCAGATGTAAAATGTCATTATCGTAAGGTTGGACATCTGTCAACAACATGACCTTGAAATATTAGTGAATTATTATCAGTATAACATATTTTTTTGTGTTCGAAAATGTCAAGTTTTGAGCCGAATAAGCGTCATTTGCGGGAACTTTTGATTTACTTCTTCAATTTGAAGAAATCTGCAGCTGAGGCGCATCGATTGCTTGTAGAAGCATATGGTGAGGCTGCCTTAAGTGAGAGAAGTTGTCGTGAGTGGTTTCAAAAGTTTAAGAACGGTGAATTTGACATCGAAGACAAAGAACGTAGTGGAAGGCCGAAAGTGTACGAAGACGCGGAATTGGAAGTATTATTGGATCAAGATTCGTGCCAAACGCAAGAAGAACTTGCACTTACATTAGGAGTGACTCAACAAGCAATTTCACATAGGTTGAAATCATTGGGAATGATTCAAAAACAAGGAAATTGGGTTCCATATGAACTGACACCGAGAAACGTTGAACGCCGATTTTCCACATGTGAAATGCTGCTTGCCAGGCATAAACGAAAGGGTTTTCTGCACCGTATAGTCACTGGTGATGAAAAATGGATCCACTATGATAATCCAAAAAGGAAGAAATCATGGGCAACCCCTGGCCATGCTTCAACATCTACAGCTAAGCCAAATATTCATGGAAAAAAACTCTTGTTGTGTATTTGGTGGGATCAGCTTGGTGTCGTGTATTATGAGTTGCTCAAACCGAACGAAACCATTGCTGGGGCTGTCTACCGAGCACAATTGATGAGATTGAGTCGAGCACTCGAGGAAAAGCGCGCCCACTGCTACTCCAGACACGACAAAATTATTCTCCTGCATGATAATGCTCGTCCACATGTTGCGGCGCCGGTCAAAACCTTTTTGGAAACAATCAATTGGGAAGTTTTACCCCACCCGCTGTATTCACCAGACATTGCTCCTTCTGATTTTCACTTGTTTCGATCGATGACGCATGACCTGTCTGAGCAGCACTTCACATCATATGAAGATACCAAAAATTGGGTCGATTCGTGGATAGCCTCAAAAGATGAAGCATTCTTCCGACGCTGTATCCGTATGCTGCCAGAAAGATGGGAAAAGGTAGTGGCAAGCGATGGGCAATACTTCGAATAAAACATGAGGTTCCGTTCTTTCACAATAAATGCCCAATTTTTGATAAAAAACGGCGGAAACTTATTTGTACACCTAATATTATGTATTATCATTATTGCTACTTTTATGAGAAGTATAATAATGTTAATTTATCAAAGTCCAAAGGATAACAAATCAAACATTATTAAGTTGGGAGAGGAAGATGGATATCTCATATGATGTAAAGAAAAAAAAACAAACCAAATGAAAAAAATTCAAATATCCAACAATTTCATATCGAAAATTAATGCAGACTATACCATAAGATGAACCTTTTTACTTAGAAAATCAATTTAACCACTTAACAGTCGGATTTTTAACATGCGACGTAACACAATGAAGAAATGTGAATGTATAAATTCTATACGAAAATATATTCCGTTCGGAGAAAACAAGTTGAAACAAGATCTGCCCAAACGACGCTCGGGAGAAATATTCCCAACAAGTCGAAACAAGATTTGCCCGAACGAGGCTCGGGCTCGTCAGTATAAAAAGAAACTTCGTGCCCGAGTCCCGCTCGGGCAAAACTGTCAAGTGGTTAAAATTGGAGTGTGTCTTTTGATCCAAAGGTAGGTCTGCAGAAAATTTAAACTACGAGGGGAGGTCAATAAATTCGCGGAATTAAGGGGAACAAGCCATTTTTCATTTTCAATATATTCACCATTAACTCGAATACATTTCTCAAATCTTTCAATAAGCTTATTTATACCCATAAAAAAAGATTTGCTTTTGCCATCAAAATAAGCCAAAATTACACTTTTAACTTCTTTATGGTGCGTAAATTTTTTCCCTCGAAGTTCTTCTTTCGTATTTGGAAACAAATAATAGTCAGACGGAACCAGATCTGGTCTGTAGGGAGGGTGATTTAACGTTTGGAATTGGAATTGGTTTGATATACACTAAAAACTATAATCATTACGAAAGATCGTATCGAATTCCATTTATAGTTCCTCTAAAACCCATATTTGCCCCAAATTTATGATTCCTTTTTCTCAAAAAACGCAACGCACAGAAGGAAAAAATTGCACACACATAAACAATATTGCATGCAGATGTGCAAATCACATTTTCCAAGCATCAAACATACTCAAATATTGAAAACTTGCGTTTTAAACTTACATTATCATTGAAAGAAGGGCAAAAATTTTGGTGTTATTTTAATGATAGACTTTCATTGCATGTACTAAATTTTTCACAAATTTTGATACTATTAATTTGTGTTAAGTTTTTGTTTTCATTGTGTAAATAAATTAATCATTATGAATTGAAATCAGTTTCTAATTAAAAAGCAAATTGCAATTTTAATTTTTGATGCACAGTGGAACCTCAGTTTTCGAACTTATTTATTTATTTAACACTTTCATTGTAAATAAAATCAGGCGGGCTTATTGCCAGGCGGCAATCTCTTCCAACCAACCAGACAAAAGTAAATGAAGCAAGTTACGTGGTCGCATAAATCATTCAAATGACTATCCATCCCCATCGAAATCCATAAACACATACGTGAGCATATGTCCATGAACCCCACAAAGACGGACAATCACCTGAACATTATTTTTCATATAAAGTGAGATATCATCAATCAAAAGAAATGGAAGGGATGGTGGAGAGGAAAGGAAAAGATAAATCAGGAATGAAACACGTTATTTTATTGACTAGAAATGAACAGGTTTTTCAGTCGCTTCTTAAAGCATGCCAAGGACGGAGCGAGTCTTATATTGGTTTGTAACTAATTCCAGAGTCATTGCATGGACAGTAAAGGACTACGTAAAAAAAGAGGAGCGGAAATATATAGCGCAGCAACACAATAATATATTCATTGTGTTGCTGCGCTATATATTTTCAAAAATATATAGCGCAGCAACACAATAAATATATTAAATAAATGAAAGTGCAGTTTGCACTTAAGCTGTATTGAGAGATGATGGTGTACATGGAAGGTGGTGAGGCAAGTAAAGGAGGAGAAATGTTATCCTTTGGCAATGGAGTCACCTTACATAAAAAATCAAGCGACTGTCTTTCTGTGGTTCTTTTTCTTTTCTGTATCACTAAATAAATTATCCAATGAGCTTTGTTTTCGCCTGCGTTTTAAAATGTTTCTGAAGTGAAATTGTCATTGAAAATGTATGTTAGAGTATCGAATCCTTCGAGATGCGAGACGTTTGAAAACCGAGGTTCCACTGTATACATATTATTTAATCCACATTTTACTGAGAACTTCCAAGTTGAGAAAATCTTCATAGTTTGGATTTATATATGGGCCAATGTCACGTGCCAGTCAGTCTTATGATAATTCAAATTAGAGCAATAGATTTAACTTTTTAAAAAATCGAGAAGAAAAGTGTACGAACGAAAATCTTGTAGCTTCTCTCGAATGGTTCGAATTTTTTGAGTTAAAAATTACAGTATTCGTATAACGGGTAAGGCAGCCAGTGCTGGCATAGAAGCAGCAAGAGAATTTTCTAAACAATCAAGAATTACAATTTAGTGGGTGGATATGCTCCGAATTTGATATTAAATGCTGAAAAAACATTTATTTCACAAGAAGAAAGAACGACGTCAGAATTCAAAGGTGTGTTACTTATCCCTATATTTGGCATATTATTTTTACTCTCGTTAACGTAAAGATTTTGAGGAATGTTAAACAAGGTATTACTGTATAGGTGTTCACAGCCATTAAATACTAGGCTCGTCCAGAAAGTAAAGAACGATTGCGCACCACGCCCTGCGCCGATCCCCCACCACCGCGATCGTACGCACGCCAGTTATCTCCTTTCCTCACTTCAGTGTGAGACGAGTTTTGTTGCTGAACGGTCGTGCGTCTTTGTTCTGTAACCTTTCAAAATGGCTGCGTCCATCGAAAATCTCGCCAAATGTGAAGCGCGTAGTGTCATTCGTTTTCTGAATGCGCAAATTGTTCGGCCTATCGAAATTTATAGGCAACTTTAAGCACAATACATGAATCTTTCCCACAAATTTCACGATCGTTTCTACATGAAATAGTGACAGAGAACCTTGGCTACAAAAAAATGTGTGCTCGGAAAAGAAACACCGAATCTCAACACCAGAAAAGTGATGGCAACAGTTTTTTGGGACCGAAAGGGTTTGATCCACGTGGAGTTTATCCCAAGAGGACACACAATAAACTCAGAGGTCTATTGTGAAACTCTTCAACGACTTAGACGCGCCATCAAAAACAAGAGACGTGGAATGTTGTCGGGAAAGGTGGTTTTGATTCATGACAATGCGCGGCCTCATGCATCATCACGAACACAGCGAGAACTTCAACGTCTTAAATGGGAAATTTTTGGACATCCTCCTTACAGCCCTGACTTGGCACTGAGTGATTTTCACTTATTCCCGAAACTAAAGGAATTTTCGGATGGAAAACAGTTCGCAAACGATGAAGACCTCAAACAAGAAGTGACATCCTGGCTCAAATCTTTTGCGGTAGAAGAGTATAACATCGGAATTGAAAAATTGGTTCCACGTTACAATAAATGCCTTGACAGCTATGGCGACTACATTGAAAAATAGAGTAAGGTACTGTGCCTTTGTAAATAAAGTTTTGTGTTGATATCTTTCGTTTTTATTTAGTTATGCCTAAACGTTATTTACTTTCTGGACGACCCACGTACATAACATATTTGATAAGAAAACTTACCAAGGGAAGACGAACTATAAAGAAACCTTCATAGATTTTCCGATATGTGATAGTAACCCATTCGGATTTAGGTGAAGTATAGTGTATGTGTGTGATGTTCATATAAAATTATACATTTTATATCTTTTTAAGGTGTCTTTAACTTTTCAGAAAAAAAGTTTAAGAATATATGATATAATTATCTTATTACGTTACAATAAGTGCCTTGACAGCTATAGCTATGGCGACTACATTGAAAATATAGAGTAAGGTACTGTGATTTTGTAAATAAACTTTTGTGTTGATATCTTTCGTTTTTATTTTTTAGTTATGCCAAAACGTTCTTTACTTTCTGGACGACCCATGTATATAAAACATCTTTATTAATTGTACACTGGTTGGAGATAAAAGCAATATGAAATTTGATAAGCTTCAAAATTCGAAATATAAATTACATTAGTTTCTCATAACTTAATTTTATCTATTGATTTACAATCAATAGTGGATGAAATTAAAACATGCTTTTTAAATTCCTGTTTAAATCGCTCGACTTGGCATACAACACGATAAGAGCTGAAAAAATAAAACATAGTATGATACATGAATGCCTCGGATAATTGTGGATTACGTGTGAGTATTTTAATAGTTTAAAAATAAGTTAGAGAAAGATAAAATAACCCACACCCAGTGTTAGTGACGTGGACATGTTTGATGGTTAACATAGCTCATTACCATATTCTGAATGCAGTAAACTTAGGTACCACTTCGCAGTGATAAACGGGTGCATTATTATTGCTTTCCACCTTTCCCACGTACGAGTATTCCCTTTTAGCATTAAAGCACCTAAAATTACAAACAACACAATCAAACGACATCCTGACCCACGTCACGTGTGTTTCGTATCTTGTTTTACTTATTCGATGATATATTCATTTATTGTGATAGAGAAAAACTAAGAAAAGTATATTTTGAAAGAAGGAAATAAGAAAACTAAGAAAAATCATAAGAGTAGTATGAGAAGGTGTATAGATGTAAAAGAGGTGAAACGTGTCACAATAGGTATGTCTGGCGCTTTCTCCTTTCTGCCTATTCTAGCAAGAAGAGGGATACTCAGATGCGGAACAAATAAGAGTGGTTCAAATGTATTTCAAATTAATCCCAATATATTTTGTAAAAAATATGCGAAAAATCCCAAGTATTTTTTGGCAAAAAAAAAACAGTAGTCTATATTTTTTATCTCAGTTAACCTGTACACCGCGTTAAAAATCAAATTCCACGAATCCTGTGCGCGGCACAATTTCGGCGTATTTTAATTTCTAAATTTAAACGCGTATTTTGTTTAGAACCACTGATATTTGATTACAACACCGAGTAAACATAACATTCAAGTAATTTTCTGATAATAAATAATAGTCGTTACTCTTAAGGAGACTCATTAAATAAAGGAGATAAACTAAAAATTACGTAAAATACACAAAGGAATGCTACAGATCAGATCACAGGCGTTTGCGCTTCCCGCGAGGAACACGTTAATATTTAGTTTTAAAACATAATTTTTTTGTGTTTAACTCCCTGTACGAGTAGACTGTAAAATATTAAGTAATTTTCATATTTCATAAAAAAAAAATATGTTTATGTTTTTTTTATTAAACATAAAAACTTGTATGAAAATTTTGAGGCCGTTGATCGGCCCCGTGGGATTTTTAGCATACACCAGTTGGGGCCGATAATTGGCCTCGTGGGATTAAAAGGGTTAGCCATCGATTTTGGTACAATACATTTGCATTGAGAAATGAAGGAAGAAAGGATATTCCGAGTAGATAGATCATAGATGCGGATTGTGGAGCATTTCAACAAGAAACAAAATGTCCGAAAGAAACTCGACTAACGAGACTGAACACCTCGGACAATGAATAACATCGCTACAATGGCTGGCATTATTACAAAATAATCTGACGATTTCAACCAGGCAATTGGCATTGGACGTTGATATCAGTCAAAGGAGTGTGTCCCGTATATCGAACAACAATTTGAAATTATTCTGTTATAAAATTTAACTGGTACACAGTCTTACTCCGGGAAACCCACTAAATTACCTAGAATTTTGCCGAAAATTGTTACAATTTAAGAAGGAACGAGGCCTATTTCGAGCTTAACGGCAATGTTAACAAGCAAAACTGCCATATTTGGACTATAGAAACTCCCCATAAATTGCAGCAACAAAAATTACAACCAGAGCGAGTCACTGTTTGGTGTGCAGTATTATTGGCCAAGTGCATTATTGGTCGATAATTTTTTTAACGAAATGCTGTAACCATAGCAGTAAATGGTGAGCATTATTTAGAGCAGTGTTCCCCAACCGGTGGTCCGCGCCGGTCGGGGAACACTGTTCTGCGGTCCTTCAACAAAAGTTCTGCGGTCCGTGCCGGGCCGCAGAACTTTTCCGCCGGGCCGCAAACAGTATGCCAAATTTCAAGAAATTCGCCATACAAAAATATTAAATATAGGATTTTCATCCATGTCCTTAATAAAATCGAAACAAAGGTATTCCTTTGTTTCGATTTTATTGAGGACAGTCTATTGACTGGACGTGATTGCAGCACTTCGTCTGTCAGAGACAGCACTGCAGCCAAGAATATCCAATATATTAGCAAAGATATTGGATATTCTTGGCTGCAGTGCTGCAGCAGGTTTTCGCATTAGTTTGTTGCAAAAACCCCATGGTTTTTGTTAAATTTTAATTGTATCAGACAACGTTACAATTAAAATTGTTTAACTGTTATATGTATATTTGTCAATTATAGTTACATATGTCCATTTGTCACGATATAAGATTAAAAAAATATTAAATAAAAAAAACATTTTTATTTCAATATTAGTGGTCCGCGAAAAAAATTTCCTTGGTCCACATGTCTAAAAAGGTTGGGGAACACTGATTTAGAGTAAATTTTCTTTTTAGAATTGCACTAAAAATGTATGGTTTTAACACGATGGGGCCACTTGCCACATTACAAGAACCGTAATTGATGCTCTGTGTTGAAAATTTAACGAATGGATAATCTCACGGAACAGCATACACCAGATCTCACTGCTCCAGATTTTTATTTTTGGGGTTATTGCAAACAGGAGGTGTATAAAATCAAACTACGCAAGATAAACGAGCTGGTGGCATCAATGAGGGCCTTTATTGAAGCCATAACCTTAACCAGCTGTTGGAAACTTATGGCAGGAAGGTTTTTTGGTGGCACGCCATAAAGAATGACAAATAATGAAATTCTTCTGTGCATTTAATTTATTAAAAAAATATTCTTATAACAGTAACACTAAAATACACGAAATTATAAGTTTGTGGAGAAATATTTAAAAAATCTATCACTGCGTGACTCATTTTCTTAAGTGCAATTATCAATTTTTGAGGGGGAAAATCCAAAAATTTTTGCTGCGCACAATCTCACTTTAATTTTGAACAGGCCCTCCAATTTATATTGTGCATGGGGCCATGTAAGTAATTTGAATTATAATGAAGTAATGTAATAGTAATTAAATAAATATTCAATTTCTTAGATAGGTTTTTCTTTAAAAAATACCCCCCCATGAAAAATTCCCGACCGCTTCCCTAAGTCATATTAGCAACTGTAATAAACAATATTTTAGTTCAAAGAAGGCACTGCGTCAATGAGTACAGGGGATATTTAAATCAAATTATTTTTAAAAAATGACTAGTCAAAAAGAAATTAACAAATTACTGAATTGACTAAAAAAAAATTTTTTTTACATTTAAAAATGAAAAAATTGCTTTCTGAATTAATTTTTGTAGTAAGATTCACATACAAACAAGCGTTTTATCCCTTCCTGATTTTTCGCATAGTTGAAATTTTATAAACTGAAAGACTTGAAATTCAAAACATGCATCCCTTCAGAAAGCCACCACTTTGGAATAAAAATATTTGTACGTTTTATTGAACACTGGTACTGATGCTAATACGAATTTGGATTTCTGGCTCAGTTGGCAATGACAATTATATATCAGACTGGTGTCATGTTACTTTACTATGGACCACCCACATCAAAAGTGTATCTCGAGGCACTCTTCAGGCGGAATGATCCTGGTTTGTTATGAGAGCAGTGCATATACAATATCAGACTGGTGTCATGTTACTTTACTATGGACCACCCACATCAAAAGTGTATCTCGAGGCACTCTTCAAGCGGAATGATCCTGGTTTGTTATGAGAGCAGTGCATATACAATATCAGACTGGTGTCATGTTACTTTACTATGGACCACCCACATCAAAAGTGTATCTCGAGGCGCTCTTCAAGCGGAATGATCCTGGTTTGTTATGAGAGCAGTGCATATACAATATCAGACTGGTGTCATGTTACTTTACTATGGACCACCCACATCAAAAGTGTATCTCGAGGCGCTCTTCAAGCGGAATGATCCTGGTTTGTTATGAGAGCAATGCTTATACAATATCAGACTTGTGTCATGTTACTTTACTATGGACCACCCACATCAAAAGTGTATCTCGAGGCGGTATTCAGGCGGAATGATCCTGGTTTATTATGAGAGCAGTGCTTATATATCAGACTGGTGTCATGTTACTTTACTATGGATCACCCACATCAAAAGTGTATCTTAAGGCACTCTTCAGGCGGAATGATCCTGGTTTGTTATGAGAGCAGTGCATATACAATATCAGACTGGTGTCATGTTACTTTACTATGGACCACCAACATCAAAAGTGTATCTCGAGGCGCTCTTCAAGCGGAATGATCCTGGTTTGTTATGAGAGCAGTGCTTATACAATATCAGACTGGTGTCATGTTCTTTACTATGGACCACCCACATCAAAAGTGTATCTCGAGGCGCTCTTCAGGCGGAATGATCCTGGTTTGTTATGAGAGCAGTGCATATACAATATCAGACTGGTGTCATGTTACTTTACTAAGGACCACCCACATCAAAAGTGTATCTCGAGGCGCTCTTCAGGCGGAATGATCCTGGTTTATTATGAGAGCAGTGCTTATATAGTATATCAGACTGGTGTCATGTTAATTTACCATGGACCGCCCACATCAAAAGTGAATCTCAAGGTGCTCTTCAGGCGGAACGATTCTGGTTTGTTAAGAGAACAAAGCTTTGGTTTCATGTTTTATCGAAAGTGTTTAGTTCATTGATTCAAAGTAGATATTTTAATAACAGGTAACATTTTTCAGACTCTTTGGATATTACTGTTTTATTTTTGCTTATGGGTTTATACATCTCCAATACTTCTAAATTCATTGTTTTGTATAAATTTTATGACATTTGTAAACTTTAACTTCACCTTTAATGAAATTTTGATTTGTCTTGACAATATAGTTTGCATCAATTTTGAAATTTATTATTGTACGGAAAACGTCCATGTTCTTGTATTCTAATGGCTATGTTCCTTGTTATTACAATATACAAATATACTTTCACAATTATTAGGTCCTTACATATGAAATTGGCGTTTTGCCGTACTGGCAACTTTGATCTCAAATATCTTCTCTTTGGTTAGGAATTCCAAATTAAAATTTATATAGCTATTTACTCAAGTATTTGTGTTTCGAAAATTATAATTCATTTGTTTTTTCCTCAATTGTTTTTTTTCTTTGCGTCACTCAGTTTACAAAATGGAAAACTTGAAATATCGCGTTATTTACGAGTACGAGTTCCACCGTGGCACCAGTGCTGCAGAAACGGCTCGAAGGATTAATGATGTGTATGGCGACGGTGCCGCAAAAGAAAACACAGTGCGTTTTTGGTTCCAACGTTTTCGTTCTGGAAATTTCGACCTGCAGAAGAAGCCCCGTGGACGGCCGGAGACCAAAGTTGATAATGAAGAATTGAAGGCTATTGTGGAAGCGGATCCATCGCAAACCACGTCCGAGTTAGCTGCAGGCTGCGGTGTTAGTGATAAAACTGTTTTAATCCACTTGAAGCAAATTGGGAAGGTGAAAAAGCTTGAAAGGTGGGTACCTCACGAATCGAGTGAAGCAAATCAACAAACGCGCGTTGACTGCTGCGTTGCATTACTCAACCGGCACAATAATGAAGGGATTTTGAATCGAATCATTACCTGTGATGAAAAGTGGATCCTGTATGATAATCGGAAGCGCTCATCGCAATGGCTGAACCCTGCCGAACCAGCCAAACCATGCCCCGAGCGAAAATTGACTCCAAAAAAGTTACTTGTGAGCGTTTGGTGGACTAGTGCTGGTGTCGTTCACTACAGCTTTCTTAAATCTGGCCAGACGATTACGGCAGATGTCTATTGTCAGCAACTGCAAACCATGATGGAAAAGCTAGCTGCTAAACAACCGAGGCTGGTTAATCGCTCTAGGCCACTGCTGCTTCACGATAACGCTAGACCACACACTGCACAACAGACGGCTACCAAATTAGAAGAGCTTCAATTGGAATGTCTAAGACATCCACCGTACTCTCCGGACCTTGCCCCGACAGATTACTATTTTTTTCGAAATTTGGATAACTTCTTGCAAGGGAAAAAATTCAACTCCGATGGGGCAGTCCAAACCGACTTCAAAGATTTTATTGATTCCCGTCCGAATGGTTTTTTTAGTAAAGGGATCGATGAACTACCTATGAGATGGCAAAAGTGCATAGATAGCAATGGTACATACTTTGATTAAATAAATATATTATATTAAAAAAAAATCAACTTTATGTTCCTCCCAAACAAAACGCCAATTTCATATGTAAGGACCTAATATATTAAAGCTGAGAATTATTTTATTTATTTCACAATACTTCAGAAAGTCTAGGATGAACCGTGCGACGTTTAAAACATCATGTCACAAAGGGAAGGGGTAAAATATTTTTTTTTTACAAATCGAATAGTTTTTTTTGTTTGTTTGTTGTTTATAGTTAAGTCATTAACGTTGTGGAGGTTTAAAGACATTGTAATTTATTTTTAACAAACACTGTTTATTCCACTTTTTTGTGACGGTATAACCCTACCGGTTTCAAGGCTTTCACCTCATCTTCAGGGGAGCGCAAACAAGACTAAATGCTGTTCGAACTGGTACCGATATAGACACTTCAACGGTTGGAGGCTGGGGGGTGAGGAGGGCTAGGGATAATTTCGGCCAAGAGCCGGGAGATTTTGGGGAAATAACTGTTCAACAGATGCTCCGATCGGTATACTGACTTAGAAATTTCTAGGGCCTCTAATCTGTCCAATTTATTTCCGTTGCTGCTAATATGTAAGAATTTGGCATCATCGATAGAAAAAGTATGATTCTCACGGTGACAATGATTAGCCATTTCAGAATAAATTAGAGGATTTGTTAAGGCAGATTGGTGTTCACGAAATCTCTTTTCAAAAGATCTTCCTGTCTTTCCTATATAGAAATTATCACAGTCAGCACATAAAAGTTTATACACACCACTGTTGCTAAGTATTCCATTTTTGCCTTTCCCATTAAATAAGAGTTTCCGGAGATTAAAGTTAGTGTAAAAAGCTGGCTTTATGTGACTTGGAATATTTTTGGTTATTTCATTTGATATATTTTTTATAAATAGGACTTTGCTCCATTTATAGGTATGCTTATAGGTGTACTTTGCTCCATTTATAGGTATGCTTATAGGTGTACTTTACTCCATTTATAGGTATGCTTATAGTTTTTTTATAAATCGAACAATTGTTTTTCTCTAAACTGACGTTTTAATTCCCAATTTTCATTATACTGACTTTCTAATGTATTGTATGATTTGTATCTATCTTTAAATAGGCCAAGATCCACAATGAATCAATACTAATTACGAACATTTCATTTTAGGTATAAAAAATCGAAAATCCAATTATCGAATACCCCATCATCCTTAGCCAATGCGGACTAACGTAGTGACTTTTGACAAACGTCACCAAATATTATTTGATTTTTACAAACTGCCATATTTTTGCTAATTTGTAACAAGATGTATTAATTTGTCATTATTGTTAGTTTTTTGTAATGTATTTTCCTAAATAACTTGCTATTTATTAGAATCGAGGCTTATATTAAAATTGATAAAATAATTAAAATTACTGAACATCGTTACAAGGTTGTATTGGGGCAAATTTGTGAGCTGTCATACGACTCATCCTAGATTTTCCGAACTATAACATCTTGACGGATTTCGCTCCACAAACTTTCAGAAACCTTTTCATAGACGCTTTTAGAACAAAAACAGTAAATAAACAAGTAACTTAAATATTTTTTTATTTATTTCTTTGTATTGTGGAGTTCCACCAAAAAATATCAGTCAAAAAGGTATCAATAAATTGATCATATGTAAAACAAGATACGAAATCATACTGAACATAACAAATAACATTTTTTGGTATTGAAAGACAAACAAAAATAATTATTTATCAACAGTAATAGACAATACACAGAGATCACACTAAATAAGGAGATAGTAACATTTAACGCATGCCACAATCAATAAATACAAATGTTACATTCAAGATAGAAATTAAAAGTCAGAAATAAAAATATATTTAAAGGTTAACATTTAATATTTGTTTCATATAACATATGTGTGTATTATAACATAAAAGATTAAATTATTTGCATAGTTTTAAGTCACATTCCCACTTGTACGCAGTCATACTTCAAGAAAATTTGTATGAACTTTATAATAAACTACAAAGATGCAGGCAGGCAACCTTACAATCTGACACAAAATACACTATAATAAAAAAGTATACAAGTCCTGTAATATTGCAGGTATACTAAAGTTGGCTCACAGTCCATCTAAAGGCAGCTCGTGAGTTGCTCACGGTACTATTGTGTTCTAGTGGGAATCTTAATAATTTTAATATTGTAGGCATACTACAGTTGGCTCACAGTCCATCTAAAGGCAGCTCGTGAGTTGCTCACGGTACTATTGTGTTCTAGTGGGAATCTTAATAATTTAAATATTGCAGGCATACTACAGTTGGCTCACAGTCGATCTAAAGACAGCTTGTGAGTTGCTCACAGTACGCTTGTGTTCTAGTGGGAATCTTAATAATTTAAATATTGCAGGCATACTACAGTTGGCTCACAGTCGATCTAAAGGGAGCTTGTGAGTTGCTCACGGTACGCTTGTGTTCTAGTGGGAATCTTAATAATTTAAATATTGCAGGTATACTACAGTTGGCTCACAGTCGATCTAAAGGCAACTTGTGAGTTGATCACGGTACGCTTGTGTTCTAGTGGGAATCTTAATAATTTAAATATTGCAGGCATACTACAGTTGGCTCACAGTCGATCTAAAGGCAGTTTGTGAGTTGCTCACGGTACGATCGTGTTCTAGTGGGAATCTTAATAATTTAAAAGATTAAATATTTTCTGATAAAGATTTCATAAAAATCAAAAATAACTATTTTCTATGCATATAAATTATATTCATAGATATGTTTGTTAGAAAACTAAATAAAATATACAGGAAAAATGCATTTTATTTTTATAAATGTGTTACTAGTACATTGATTGGAGATTATCTAGGGTTTTGGGAATTTTATTAATTATCTTATATACAAAAAATTACAATTTAAGGTGTAATCTTTATAGAGAGTATAATTTCTAGTTTTATAGGAATGAAAAAAACAACATAGAAATTAAATACAGTACACTCATACTTTGCTTTTAATGGAATTTCACTGTAACGGAAATGAAATCAATATATGACATATTTTTACGAGGATTTTTAAAAGAATTGATAAATATAAATTGCTCATAATTTGGAGGTTAATAAGAAGGGTTTAATGCAGTGTTTCCCAACGTTTTTTGTGCTATGCCTCACCTAAGCCTTTCTAAAATTCTTATGCCCCCCCTACGTAACGGTAACGCGACAAAGCGATCAAAATACGACTAAGCGGCTGCAACAAAAGGGTTAAACTTTAACCCATGCAAAGGGTTTTATAAATATCTTTTCTTAAATATAAATTAAAATGTAATTACAGGCAATGATCAGATTTGTCTTCTTTAATATTTGACTACTTAAATTCTTAGTCAATCGAATAGAATTTTTATATAAAAAAAATATAAAAAAATACAACGGTTTAGTTTTATTGTGATTTGTTTTAATTGAAGAATATATAATACAATGAAGATGAATTTATTATATGCAGTGCAATAAAAGACCAAAACCAAATAATATTGAATTGAGTTTAACAATGTAGAGCACTGGTTATCCATTGAGGGGTAATTGGGTGACACTCAACCCCGGATAGTAGAAAAAAAACAAAGTTTTTATTGAGTTAAAAAATTTTAAAGTTAAAATTGTTATTATGCAAGATAAGTACACGAACAAGATTTTTCAAAGTTTAACAGATACAATCGCTAAACGCCGGTATCATACTGCGGCAATTACATTGGGAAGCCCCGGATCCACATATTTTCGTTTCGGTGTGAACGCGGAGAAACACCGTCAACTTACTAGCGTTAGTCAACAACCATAGACTTTATAGTTAAGGTTCTTGCTTTGTAATTTACAAATCGTGGACAAATCGGATCCACATATTTTCATTTCGGTGTGAACGTGAAGAAACACCGTCAACTTACTGGCGTTAGTCAAAAACCATAGACTTTATAGTTTAGGTTCTTGCTTTGTAATTTACAAATCGTGGACAAATCGGATCCACATATTTTCATTTCGGTGTGAACGCGAAGAAACACCGTCAACTTACTGGCGTTAGTCAAAAACCATAGACTTTATAGTTTAGGTTCTTGCTTTGTAATTTACAAATCGTGGACAAATCGGATCCACATATTTTCATTTCGGTGTGAACGCGAAGAAACCCCGTCAACTTACTGGCGTTAGTCAAAAACCATAGACTTTATAGTTTAGGTTCTTGCTTTGTAATTTACAAATCGTGGACAAATCGGATCCACATATTTTCATTTCGGTGTGAACGCGAAGAAACACCGTCAACTTACTGGCGTTAGTCAAAAACCATAGACTTTATAGTTTAGGTTCTTGCTTTGTAATTTACAAATCGTGGACAAATCGGATCCACATATTTTCATTTCGGTGTGAACGCGAAGAAACACCGTCAACTTACTAGCGTTAGTCAAAAACCATAGACTTTATAGTTGAGGTTCTTGATTTGTAATTTACAAATCGTGGACAAATCGGATCCACATATTTTCGTTTCGGTGAGAACGCGGAGAAACAACGTCAACTTACTAGCGTTAGTCAAAGACCATAGACTTTATAGTTTAGGTTTTTGCTTTGTAATTTACAAATCGTGGACATTTGTTGAAAATTTTGATAAAATTATTTTTCTAAATTACTAAAAAAAAAAACGTGTACAGTATCTGGCGGAAAGTAATACACATCGAGCTTAAGAAAGAGACTGTCAGCCATAATCAGCTAACTTCGGC
The DNA here is from genome assembly GCA_949825065.1 of Odontocerum albicorne. Taxonomy (NCBI): domain Eukaryota; kingdom Metazoa; phylum Arthropoda; class Insecta; order Trichoptera; family Odontoceridae; genus Odontocerum; species Odontocerum albicorne. The sequence continues at coordinate 5,484,172 of OX463855.1, forward strand.
TTTATAGAGCGTCATCTCTGTCGCACAATGCGCTAACACTCTCGCAACGAAACACGTGTATGAATGACAGAGACAACGCTCTACAAAGCCAAAGTTAGCCGATTATGCCCGAGTCTCTGTCTTGTATTACTTACCACCGGGTACTGTACTACAGAGGACCACGGTTAATCCAGCTCACGGATAATTGAGCTCTACTGTACACGACACTCTTTTCATGTTGAATTTTATTATCATAAATTGTGGCACTAGGTGTGGCTAAACCATTTACACATGCCTCAAGCTGGCCCTGATGGTTATGTAAATTTTGGTTTAATTTAACTTTTTTTTTTGTTTCTGCTGTTAAATACACACGGGGGTTTTGTCTCTGCTGTTAAATACACACGGAGGTTTTAGTAAAAAAAAGCAATGATTTTTAAAAATAAATTAAAAACAAGATAAGCTAAAGCGGTTGACACCCAAATCAAAGAAATCAACCCATTGATATCCGCATCTGTATCGTGAAAAAAATTGCATATATGGGTTAATCTTCCTATTCTTACAGTACCCGGCGGTAAGTAATACACATCGGGCTTAAGTAAGTAATACACATCAGACATAATCGGCTAACTTCGGCTTTATAGAGCGTCATCTCTGTCATTCATACACGTATTCCATCGCGATTTGTCAGCGTTGTCAAGCGACAGAGACGACACTTTACAAAGCCGAAGTTAGCCGATTATGGCCGACAGTTTCTTTCTTAAGCCCGATGTGTATTACTTACCGCCGGGTACTGTACACTCAATTTGTTTTTTATTAATACTTTTAATTTGTCAATAAAAGTGGTTTCCAAACCCGAGTCACAGCACCCTTAAGGAGAATCTGCTCTGTCAACGGCGCTATATAAAATATTGTTTTACTATTTTATTAATTTTAAACAGTTTACATACATACATACATACCATCATGCCATTTCCCTGTCGGCGTAGGCAGAGAGGACAGAGATCCATTCTCTCCTATCTTGACACACATCCTTAGCGTCTTCTACATCCATACACCTTCTCGTATAACGATCTCTCTGACTTTCTACATTTCCTTATTTCAGAATATCATTCGCCGGTCTTCCTCTACCACAATTTCAATTCACATTTGCACTATATATCTGTTTTGTTAGTCTTTTTCATTCATTCGTTCCACATGTCCAAACCAACTCAGCATGCTCTTTTTCATCTTACTCAGCCGTAAGTTCACTTTCATCCCCTAATCACTTCATTTCGTATTCTGTCACTCCATGTACTCTTCTCAATACACGCATTATTCAGCTCCTCAGTCTTTTTCATATCCATGTTTCACTCCCATACATAAAAGATGGCACCAAAATTCTTAAATACTATCGTGGATCTTAGCAGATTTTGATATTGTCCGGTTCAAGTATATATGTTTTAGCACCCCATTGACTTTATTTCCTAACGCTATACGCTATTCGATATCCCTCTTAACTCTTCCATAACCTGAGAAAATACGAGGCGTATCCAGAAAGTAAGTGTACTGAGGCTCTCACGACCGGATGGATTTTATTTTCGACATGTTGGCTACACTTCCGTGTAGCCTGACCCTTCCTCTCCGCAACGAGACCGTTTCGAGGTCAGTACGTTGAGAAGTGTTGACGTGACACCACGTTTCGTGAAAAATGCCAAACCAATCTCCCGCCAAGTGCGAAATTTTGTAAAAAGGCAAGAGTTTTTGAGGCGCTGCAAACTCTATGGAGATGAATTTCTCCGCTCCATCGTTACTGGAGATGAAACTTGGGTTGCACACTATGCACCTGAAACCAAAAGTCAGTCTCAACAGTGGCGTCACACCTCTTCACCCTCCGCCAAAAAGTTCAAAACCACAACTTCAGCCAAGAAAATCATGGCATCCGTGTTTTGGGACTGTCAAGGCATAATTTTAATTGAATATATGCCTCAAGGGGAGACCATCAACTCTGCAAGATACTGTGAGACCCTAAAAAAATTGCGGAGGGCGATTCAGAACAAGAGGAGAGGCATGCTGACAAAGGGAGTCTGCCTGCTGCACGACAATGCCAGACCACACACGGCCAACGCCACGAAGGAACTGCTCGCCTCGTTTAAATGGGATGTCCTGAACCATCCCGCGCATTCCCCTGACCTAGCACCTTCAGATTACTATCTCTTTACCTCCCTGAAGCTGCACATGGGTGGAAAAAGGTTTTCAACCGACGAGGAGGTAAATGAGGAGGTGGAGAAGTGGACGGACGGGTTGGCGGGAAACTATTGGGTGTACAAATAAGTCACCGCCGTTTGACAAAAGTTGGCGCCACCAGTAAGTTATGGTTAAAATTGTCAGATGTAAAATGTTATTATCGTAAGGTTGGACATCTGTCAACAACATGACCTTGAAATATTAGTGAATTTTTATCAGTATAACATATTTTTTTGTGTTCGAAAATGTCAAGTTTTGAGCCGAATAAGCGTCATTTGCGGGAACTTTTGATTTACTTCTTCAATTTGAAGAAATCTGCAGCTGAGGCGCATCGATTGCTTGTAGAAGCATATGGTGAGGCTGCCTTAAGTGAGAGAAGTTGTCCTGAGTGGTTTCAAAAGTTTAAGAACGGTGAATTTGACATCGAAGACAAAGAACGTAGCGGAAGGCCGAAAGTGTACGAAGACGCGGAATTGGAAGTATTATTGGATCAAGATTCGTGCCAAACGCAAGAAGAACTTGCACTTACATTAGGAGTGACTCAACAAGCAATTTCACATGGGTTGAAATCATTGGGAATGATTCAAAAACAAAGAAATTGGGATTCATATGAACTGACACGGAGAAACTTTGAATGCCAATTTTCCACATGTGAAATGCTGCTTGCCAGGCATAAACGAAAGGGTTTTCTGCACCATATAGTCACTGGTGATGAAAAATGCATCCATTATGATAATCCAAAAAGGAAGAAATCATGGGGATCCCCTGGTCATGCTTCAACATCTACGGCTAAGCCAAATATTCATGGAAAAAAACTCTTGTTGTGTATTTGGTGGGATCAGCTTGGTGTCGTGTATTATGAGTTGCTCAAACCGAATGAAACCATTGCTGGGGCTGTCTACCGAACATAATTGATGAGATTGAGTCGAGCACTCGAGGAAAAGCGCGCCCACTACTACGCCAGACACGACAAAATTATTCTCCTGCATGATAATGCTAGTCCACATGTTGCGGCACCGGTCAAAACCTATTTGGAAACACTCAATTGAGAAGTTTTACCCCACCCGCTGTATTCACCAGACATTGCTCCTTCTGATTACCACTTGTTTTGATCGATGACGCATGGCCTGTCTGAGCAGCACTTCACATCATATGAAGATACCAAAAATTGAGTCGATTCGTGGATAGCCTCAAAAGATGATGATGATGACTGACGCGGTATTCGTATGCTGACAGAAAGATGGGGAAAAGTAGTGGCAAGCGATGGGTACTACTTCGAATAAAACATGAGGTTCCGTTCTTTCACAATAAATGCCCATTTTTTTATAAAAAACGGCGGAAACTTATTTGTACACCTAATACTTCGAGAAAGGCATCAAAAAGTTGATACCCCGCTTCACCACCTGCATTGAGAGGAATGGCGACTATGTCTAAAAATAGCTTACATATGTACTACGGTAACCACGTAATTTTTTTGTTTAAATAAAAAAAATTGTAGCCTACAAAAATTCAGTACACTTACTTTCTGGATATGCCTCGTACTACCCAAATAGAAGAATTCCTCAACTTGCTCCAATCTTTCATTATTCACCCATATATCGCATTTACATTTCCTTTCACACTTTTCTATCACCATTACTTTGGATTTTGCAACATTCAGATATTTCTCTTCGTACCTCTCATACAGTTTACTTATCAAACTCTGCTTAAACAATTTACAGAGATAAAAAGGTATTTATTACAAGATAAATAAAAAATAAAGTATAGAAAACCCTTTCACATTTGGTTAGTGACATTTGGTTAAATTCAAATCAAAGATAGATAACATCTTCTGATGTAAAGGATTGCATTATATGAAAAAGCATTACATGTATTATTACACACTACCTTGATCAAAAAGTTTAAGGACCGGCCACCGTGTGGCGCTGTCAGTCACCCGATTGGAATTCTTTTTTTTTTGTTAGGTTACCACATCTATCATTGACACTTCCCTCCAAATTTCAGCGTCATAGCTTGACATTTGTAAAAGTTACGCTGTACCGAGTACATCTACCTTTGTGCGTGTTTTCGATTTTTTACAAGTTTGAAAATGGCATCAACGAGTTTGCATTAAATTTTGTGTGAAAAACGGATTTAACGGTCCGCAGACCTTGAAAATGTTGGAGAAGTGTTTTTCGGTGGCGCGAACGCTTCAGAAGTAGTCGTGAGTCGGTCGAGGATGACGAACGCAGTGGCAGTCGAAAACCGATGTTGGCCGAAAACCGCAAATTGACTATCGGAGAGCTGGCAGAGGACTTGAGCATCGCTTATGTATCCGTTCAAGACATTTTGGTTAATGATTTGGGCCTGAGACGTGTCGCTGCAAAACTGGTGCCGAAAGACCTTAATTTCATGCAAAAAAAGGACCACGTTGAAATCGCGAAAGACATGATTTCCACGAGTTTTTGACCAAAAACAACACGAATACTATCAAGCAGCCTTCGAATTCACCTGATCTGGTTTCCTGCGACTCTTTCCTGTTCAACCGACTTAAAAAACCGCTTCGCGGAACGCGTTACAGCACCCGAGTGGATGTCATGAAAAAATCGAAGATGGCTCTGATGGACATACCGAAAATTGAGAACCAGCGGTGTTTCGAGGATTGGATCAAGCGCTGGCGTAAGTGCGTTGCAGTCGATGGGGAGTACTTTGAAGGGGACCATATCGATCTTGATGAATAAACTTGTATTTTCGATTTTACGAATAAAGTTCTAAAACTTTTTGATCAAGGTAGTATATTTAAAAAATATAGAAAGAATGACATTGTAATTTGTTTTATCAAACACTGTTTATTCCACTTTTTGTGTTTGATAAAACAAATTACAATGTCTTTAAACCTCCACAATGTTAATAACGCCTTAACAATAAATAATATAGAAAGAATGATGTTTGGTTAGGAAATGCAAATATATATAAGGTAAAAGATAGATTAAAAAAAAAAAGAGAATTTTCACAAAATCAAAATATATTACAGGCCAAAATTAGTTCATATTATTGGGCTGATGCGAAAGTTATTGCCGTTTTATACACCCCTCGAGCAACACCCCTTTCTACCCCCAAAGGAAAATTGCACAACAAAAAGGTTGTGTTATGTGTGCAATGGAGTATTAAAGGTGTAGAATATTATGATTTTTAAAAATGAGAAATGAGCTAATACCGTCAACTGAATGTCAACTTATGTACTGTCAACAATTAGGTAATTTAAATAAGGCATTGATTGAAAAACGAATGCATTTATTTGATAGAGAGATATGGTTTTTTTACCATGGTAGTGGCAGATCACATGTGGTTTACATCACATAATAAAATGATTGACCTAAAATGAGAAATTTTATATGAAATGAGAAATTTTACTTGAAATGGGAAATTTGAACTGAAACTATCTGAAACAGGAAATTTTACCTGAAACGGGAAACATTTCCTATATTCCCCTGACTTGGTGTCTAGTGATTACCATTTATTCTGATCCCTGCAAAATTTTCTCATTAAATAATCTGAAGATGTTTTTAAAGCAATAGAAAACATAAATTGACTGATGATATGTAGTCTTTCATGAAGTATGATAATCAGACTTGGGAGACACCTGTGCGTCGTGTATTGGTTTATTGTGTGCAAGTTGTTGCACTCTACTAAGTGCACAATCTTGACGGATCAAACCCCAAGTTCCGATGGCAAGGATATTAAAGTTCCAAAATGAGCTATTTACATAGCAATATTTTCACGTTACTTAACCCTTTAACGGGCATAAGCGGAAATCGGTCGCATATGCGACCACCCTTATGGTTATACTTATAAGGATTCATTTTCTTAATGAAACGTTTTTAAGTAACACAAATGTCAAATTAGCAAATGTAGTGGACGGGCAGAGGTCTTATTTAAGACGGATCGTCGTGAAGTTAGCTGCATGTTCAGTAGCAACGATCTAAACATCCGGTCAATTTATTGTCAAATATGTAAATAGGTATTATAAGTAAATCACCATTCATTATATCTCATATAAGAATTTTATTTCCTAACACAACCTAAACTTAGATATTATTACCTAAACATTCATTGGTCACTTTTGCGACCACTGACATGACCCCTGAAATGGGCACAGGTCTCGTATGCGACCGCCTCATTTCCAAAAAAAAATCTTTTAAAACACATTTTCGAAGAAATAAAGTTGATTTGATACACATAATAATGATTTATTCAACAAAAAACTCAATATCTCAAAAATAAAAACTTGCCCTATAATGGGTTAAAAGCGCTATAAGAAATTATGAAAAGCAGCATATAAGCGATAGAAAAACATAAATTTAGATGTAAAACCAGTCTGGAAGTGAATCCGCCAGGAATTGAACCTGGGTCGCCTGATTTACCGTTAGATCGTGATGCCTAAACTTTTTCAGTTCACGGCGCCTTTAATATATCAGGATTGTCGGTTCTTAGTGTATCAGGAAACGAAATGTAGCTGACACATCAACCAATAGTTAGTGGTTTGCATAGTGTCAGTTAGATGTCACTTCTTATCATCGCATCAGCACATCGATGGTCCGATTTAAAAACCATATAAGTCTGATTTAAATAAAAATATTGGAATATTCCACGGTGCCCCTATAAGCCAGCCACCGCGCATACTTTGGGAATCACAGCATTAGACCACAGCTGCTTTTAAATTGACAGAATGGTCAATTAATTGAAATTATATAATTGATAAAATAAACATTGTTTCTTTTAAAATAGTAGCCTTTTATATTTAAAAAAAAAACGCAATAACTTTCACATTAACCTAATATTTTATAATTGACATACAGGAGATGTATAAATAAAGACAATTTATTTTTTTAAGGACATCGAACACTGATCATTACCTGCATTTAATACAGAATACCCACAATAATCATAAAATATACATGCGTGATTGTGTTGCAATAATATAAAAGGACAAAAATGATACCTTGAGTGTATTCTGATGTTCCATCTAATGGATCTACCCACACCACGATATCTTCTTCCGTGATGTTCTCTAGCACATCGGGACATTTCTTCTTTAGTGTCTCGGGGTCTCCTTGTGTTATTAACCAGTCACTTGGAACCTGGAATACAAAAAAAAATTTTTGAACTAGAGTCAAATTACTTTCCGAGGGGCGCGCGGTAATGCACTGAACTGCCGTGCGGAAAATACCTGTTCTACTTCCCTCGAATGACACAGACATTTTTTTCTACCTAGTATTCGAGGGTATAACACATATAACACATATAACGACATATAACGACATAAACACTGTATGTTTTCCTAATCAAATAAAATAAAAATAAGGATACCTATAACTTCGGTTATATCATTTCACAAAAAAGGAAAGAACATGTCGGTGTGCTCCGATCGTCTCACTTCGGTGTGCCATCGAATCCAGTACAGCGGTGTGACCCGGTGAGTTTTGCTTTCCAACTGAATTGACGTTGTAATGGTAAGCGGATCCTCGACTACGAGGCCCAGCAACCACGATGATTTCCCGAGGGTTACCAGCTATATTGTTGTTCTTCAAGAAAAAAGATTAGTTTCTCTTTTCACAACTGATTAAGTATTCTACTCTAGAATTTTGAAAAAATATTTTTTTTGTATATTCTTTAAGTTTAGACCTTTAAGAATAAGGAAATTTTCAAATTCTCAATATTTACGAAGTTATAGCTATAAATGAGGCAGGAATTACGTCGCACCGAAATGATTCGGACAATAATCTCAAAATTTTAAAAGCGTTTTTCTCGAAACTACTTTTTTCGACCTGGTCGACATAAAATCTCAAGTTCCGACCGATTGCCTTCAAATTTGGTATTAAACTTTGATAAATGTTTTTATACCGTCCCTACCTTGGAAAATTCAAAACTATTTTTACCATTTTTTTTAAATTAAAAAAAAAAAGCATAAAAATATTAAAATGTTTTTCAGACAGCCACCATTTTACGGTTCTTTTTTCTCTTTGGTACCAACTATAACGACATTATTTCTTATCAAGAAACTGTGTATGATTTTTGTTTCGGACTTACGAAAGGGTTTCAATCATGTCGACCAGCTCAACCCCCTTTTTTTTTTTTATGTCAAGATATAACAGCTGACATCTTGAATTTAAAAATTTTTTTTTCAGAAAATTAAAATTTTTTGTACATTCTCAAATCATCAATAAACAATCTGTAAAAAAATGCACACTAAAAATATTTTTTGTTTTCTTTTTATTTAGTTTGAAAAAACGCCCAAAATTCACGCCTCTAGAGTAGAATACCTCCTTAATTAAAAAATCTTTTTTGTGAATTTGTTTATTTTCTATTTTTTTCTCAAGCGTTTGGTTGTACTTTTAAGACTCTGTCTGTCTATGCTGCCTGTGATGTCTAAATCTCTTGTAGTCCATGTGCATGGCAGCTATCAACTGAAGTAATGAAATTATGTGATCCACTAGGAATATTATCAGTGGGCATTCAAATAAATATATGATCCAACGTTTCCTCGTCGAGGCCACTTTCACGAAGACAAACTACAAAGAAATCTTTGTAGATCTTCAGATATGTGATAGTAACACATTAGGTTTAAGCTGTAGTGTAGTGTTCATATAACATCATAAATTTTTATAAGACCTCCCAAAAAATACCATCTTCAAGTGCTATCTCAAGTAATTTTCCTTTGTTCTCGATTTAGAGTCCTATTTATTTTGCCAATTAATGGATTGCAAAAAGCACAGTTTTGGATTATTTTCCCACCTCCTGTTTATCTGCAACCCGGTTGATGCGACCTCGAATAATCGAGAGCAATCTACTTTATACGAAAGAATAGACAAAGTATGTACCTCAATATCACTTACACCCTCTTCACCGATGATTGTGATGTTGGGGAACTGATGTGATAGTGATGCTACGATGCACCTCTGTGCTGATCTGTCCGCTTCTGTTTGCAGATCATCTTTGCCCTGTGAATAAAAGAAGAGAACTTAGGAAGAACTAATTTAGCGCGTAAAACAAATAGCATTCATGTCATAATGGTGATAGTTGATTTTTCGATAATGGAAGCATTAGTTTGCCTTGCCATCCTTCTTCTCCCTGGCTCCATCCCAACTCACTGTCTGCGAAGACTGTTGGGGTCAGCTCTCCCCATCCTCAGGTTGTATGCTCTTCTGTCCCGGACTACGTCCCCTAGGCCGTGCCTCTGCATCAGGTTATCTTTTTGCACCACCCATGAATTCTTTGGTCTTCCTCTAGTTGTTATTCGAGGAAGATCCATGGAGATTGCCTGGTTCACAATGTGATCGGGTGCTCTGCGTCCAACGTGCCCATACCATCTCAATCTACCCGCCTCTCCTCCATCTTGCTGTTGATGTCTGTAACACCTAGGCTTCCACGAATGTGTGAGCTTTTTATTTTGTCTCTTAGGGATACACTAGCTGACCATCTTAGCATGCGCATTTCAGCAGTTTCTAGTTGCCTAGAGTAAGAGTTTGCCTTGCCATCCATGGAATTCGTAATCTGTTTTACCAGCACCACATTTCAAATTCATCTATTCAAAGTCTCTCCTTCTCAGAGTTCACATCTCCGTGACGGATATAAATATTGTGAAGACAAGATACTTAACTAGGCATATTTTTATCAAGATGGTGATGGTTTTGGTTGAAAATATCATCAAATAAATAGTGATACACGTGGCGTGATGATATGTATAAAACAATTATACGTACATATCATCACACCATGTCACTTGCGGGGTAGGCAGAGAGAACAGATCCCCAAACTTTTTTATCCAGGCACACAACTTTCGTCTCCTTACATTCGTATATTTCCTCTTGTACAATCAACTCATTCATATTTCTCACTTTTTTACCTTCCTTCAAAATCTGGTCATTTGGTCCAGACATATGATAAATAAATATAGTGATGGTTAAAATAGTGATTGTTTGAAGTAGGCACGAAATGGTTGAAATAGGCATACAATAGATGACATAAATAGTGATGATTGAAAATATCAGTAAAGAAATTATGATGGTTGAAAATATCATCAAAGAAATAGTGATGGTTGAAAATATCATCAAAAGGGATTGTTGAATGTGTAATCAAAGAAATAGTGATTGTTTTAAGTAGGCACAAGATGGTTGAAATAGGCATACAATAGATGACATAAATATATGACAATGGTTGAAAATATCATCAAATAAATAGTGATGGTTGAAAATATCATCAAAGAAATAGTGATAGTTGAAAATATCATCAAAGAAATAGTGATAGTTGAAAATATCATCAAAGAAATAGTGATAGTTGAAAATATCATCAAAGAAATAGTGATAGTTGAAAATATCATCAAAGAAATAGTGATACTTGAAAATATCATCAAAGAAATAGTGATAGTTGAAAATATCATCAAATAAATAATAAGCAACATAAAAATAATGTTAAACATTATCTTCATGCATGATCAGAAAATCAATATTGTTTAAAATAACTACCATAAATGATTATCTCATTCTTTGCTCAAAGTGTTATGAGTTGATTTGTGTCAATACACGTAAAGTATTTGAATACATCAAGTCTTTAACATTACATTGCTAAGAGTTAATAAGTTTATGGTTTTCCTTAACATTCGTCAATTAGCTGAAATGTTTAAAATTGATGTGTTAAAAGAATAAATAAACTGGAAAATCTATTAAAACCATTAGGACATTCCTTTTAGGGTGAAAGTGGTAACCTTGTACCGGTAAAGGGAATTAGTATATGAAGTTAAAGCATTGGCATTGAGAAATAAGCAGGAAGCCGAACATAAAAACGTAATTAGGTACATGTACCACATGAAGTGTACAATTTTGAATAATGAAATGAAAACACAAAATTGTAAGGAAAAAAAAACTTTAATTTAATCGAAATATGCACAATTCACCAGCAACAAAATATGCATCTTTCTTATAATACTCAGTGTCTTTAGAAGAAATAAAATGTTTAAGGGAGTATTCTACTCTGGTATTCTGTCACTCCCGTAATGCAAATGGATGGAGAAACATTACCAAATTGTGACTCCTTTAAGTATCTTGGGTCACTCATCCATAGCGATGGAGGATGTGCAGCAGATGTAACACATAGAATTAGTGTGGGATGGATGAAGTTTAGATCAATGACGGGAATTCTATGTGATCCGAAAATGCCAGTAAAGTTAAAAGGAAAAGTATACCAAACGATTGTCAGACCCGCACTCCTCTATGGCTCCGAATGCTGGACGATGTATAACTCTTACTCTAGGCAACTAGAAACTGCTGAAATGCACATGCTAAGATGATCAGCTGGTGTGTTCCTAAGAGACAAAATAAAAAGCTCACGCATTCGTGGAAGCCTAGGTGTTTCAGACATCAACAGCAAGATGGAGGAGAGGCGATTGAGATGGTATGGGCACGTTGGACGCAGAGCATCCGATCACATTGTGAATCAGGCAATCTCCATGGATCTTCCTCGAATAACAACTAGAGGAAGATCAAAGAATTCATGGGTGGTGCAAAAAGATAACCTGATGCAGATGCACGGCCTGGGAGACGTAGTCCGGGACAGAAGAGCATACAACCTGAGGACGAGGAGAGCTGACCCCAACAGTCTTCGCAGACAATGAGTTGGGATGGAGCCAGGGAGGAGGAGAAGGGGGTATTCTACTCTAGAAATTAGATTTTTTTTTGCATATTTTTTAAGAATATGTTCTCAAAAGGAAATTTTAAAATTCTCAATATTTACAAAGTTATAGCTATGAATATTCTTATTTTTCTGATTTTAAATAGCTCATTTTTACATGTGTATTGAATACACAGCACCGGAACGCGCGGATTTTTTTAGCACAGTAAGGGAAAGTATATAGGAGATAATTGAAAAAATATTACATCACTCAGAATATCCTTTCATCCTAATTTTCCTTTGCTTCTCTTCCTCATCCTTGAATAAATTCCTTTCCTCTAGTTCTACCATTATTGATAGAAAGTAGCCATTTGTTAATGCTTTTTATTGATAGAAAGTAGTCGAATTTTATTGATAGAAAGCTCATAGAAAACTCATTGATAGAAAGTAGTAGAATTGTATTGATAGAAAGCTCATTATTGATAGAATGTAGTCATTTGTTAATGCTAGTTCTACCATTATTGATAGAAAGTAGTCATTTGTTAATGCTAGTTCTACCATTATTGATAGAAAGTAGTCATTTGTTAATGCTAGTTCTACCATTATTGACAGAAAGTAGTCATTTGTTAATGTTTTTTTACTTAAATTGAAATGAATATATTATGCATATTTTTTTGTAAAATCTGTCATGAATTGAACAGTTTAATGTATCCAAGATGAACTGGTTGGTTGCAAGAAATTGGTATTAAGAAATAAGTCTGCCATCATGTTTTACCATGTTCACAAAATAAATCATTTACAATGTAACATTGACAGTTGTATATGACCACAAAATGATATTGAGCTAAATAGGGTAACTCTTATCATTGTTTACGTACGGATATTCATTTACGGTAAACATAATACTATGGTCATATTAATAAAATGGATATAACGTTTATATGTCAAGTAGAATGTGTGAACATATTTGATACTATATCACTTAAGTAAAAGTCCATTAACCTCTCCGTGGTTACGCCCCAACCGTGGGGCCATGAAATACTGAGTCAGATAGCATATGGCCCCGCGGTTGGGGCGCAGTGATTATTTTTCGAATATTCCCAGATTATGTCAGAATTTGGACTACCAATGACATCTATTTATGATACCACGCAATTAAATCATTTATCGGCTAGTTACATGTTTTACCAACTGAACAAACGATGTTTTAAAATTTTAAAAATATCTTACTACTCGAGAGGTTAATTGGATCAAAATTTTTGCCATTTTCTAGGTCCCGTAATCGACTTCGTAATAAATTTTACTGTTAATTTTAAAAAAACACGCTATTCCTTAATGTTTTTTTGGATTGCTAATCTAACTATTATGCGCCGGCGAGTGATTAAATTCCAAAGATTCAATACTGAAAAATCTCAAGATTATTATTGTAAGTATGTATACTGTGCCCAACTCGAAAATTTGAATGCAGCAATAAGGCTAAAGAGACCTGGTTTTTTTAAACAACATTCAATTTTATTGCAACACGACAACACTCGACTCCATACATCTAAGATGACTGAAAATAAAATAAAGGAGCTTAGATAGAAAACTATTTAGCATCCAAATCTAATAAATTTTATTCTGACGATATCAAAAATTTGTTAAATAGATGGAACAAGGTTGTGTCTACCGAAAAATAATATATTGTATCGATGTAATAAGATTTTTTTTTTCGATCTATCTCCTTCATTAAAAAAAACGACATTTTCGTCCGGACAACCTAATGTAAGGTGTAAGCAAGATATCTTATTTAACCCAAATAGGTGGCATTGATAGGTATAGTTTTGAGTGTTCTTTTCATATGAATTATTACGTATTTTAAAGTTTTTTTAATTTCAATAAATTTATTACCGTAAACATTAATACATAAAAAAATCTGAATCATAGATTATAATATCGTAATCAAGTGCACAACCAAATAAAAACCAATGACCATCATATTTATATTGCACATGCAAAAAAAAACAAATTAATCTGTGTAAACAAGTGACTGTGTCAAAATCAAATAAGTACAGTTATAGTGTGATTTTTTTTATTCGTTCCCATTGACTGACTGCCTATGCAAAATAGTACATATTTTTTCATTAAATACATTATAATGTCTCAATGCTGCGGAAATATGTCAACAAAACTTTACTTGACTTGTATTATTTTTACAGTAAAAAAAATTGTGATGTTGCCAGCCCGAAGTGCTGCACTAATTCAATTTTTTTTTTTTCAGTTATCGTGTAATTTGTTAATCAATTTTTTTAGTGAAATTTGGTTCTTTGAATTTCGATTTAACGGACGTTTAATGTATTTGACAATATATTTTGTGTGGTAAAACAATGTTTATTCTGTAGATAATTTTTACTCCAGAAATATACTAATCTCATTCATTGTAAGTTCGCGTTGATAACACTTATCTCTGAATTTGTTAAGGTTAATATAGTGTATTAATTTATCAAATGTAGTATTTTTACAATATTTGTGTCCGAATTTTATAATATTTGTGTCCATTAAAATTGTGTGTTCGAATTAAACCTGTTGTTTTTGTTTTTTCGCAAATTATGTATATGTATTTCTTGTCATGTGTAAAATAAATAAATAATACACCTTTTCATACGATTTCCACAATTTCTCTGACATTCTACATTTCCTTCCTTCAGAATATCATTCACTTGATCCAACCATACTTTCCTTGATTTTCCTCTTATACACCTTCAACTCACATCTCTACTAAATATTAGTCTTTCTTCATTCATTCGTTCCACATTTCCAAACCATCTCAGGTTGCTCTTCTTCATAGAGGAGATAAAGGCAAAATCGCTGAATGAGCTAAATAAAGCCTCATTCCTTCCACTCACATCTGTACTATCTGTTTTGTTAGTCTTTCTTAATTCATTCGTTCTAGATGTGCAACCCATCTCAACGTATTAATTTAATTCATCTAACTTAATCCCCTAATATAGAATGCATATATTGAGAAATCAATTAAAAGAAAGTTTATTGCAGAATTTATAAATTGGTAAGTAGTTTTCTTTCTGCATGAATGCCAAGAGTGACACTCGGTGTGGTGAGGTGTCTTGTGACAGTATATTTTGAATCGCTTACCATGAGCCAAAATTATTATATTTCTTGCCATTTGACTAGACTGAGAAACTCTGCAATTATGAAACACTTCCAGAATTATTTAATTCATGAGAGTTTAAACATTCTCGGATAGCACTAAGTTTCAAAGGTTTCAAACCTGTAAAATATATGAAAACAACTAAGAAATGTTACCTTTTCAACAATGCCGAGTTCTCCTTGGCTCATCACATCTCTGATAATCTTTCCCGCTCTGTTTGCCGCCGTTATAGACGAGGCCATGACGCGCATAACCAAAGGTATATTACTTGCCATTTTATCTTGTTCACTCGCGAGACAGTCTACAATGAGAGTTGATCGAATTGTAAATAAATATTATATATTTTGTACGCACGTATTCCTTCACTTCGATGTTAATATTAAAAAGTTAGCCAAGCATGAAATAAATTGATAAAAAAACAAGCTAAAAAATTCAATCGCGCACCAATATACCCAAGGTTAATTCTTGTAAATAGTGTATTTCGATACTTTCTCCGTTAGTCGTGATATTTACCGTATCGTTTGATATTTTTTTATATCAGAAGTGAATCGATCAAGTTCCCCAAGCCATTGTTCAAGTCGAAAGATGAATAAATAAGCGACCTAGGTTATCATGTATTCACCTGAGAAGACTGACAGAGCTGTCAAATAGACAAGCGAAGGAAAATATCGCATGTTGAACTGCGCAACGGGAGATTGTGCGCGAGATTTTATGATCTGTAGATTGGTACAATCGCGAGTCCAAAGATTCAAACCTAGTATACACGATCAAATATTGACCGGGATTTTTTTCATCACCTATAACATGTACTTATTGATTATAAATAAACTATTAATTCATGAAAACTGTTTCTTTCATTAAAAAAAAAACAGTTAATTAACCTTCTTATCGTGTCGATATGTCCCTGAGGTTTTTGTCTATGTATTATTGATAAAATACACGCCAAAGCCTGGTTTACTGTGAATACGGCGATAAGCAATAAACTCTTATATATAAAAAAATGAAATCCACTTTAAATTATTTGTTTTTACTTAATTGTTTGTCTTATTTTTCATAAATTATGTATTCATGCAATTACTTGTCATGTAAAAAAACACAAAAGAGGCACTAAATTATTTCCTCCCAGAATTCTGCCGACGGAACAGCAATGGGAGCTCCCCAACTCAAGTCGTCTTCAATATACAAGACACTGGGCTCCTCGGGTCCTTCAGCAAGTATCACATGGAGTGCTCCTCACTGCAGATGCAGACAGTTTATCTATTTCGTAAAATTCTCCATTTGGGCATATTCTTCTTAATTCTTTCAATTTCTGTTTGGAGCCTGTTAATAGATTATCAGGTCCATCAGGCCAATTCAGAATCAGGTGATAATGTTTCTACTTATTTCTAGCATCCATGCGTTTTGAACGAGCTGTATAAGATGATAATTATGAATTTATCTTCCATCCTGGGTTTTCGTGTTTCGTATAAAATGGAAATAATATATTTTTTTACACAACGCTTTTTAAATCATTGTGGTTAGTCGTAATAAATTACCACCTGACAATAAGCCAGCCAGGTTATACCGTATACAGAAAAAATATAACATATTAAGAAAACCAACGACGAAAAATATTTTCATAAAAATATTAATGAATTTCTTGATTGTGTATATCAAGGTTTATTTAAATTACATTTTGAATGAAAATTGGAAAGAAATACGAACTTTCTAATACATGCTTAAATACAAAAATATATTGAATCATGTCTCCCACTTTCTTAAATTGTGATCATGATATTAGAGTACCATCACGCCATATTGGGGTTAGCAGAAAGAAAAAATATATATTTCATTCAATGCTGCAATATTCTTAACTCTTTTGCCACATGCATACATCTTCTATTATAAAGGCTTTTCACTTTTCCCTATTTCAGAATTGAATTATTTTGGTAATGCCATGTTTTTGCCAAATATTCCACCAAGTCCCAAATTTCTCATACCTACTATACTATTTGTATAGATTATAAATTTATACATTATTTCATTGTATACAGTACCACTTGGCTAGTTTATTACCACGTAGCAATCTCTTTCAACCAACCTGAAAGATGTTAAAGAAGCATGAAGTAAACAAGATGTCTGGAACCTTTTTTTAAAATCAATTGGATTCCAACAAGAATCAAATTGTAACTGCTTATCTTTCATAAAAAATAAGCATTTTCAATCTGGTTAGAGTTAGTCTGGTGATAAGTATGAATTGGTATGATTTCGTCAGGTAAGTATGAATTGGTATGATTTCGTCAGGTATGAATTGGTATGATTTCGTCAGGTAAGTATGAATTGGTATGATTTCGTCAGGTTAGTATGAATTGGTATGATTTCGTCAGGTAAGAATGAATTGGTATGATTTCGTCAGATAAGTATGAATTGGTATGATTTCGTCAGGTAAGTATGAATTGGTATGATTTCATCAGGTAAGTATGAATTGGTATGATTTTGTCAGGAATGAGCATGAAAGAGAATGGACGCAATACACATTAGATCAAGTATGGTGTTAAGAGGCAGTATAGCCTTATCTCATGGTTTCTGGCGACCCCTTCATATGAGAATAAAACAATTAATGAATTTAATAAGCTGGCATTTTCAATCTGGTTAGAGTTTGTTCTCGTGATAAGTATGAATTGGTATGATTTCGTCAGGTAAGTATGAATTGGTATGATTTCGTTAGGTAAGTATGAATTGGTATGATTTCGTCAGGTAAGTATGAATTGGTATGATTTCGTCAGGTAAGTATGAATTGGTATGATTTTGTCAGGAATGAGCATGAAAGAGAATGGACGCAATACACATTAGATCAAGTATGGTGTTAAAGAGGCAGTATAGCCGTATCTCGTGGTTTCTGGCGACCCCTTCATATGAGAATAAAATAATTAATGAATTTAATAAGCTCAACCAACCAAGATGTCGAGTACATAAGTTAAGGAGATTAATGGTGAAAAATAAAAACAGAAGAACTTAAAAACAATTTTATTTTTTATGATTTAGTAAGTTCATCAATGTATGTTCGGCATTTATGTTTCAAAACTTTAATAGCTTCTACAAAAATCACTTCAGGGGGCAGAGCACCAACAGATTCAACGTTAACTGAAAATAAAATTAAAACAAATATTAATTTAATCTCTAGAAAACAAATGTAATAATAGAATAGAATAGAATATAAAAAATACTAATTAAAAGGGTTCAAATACTGAAATCCCTTCATTTACACAGTCTCCATTCACTTTAACAAAATTTATTCTGTCTGAAATTATAAATGCAGAACAGTGACAAATTTTAACTATTAATTTTGCTTCTACGAGTAAAACCAAATTATAAATTTTTGTTACTTCCAACACAAGTTTTTGGCTACTGGCACGAAAAATGTAAATATTGATTTTACCTTCTAATAACATTCGAGGCCAAGTCATTGAAGGCGTAATATTGAAAACTGACGATACAAATGAAACTTTATTTAAGCAGTATCAAGATGGAAAAAATACATATCAGGTCTGTAAATATGAAACCGGAATTTTTTATAGAAAATACACATTTATTGTATGAAAATGGTAAATAATACTTTATTCAAAGTATTGCCCATCGCTAGCTACACATTTTTCCCATCTCGCTGGCAATTTGTGGATGCCACGCCAAAAAAACTGTTGCTCTTAGACAGTGGAAGAGTTACAAAAAAACCGAGGCAAACCAATCATCGAGCCATTTTCATAAGAAGTGAAGCGCTGCTCAGCAAGTGCGTGTTCCATCGATGCAAATAAGTAGTAATCGGATGGAGCCAAGTCTGGTGAGTAAGCCGCATGCGAAAGTATTTGCTAACTAAACTCCTCAATCGTTTCCTTGACCGGTTTAGCTGTGTGCGATGGTGCATTATCATGAAGCAAAATCACTTTGTGTTGCATCTTTTGATATTCTGGTCGTTTTTCACGCAATGCTTGGTTCAAATCCATTATTTGTTGTCGGTAGCATTCAATATTAACGGTTTCGCCAGGTTTTAGCAGCTCATAATAGATAACATCCTTCTGATTCCACCAAACACAGAGCATTGTCTTCCGTCCATAGCGATTTGGCCTTGCAGTCGATATAGCTGGTTTGCTTGGAGTTACCCATGATCTTTTACGCTTAGGATTCTCGAAATATACCCATTTTTCATCGCCAGTCACAATTCGATGGAGAAATGATTTTCTTTTGTACCTGGCGAGCAGCATTTTGCAAGTGGTTTTTAGGTTTTCCTGCTGTCTTTTATTCAGTTCATGTGGAACCCATTTTCCCACCTTCTGGATCGTTCTCATGGCTTTCAAACGTATGGAGACGGCTTCTTGTGTCACATTTAATTGATCCGCGCGAACGCTTCACAAGTGGTCGTGAGTCGGTCGAGGATAACGAACGCAGTGGCATCGATAAAATCAAAGAGATGTTGGCCGAAAAACCCCAAATTGACCATCAGAGAGCTGGCAGAGGACTTGAACATCGCTTATGGATCCGCTCAAGACATTTTGGTTAGTGATTTGGGCCTCAGACGTGTCGCTGCAAAACTGGTGCCGAAAGACCTCAATTTCACGCAAAAAAAGGACCGCGTTGAAATCGCAAAAGACATGATTTCCATGAGTTTTTGACCAAAAACAACACGGCTACTATCCAGCAGCCTTTGAATTCACCTGATCTGGCTCCCAGTGACTTTTTCCTGTTCAACCGACTTAAAAAACCGCTTCGAGGAACGCGTTACAGCACCCGAGAGGATGTCATGAAAAAATCTAAGACGGCTCTGATGGACGTACCGAAAATTGAGTACCAGCGGTGTTTCAAGGATTGGATCAAGCGCTGGCGTAAATGCGTTGCAGTCGATGGGGAGTACTTTGAAGGGGATCATATCGATTTTGATGAATAAACTTGTATTTTCGATTTTATGAATAAAGTCCTAAAACTTGTAAAAATAAATAAATGACCAAAACTGATTCAAAAAAATTATTATTATTATATTTTTCCTCACTAAGTGATATGCAATGCAAAAGTGGATAGCTTACCACTTCTTTAGTTTGTCCACACAATGCTCTTCCTTTTCCTAACTTCGTAACTTCAGACATTATGGTCACCATATTTTTATTCAAATAAACGGATCACATCAACCAATCACGGCAAAGATACTTACTAATACTAGGTAAGTCCAGAAAGTAAGTGTACTGAATTTTTGTAGGTTACAATTTTTTTTATTTAAACAAAAAAATTACGTGGTTACCGTAGTACATATGTAAGCTATTTTTCAACATAGTCGCCATTCCTCTCAATGCAGGTGGTGAAGCGGGGTATCAACTTTTTGATGCCTTCCTCGAAGTAGTTTCCCGCCAACCCCTCCGTCCACTTCTCCACCTCCTCCTTTACCTCCTCGTCAGTTGAAAACCTTTTTCCACCCATGTGCAGCTTCAGGGAGGTAAAGAGATAGTAATCTGAAGGTGCTAGGTCAGGGGAATGCGCGGGATGGTTCAGGACATCCCATTTAAACGAGGCGAGCAGTTCCTTCGTATGTGGTCTGGCATTGTCGTGCAGCAGGCAGACTTCCTTTGTCAGCATGCCTCTCCTCTTGTTCTGAATCGCCCTCCGCAATTTTTTTAGGGTCTCACAGTATCTTGCAGAGTTGATGGTCTCCCCTTGAGGCATATATTCAATTAAAATTATGCCTTGACAGTCCCAAAACAATTTCGTCAGTCACAATTGAAGGTTTCCGCTCCTCTGATCATCATGCACAGACGTACGACTGTTTTTAAAGTCGCGACACCACTTGTACACACTCGTACGATTCATAGCTTTATCACCATATGCAGTTTTCACCTCATTATAAACCTCAACCGGAGGTTTTCCCTTCCAAACGAGATAACGGATGATACCCCGTATTTCGCACTTGGCGGGAGATTGGATTTACATTTTTCCCGAAATGTGTTGTCGCGTCGACACTTCTCAACGTACTGACCTCGAACCGGTCTCGTTGCGGAGGGGAAGGGTCAGGCTACACGGAAGTGTAGCCAACATGTCGAAAAATAAAATCCATCCGGTCGTGAGAGCCTCAGTACACTTACTTTCTGGATACGCCTCGTACATTGATACATTTTGTATATTACGCACTAAGCTTCTCAATATATTAAAAAGTGCAAACTCTCATGAAACCCACTCTAGCATCTTTAATCTTTCCATTCTTACACTCATCTGATTAACAACAAAAGTCAATAATCAGTACCCTAAAAAATATCTCTATAAAAAGAAATAACATACTTATGTTTTGCACAATTAAACAGCTGGGAATGAAAAGCTTATGATAAAGGGAACTGGAATCAAAAAGCTTCGAGGAATATGAATCCAAACAGTGAGAATTGATAGCCACAAAGTGAGGAACTATGAATTATAGAAAAAATATTTATTATCCCCAATTACCATGAATAAATAATTAGAGCTCTACTGTAATTGATTTTTTTTTTTATCGTATACTTACATATAAAGTGATCTCTGACACGGCTCAAAATCACAGCATCCTTCAATTCCTCGTGTCGAAGCACATTACGACTGCACAAATCGTATCGAGCATCCTTCACAAATGCCTGCCCTTCATGGTCAATTGCAATGACTCCAGGAGAAAAGCAGCTCTTCAAAAGTTTGGCCTGCTCTCCGACAACAGATCTGGTGAGGTGGATTTCAGGCAGTAATCGATAACTAGCTGTTGCTGTGTAAATAAAATAAAAACAATACATGAAAATTGTGAAAAGATTTTTTAATTTAAGAACAAGGTAACCAACTGGTTATACTCGTATATGGCATGCTTTAAATTTTCAGTTTTATTTTAGTTAATAAGCAAAATAATTTCATATCTTGATAATAATAATAATAATAAAAGGACAATTTATATAGTGCTATTTAGAGAGCAAACTCCTAAATGGGTCTCAAATTCGGGACTATAGTTCGGAAAATCTAGGATGAACCGTATGACAGCTCACAAATTTACCCCAATACAACCTTGTAACGATGTTCAGTAATTTTAATTATTTTATCAACTTTAATATAAGCCTCGATTCTAATAAATAGCAAGTTATTTAGGTAAATACATTACATAAAACTAACAATAATGACAAATTAATACATCTTGTCACAAATTAGCAAAAATGTGGCAGTTTGTTAAAATCAAATAATATTTGGTGACGTTTGTCAAAAGTCACTACGTTAGTCTGCATTGGCTAGGTATGGGGTATTCGATAATTGGATTTTCAAAAATCGATTTCGAAAATCGATTTTAATTAAATGTTCATAATTAGTATTAATTCATAGTGGATCTTGGCCCGTTTAAAGATACATACAAATCATACAATACATTAGAAAGTCAGTATAATGAAAATTAGGAATTAAACTGTCAGTTAAGAGAAAAACAATTGTTCGATTTGTAAAAAAAAAACGATTTTACCCCATCCCTTTGTGACAAACGTCGCACGGTTCATCCTAGACTTTCTGAAGTATAGAACCAACAATTATTAAAATATTACAAAATATATTTAAAAGGAATTTAAGGATAGAAAGGTAGTGGCTGCGGCCATTAGATAAGGTTCTTCCCCGCATCTACACATGTTCAGAAAATTATATTTGGTAAGAAGAACGAACTACAAAGAAACCCTTGTAGATCTTCCGTTATGTGATAGTAATACGGCTTTAGGTGTAGTGTAATATGTGTGTGTGTGGTGTTTATATAACATCATAAATGTGATATGACTTGCCAATAAGGTTGTCTTCAAGTGATTGACCATACTTCATCAGACTTTCTTTTCTCAACACACATCCTTAGTCTCTTCTACATCCATACAACTTCTTCCATTTCTCTGACTTTCTACGTTTCCTTCTTTCAAAATTTATTTCCTTGATCCAACCATATTTACCTTAAACTTCCTCTCACACGCCTTCCACTCACATTTGCACTACATATCTATTTTGTTAGTCTTTCTACATTCATTTGTTCCACATGTCCAAACCATGTCACCGTGCTCTCTTCATCTTACTTACATATCAGCCTTTAGTTAACATTCATCCCTTATCACTTCATTCTGTATTCTGTCATACATTGTTACTCTATATATTCTTCTCAATGTACACATTTCTAAAGCATGTATTCGGCTCCTCGCTTTTATGATGTCCTTTTCCATGTTTTACTCCCATAATCACATAGTTGACACCAAAACACTATTGTGAACTATTATCATAGCAGATTTTGATTCTGTCCTGTTCGTGTATATACTCATATGTTTTCGAATGAAAATAAAAGAAATACATAAAAACTGAAAAAAAACATTTTGATCTTTAACCCTTCCCTTACGGTGCTAAAATTGAAACGCGCGCTCCGGCATTGGATAGTGAGTACGCGATAAAAAATTAGCGATTTTAAATCGGAAAAATAAGAACATTCATAGATAATCCCCTTAATTAATTATAATTGAAGTTAAAAATTATAATAATTTAGATTTATTTGCTGAAAACATTAAAAAACCATCTGGCAACGCTCACGGAATGGGCGTAGGTCTAATCTGGTTGCAAGCCCAAAAGCTACTGCAGTGCGGAGCGCAGTGGCTTAATGTAATGGCTTACTCCCGGTGTGGCTTACGCTTGCGACGATTGAGACAATAAAGCTTCTCGCAATTCAGTGAAGTATGCAAGAGTGAGATGCGAATATAGTGTCGCGCTTCCCGCATACTCTTCACCTATCGTCAAGACCCAAGGTCGAGGCACTCACAGCGTTTAAATGCGAATTTGTTTCCGATCTTTACAAAACACCTACGATGTAGTCGATAAATTCTGATTATTATTAGTAATATTTTTTAAATCAATGCGTAAATATATTATGGAGGAACACCTAAAATCTTAACCTTGTATTTATTATATTTATAGAGATATTGATGGTTATTAGAAGCAACGTGTAGAAGATACCCAACACAGGGAAGGAAAGGTTAAATAACCTCCTGTTTTATTTATTTTTTATTTTTTAATAATCAAGTATCTTACCCACTGGGGAAAATTTAGCGTGATCTTTTCCGATTCCTTTAATTGCCACAAGATTGAGATCTAATTCGTGACCAGGACGCATTTTAGAAATTAAAATGTCACTATGTACGGGCCCCACAGAACATTCCTTATGTACCGAAGTTTGATTTCCAACGGGTTGCCACTTAATTTGTCCAGAATATACTGAAAAAAATATTACATTTTAAAATCTATCGTAAATTCAATGCATCAACACATCAAAAATTCATTATCACATTATACGTTCCATCAGGAACACAGGGGTGCCATTAAAAGCTTCCACCTAGGTCTGTCTAAAACTCGACACACTCACAAGACTAAATGTGTGAATTTCCCTATCGTAAGACTAGTATATGGTGTAAGATAGGCGTACAATTTGTCGTATTATTTATGGGCTATTGAACAGTGCAACTCTTGAGCAGCTCTCGGACGGCATCTATGGAGAATGTAGTTAGGTCAAGTATGGAACGTGACTTAACAACCTTCTCCTTATTGTGGTAGTTATAGGCTGCCGTTACATCCAAAGATGAACTGTATAATTTCTCACATGGTTGAACTGACTAACACCCATCATCCTGGAAATGGAATTAACCGCGAGTATAGGAAGTTTTAAAATACTTATGCAAAAGTGTTACTGAAATTAATTCAAATAAAATATCTTAAATTGAATAAATTTTTACAAATGGAAAGTTTTGTAAAAATTTATTCAATTTAAGATATTTGAAAATTGTTAAATGAACGGTAGACTGTTTTGATACATACCATTATGATTCTTATAAAGGTCTTCTGGCCTGCTGGAATCCTTGGGTCTGGCTGGATTATGAGTACATTTAACTTTGAGAGTAAATTCTAATGTGTCATCTTCATTTGACTCTGTTGCTTCTGGAAATAAAAAAATCGATTATAATCAAGAAAATGTAGGATGGTCCCTGTGACGTTTGAAATATCATGTCTCAAAGGAATGGGATAAAATAGTTTGTTTTTTTTACAAATCGAATAGTTTTTTTATAAATCGAAAAATTGTTTTTCTCTAAACTGACGTTTTAATTCCTAATTTTCATTATACTGAATTTTTAATGTATTATATGATTTGTATCTATCTTTAAATAGACCAAGATCCTCTATGAATTAATACTAATTACGAACATTTCATTTTAAGTGTAAAAAAATAAAAAATCCAATTATCGTATACCCCATCCCTAGCCAATGCAGCTAACGTAGTGACCTGACAAACGTTACCAAATATTATTTGATTTTAATAAACTGCCACATTTTTGCTAATTTGTAACAAGATGTATTAATTTGATATTATTGTCAGTTTTTTGTAATGTATTTACCTAAATAACTTGCTATTTATTAGAATCGAGGCTCATATTAAAGTTGATAAAATAATTTAAATTACTGAACATCGTTACAAGGTTGTATTGGGGCAAATATGTGAACTGTCACAGGGACATTTTCTCTAGTATAGCAATTAAAATTGTTCTAAATTAAATGTTCTAAAGTGGATGAAGAATACTCTCAAATAAAGGATATATTAAATATATAAATGTGATAATAATACAAAAAGTGGCGCAGGATTTTGCTCTCAATAGGAAACTCTTGAGTTAATGGTTCCCAATCTCAATTGAAAGAGCAGAAGGCAGAGGATCTACTTAAATATTTTTATCACAATGTTTCAATTTAATTATTTTATGGGCATATGCCCATAGTCTCCATTGTTAAACATCGTAGTCGAGGGTCCCCTCGCCATTCAAACATCAATTCAGTTGGAAAGCTAAGCTGTGCCGTAGAGCTTTGCTTCTTTCTTCTTATCTCTTCAATAAGTGAGTGAGCACACTAGCAAACTCACCGACAACACTGCTGTATTGGATTTGATGGCACACCAAAGTGAGATGATTGGAGCGACCCGGCAAGTTTTTCCATTTAAAATAAAATTAGATATGACCAGTCATAGGTATCCGTATATCCCCAAATACTAGATGCAAAAATGCCTGTCATTCGAGGGGAGTAACACAGTGTAGGGTTCAAACCTGCGACCTTCTGCACAGAAGTTCAGTGCATTATCGCATAGCCATACACCTGAACGCCTTTTATTCTTATAATACAAGTTGTAATAAATTTTTTGTCAGAAACCATTGATATATCTTCATTGCTGTACATTTTTAAGTCATTCTAATTCATTACATGACATGTAACATAAATAAATGGATGCCATTGTAGAAGCCTTCTCATAACGGTCTCTACAAGCTTCTGTGAATCTATAATTCGGTTACTATAGATCGTTCAGCCAGATGAGTCATTTTGCAATAGTGTAACACTCTCTGTATTACACAACTTACGTAGTGGTATTGGTTTTAGAATGCCACATGATTGGTTAGCGCAGAGTGCACGTTTGTATTGTTATTATACTCGGTGATTAGGAAAACACTACCATGTCGAAATTAGAAGTGCGATTTTTGTCTAATGTAATGTAAAATTAAAAAAATTTCGAAAGCTTAGAATGTACTTTGTTATAACTTAAAGTTTCTTAGAATTTAGTATCACTTCATCCACTATTATTTTAAAACTTTATTATTTGGCATTGTAATTATGATACATTAATATGTTAAATAATCTTACATTCATTTTATTTTTATGTGCAATCTAATTAAAGCTGACAAACATTTTTACTGTATA
Organism: Odontocerum albicorne; assembly: GCA_949825065.1. Lineage (NCBI taxonomy): Eukaryota > Metazoa > Arthropoda > Insecta > Trichoptera > Odontoceridae > Odontocerum > Odontocerum albicorne. The sequence goes on from OX463855.1 coordinate 5,510,918, forward strand.
ATACTTGTGCTTGTATTTATTTTTAATCTTGAAAAATTTCATTATTGTTATTTAATGTTTCCTAGAATCTGCCATGCCTACACAATTAATATGTAAAATAAACTTACTTTAATTTTATTTTTATGATTATTAAAATTTAAGCTGACAGCATTTTTAATTTAAAAAACGTATGTGTTCATTTCAAGTTTGAATATAAAATATTATTTTCTGCTTTTTCCCTTCATTAAAAAAATAAAGTGAAAAGTTTTTTTTGTCAACGCACTGTTACTCACACTATTGCAAAATTACTCTTCTGGCTGACTGATCTATACCTCTCAACCAAGATATATAAAAAAAAAATTACCTTCAGCTCTATATTCAAATAACCTAGCATCAGCTTTCAATGGTATCAGGCCTAATCGATGAGCTAAAACTTCATCTTGAAGTAGAGTTGTATTATTCATGATCAGTACTTTCTCTATCGCCATACTGGGAACTTCACTTAGCATTAGCCTACGGAATGCATTTGCAAAGGCTGGTTGAATTCCGATCAAATCGAATTCAATTTCGTTCTCATCTTTCCTTACAATAACGATTTTAAACTTTTTCTTGAATTTCTTTCTGCTCCATGGTTCATCTGACATCCCATAATCTTCAGGTCCGGGCTAAAGAACAAAAAAGATTTTTTTTATAAACGTAACAATTATAACATAATGGAAGGCAAAAAAAGAGTACTATCTAAACTGTTAAGTATTGATTTGAAAAGCTATGTAAATAGTTTTGTTAAACTGTATAAGAATATAAAAAAAAAAGTAGTTACGTGAAAAATTTACAAATTTTGTTCACTCTTCTAATAAAACCGGTCTCTAGCTAATAGGAGGTTATGTTGATAATGAATTAATGACTATTATGATGGTTTCATAAGCTAAATATTTACCTTGACACGGAATTCTTCTAAAAACACACGTGGTTTTGGTTCCATTATGAATTAATTAAATTATACTTTGATTTAATGAAAATCAGTCGCTAACCTATCTATCTGTCTATTGTTGTAGTTAGGAAATGTCAAAATTTACACCATGTGGTGTAATGAAAATTTATAGTATTGCGCTAGCAACACTGAGGTGTGAGTTCCGTGATACTCGAGTATTGCCATTATATATCGTGCGAGATCGTACAACGCATATTTTGAAAATTTTCAATTTAATATTTATAACATTTGTATTTCTTGTAACAAACGAACAAAAACGTAACAAGATTAACATGAGGACTTAGTATCATTATTTTATGGATAAATAATTAATTGAAAAGAGCTTACAGCGAATTTATAAATATCTATATTAATTTTGCGTAATTTATAAAAATAGGATCCATTAACATTACCTTTTGTTTCAAAAGCTGATTTGAAGTTAAATATGAATATCCTTTACAATTGAAAGTTTATTAAAATACAAATAAATAGTTCGCTGGGCATATAATTAACAGCCGATGATTCGAATATGATCTAAAGGCCATTATTTGCTGATTTTTATGCTGATTTACTAAAAAACAAAACAAAACAATAGTTGCTTATGTGCCTCTATAATCAAGAGAACAATCATTGGTAGTCGTCATTTGATTCATAATTATTTATTTAATGCTGCGTGGATACATAATCAACATATATTATATGTTTTCTGTATTAACAAAAAACAAAATATGGAGATCAGCGCTTAAAAAGAAAATTAACAAATGTTTCACAATCATAACTGTTAAATCTCTCTATTTTTTTAACTAAAACAATTACGCTTACCAAACAAACTTGACTTGTTCATTTGTTACCATAAATTTTAGTAATAACCACGGACATTACATTTTGCAAGATTAAAAAGTAATTTTATTTAAAATAAACTCAAGATTGCAATTTTGCTTTAGATAAAATATGTGAAGACTTTTCCCACCTAAAGCAAGAAAATTAAATTAAATACTCGTATGTAAAGTATTTGAACTTTAGTTAATCACATTTATTTGACTTTTTCAAGGACCAACTCATATCTTCATTTGCTAAGATCGGAAGACTACGTTGAGTGGTTCTCATAGCAAGAATGCAAATTGGCTGAATACTTAGGAATATTTCAGACAGTTATCCTCTAAATACAGTAAACCTATTTGGAGTCCAAGGCTTCTGATCGGACGTATGCGTCACCTAAAATATGATTGATATATATTTTCTTGTTTACTTGATATTTTAAAGATGTTTTATTTTACGTACTTGCTGTGTACCGACCGTAATTAAATATTCCTTATGCGTGGCCTTTGCGAGAGCTACTATCAAAAGTCGGTCCGGCCAATGCATGCGAAAACGTGCAAAATACGTAATATCTCGCAAGCCATGACGGCGTGCATGGGCCAAAATAGGAGCTTACGATGAGCGATTGGCCGCACATAAGGAGCGCAAAACACCAAAAATACATTTTCAGTTTCTCAGACGTCAACTATGTTTTACTTACGACCAACTTCTACCTGCTAAAGAGGAATCTCTTCACCCTGCTACTTTTCACCGGAAAATCATAAAGTGAGCCGAAATCTCCGAGTATCGAGCGGCAGTCATTTACCTATTCTACGGTCTTTGTACGGTGCTGTACAGCTTCAATGAATGGAATGTTTAGATAGCAAAATGATAAGTCTAGCGCCTTCATGGCTAGTACGATATTCAAAGATATTGTAAAGTAAAATATACCTCGTGATCAAATATGATTGTTAGCCATTCTGTGGACGGAAGACGCCTATATTGTTTTTATTTTGTATGCAACTTTTGCACTAGAACAAGTAAACAATCTTGACATATCAAACCGTGGTAAAAAAATAAACTTCCAAGATGATCGAAACGTTTAATCTGCTGCAGACTTTTGTTAAGCAGAGTCTTTATATAACATAATATATAGTAATTTATTGCATTAATTAATAGCGTAATTTATTGCATTAATTAATAGCGTAATATTAATTCACAATAAGTAGCACACTAGTATAAGCTACTGAAAATATAAATTCAGATATTGAATTACCTAAGAGGTAAGTCTGGAAGTGAATTCTCCAGGAATCGAACCTAGAGTGTCTGTTTACTTAGCGTTATCCAAAGGACTAAATTGCATTACACTTTCGTTGTACGAGTATCATGGTAAAATCTGACGGATTTATTGCTATGTGGCAATCAATCTTATACAACCAATCAGAAAGATGTTAACCCTTCCCTTACGGTGATAAAAATAATACGCGTGCTCCGGTGTTGGGTAGTGAGTACGCAATAAAAAATTAGCGATTTTAAATCAGAAAAATAAGAACATTCATAGATAATCCCCTTAATTAATTATAATTGAAGTTAAAAATTATAATAATTGAGATTTATTTGCTGAAAACATTAAAAAACCATCTGGCAACGCTCACGGAACGGGCGTACGTCTAACCTATTTGCAAGCTTAGAAGCTACTAGTGGCGCGGAACGTCAGTCGCATACCCCGGCGCTTACGCTTATGCTTGCGACGTTGAGACAATTCAGCTCCTCGCAATTCAGTCTAGTATGCAAGAGTGAGATGCGAATATAGTGTCGCGCTTCCCGCATACTATTCACCTATCGTCAAGACGAGACACTCGCAGCGTTTAAATGCGAATTTGTTTTCGATCTTTACAAAACACCTCGATGTAGTCGATAAATTCTGATTATTATTAATATTATTTTTTAAATCAATGCGTAAATATATTATGGAGGAACACCTAAAATCTTAACCTTGTATTTATTATATTTATAGAGATATTGATGGTTATTAGAAGCAACGTGTAGAAGATACCCAACACAGGGAAGGAAAGGTTCGAGACTTTAAAAAACGAAACCGTTTTAAAAAATGGATACCAACGGGAATCAAACCAGCAACCCGACTTATCGATAAGGCCACGGAGGTCATCAAATTAAAACTGAATGTAAAACAAACAAGAATTGATTGTGGTTCATTGATTCTTATAGTAACAAAAATTGGTGATACGGATATGCCGAACAGGCTCCAATAGTCGAGCCTTCGTGTTGAGAACCATTGGAGTAGGCCTATAACTCACAACTCTTCATAATACATGTTGGAAATATGTACTACCGCACACGAAGAGGCAATAACATCCGCGCAGTATTTTTAGTACGAGCACTCGTATTGTTACCAGAGCCGCATTTGGTAATAGGCAAATATAGGCATTTACCTGGAAGCGTGAAACTAAAGGAGGCGCCCAAATATTCGTAAATAGGTTATAAAATAATTGACACTATACTAAAGAAAATGTAGCATGGTCCCTGTGACAGTTCACAAATTTGCCCCAATACAACTTTGTAACGACGTTCAGTAATTTTAATTATTTTATCAACTTTAATATAAGCCTCGATTCTAATAAATATCAAGTTATTTAGGTAAATACATTACATAAAACTAACAATAATTACAAATTAATACATCTTGCTACAAATTAGCAAAAATATGCCAGTTTGTTAAAATCAAATAATATTTGGTGACGTTTGTCAAAAGTCACTACTATATGTTAGTCTGCATTGGCTAGGGATGGGGTATATGATTATTGGATTATCGATTTTTTTATACATAAAATTAAATGTTCGTAATTAGTACAATTCATAGTGGATCTTGGTCTATTTAAAGATAGATACAAATCATACTATACATTAGAAAGTCAGTGTAATGAAAATTAGGAATTAAAACTTCAGTTTAGAGAAAAATAATTTTTCGATTTATAAAAAAACAATTCGATTTGTAAAAAAAAATATTTTACCCCATCCCTTTGAGACATGACATTTCAAACGTCACAGGGACCATGCTACATTTTCTTGAGGATAGATGCATTTGCAGAGAACTATAGGAGTTTGTTATGTGGCGCGAAATACACCACCATCCAAGGTCATTGCTGTCGTCGTTGCTGGGTCTCGTAGTCGAGGATCCATTCGCCATTCGAACCTCAATTCAGTTGGAAAACGAAGCTGTACCGTGGAGTTTTGTTTCTTTTTCCTTTTCTCTAATTCAAATGCGTGAGCCGTTGCACACTAGTATTGAATCCGATGACAAACTGAAGTAAGGCAATCGGAGCACACCGGTACTTTTTTTTTTTTTTTTTAATTTATAGATGTGGTTGAAGGAATAGATATCCTTATGCCCCCGAATATTAGGCGGAAAAATTACCTGTGTCATTCGAGGGGAGTATAATAGCGCGGGGTTCAAACCGACGACCTTCCGAATGTAAGTGCAATACGTTACCGCATGATGCACCGCCCATACACCTCACATACTAGTACAGGTAACCCCCTGTTCATCGCGACCCCGGTGAGTGCGGATTCGTTATAACGCGGTATTTTAAACAACACTGGTCCGGCTTCGACACATTCCAGGAATCGTCATAATGTGTAGTTGCACGAGCGAGCTATCTTTCTTTTTCGTTCACTCACATAATACACATGTACATATATACGTAAATTCACGAGCGCGAGTGAAACAAAATATGTAGCTATCAGAAACATCGACGAAGCGTGGAATGAAGTCACCCAATATTGTATGAAGAGCGTTTGGAAAAGGTTGTTCAGATAAATTGATGATCAAATGAATTACGAAAATAATATTCAAAATATCGTGGAAGATATTAAGTGTTCAAATAATCGAAAAGGCCCTTTCTCTTCCCAATTATGAGCGAGTGAGTGTTGTAAAGCGTGGTTGTAATGGATTATTTGACGGTTATAGATAAATTTTACACAATAAACGTAGAGAGGCCAAACAAGGAAATCTAGATTCTTTTTTGCAAAGCGGAAAAAAAATAATTAATTATATTTTATATAATATTGTTATTTAATGTTTATTTAAAAAATAAAACGTTTTTTTAAATCTTAAAATGATTCTTTTTAAATCCCCCGTTGATCGCGGAATTTCGCTTATCGCGGCCATGTCCGGAACGTATCTTCCGCTATCAACGAGGGTTAGCTGTATATATGCATCAAAGTATTCTTAAATAAGTTAAGCGACCTTGTCATTTGAAGGGGGAAATGCATGTGTCATTTGAAGGGATCAGCACAGCGCAGGGTTCGAACCACTGACCTTCCGCACGGAAGTTTAGTAAGTTACATATATCTATCTATCGTCCATATACACAAATGCAAACTTTTAAATTACACTGAGATTCATTTTTTGGCACCATCGGGTGCCATTTGAACCCGAAATCCTTGGGTGAAAGAAAAGCGGACCAATTAGATCAAGGAGGTAAGAAATATATAAATTTTAAACTTTATTATCAGATATTAAAGCATTTGAAATAATGCACTACGTTTCTCTCCACTTTCTATTACAGTAAGCGCTTAATATTATATCTCTAATTAGATAACTCTGAGAGTGAAACCATTTTCTCGGGCATTTAAATGTACAGTTTGTTTCCATAATTCTGTAGTAAAACACGTTTCCTGTAATTTCTTGTTATGAACTAGTGATTCACGCACTCTGTAAAGATACACCTGAATTCTTTAATGTATATAACAGAACTTTAAACAATTTATATACGTTATATATCATATAGTGAGCTTACTGTCAAATGTTGTAACTTCACTTTAATGTGTTTTTTTAACCACGTTATATATAGTAATTATGTTATTGTAAGCATTATAGATAGACAACATGAATGCTGTTAATATTTATTTATTTAGAATAATTCGTAATATGTTGTCTAAAAAGAATAAATTAATTGTCTATAATAATAACCTTTGCAATGTAAAATTGGAGTATGAATTGATTGGGTTGGGAGAAGCTTCCAAAATCATAATTGACATAATTGAGAGTGGCCAGAAACGAATAATGAAAAGGCCCTTAATATATCCAAGTGAGTAGCTTTTCAAAGATTTTGGCATTCTGAGCATAAGGCAAATGTATATAATTAAAATGGTTCTCGCGTTTCATAAACACTCTGGAGCTTATAGGATGATTGTCCACATTTATCAGACTAGCAACAACAGTAGAGAGAATGTACTTAGTGTTAAAATGATGAATAATTCTTTTGGTCAAAAACATCATATTTTTTAGCACCTAGGGAAGGGATGACGAACCTATTTCTTCAAGTGTGTCAAAGAATATGCCCAATTAAAAAAAATGCATCATATTTTTTAGCACCTAGGGAAGGGATGGCGAACCTATTTCTTCAAGTGTGTGAAAGAATATGCCCAATTAAAAAAAATGCATCATATTTTTACCACCTAGGGCAGGGATAACGAATTTATTTCTTCAAGTGTGTCAAAGAATATGCCCAATTAAAAAAAATGCATCATATTTTTTAGCACCTAGGGAAGGGATGGCGAACCTATTTCTTCAAGTGTGTCAAAGAATATGCCCAATTAAAAAAAATGCATCATATTTTTAGCTCATAGGGCAGGGATAACGAACCTATTTCTTCAAGTGTGTCAAAGAATATGCCCAATTTTAAAAAATGCATCATTTTTTTTAGCACATAGGGAAGGGATGGCGAACCTATTTCTTCAAGTGTGTGAAAGAATATGTCCAATTTTAAAAAATGCATCATATTTTTAGCACCTAGGGCAGGGATAACGAACCTATTTCTTCAAGTGTGTCAAAGAATATGACCAATTTAGTCAGAATAACGAATATTTTTCGGGCGAAAACGCTGCTAAGGGTATCATCTAAAAGTCTTGGATGAAACAAACAATATTATTAGCAATACAGGTTAATAAATATGGACACTCAAATGACAAAACATAATGGAAAAATGTTATTTTAATCGATAATTGCTCATCACATAATTAAACATGCGAATAAAAATTATCCTCGGTAAGATACAGGCAAATCCTAATTTACTGGGTATAAGACAAATGAAAACCCAGATCCATTAAAATTGTCTATTCACATTAAATTACCTGTTGTTTTTTCACAAATTATTTATTTATAAAATTTCTTGCCATATATAAATAAATAAAGTAAAACACGCTGTAAATGAATTTTTAATTTCAAATTGTACAACATTTTCGTTACCTTTGGATTTGGAGATATATGTGCAGTAAAAATGCATTACAGACGATGATAATGAAAATAAAGTCACTCTACCTGAAAAGATGGCTTCGTTTTCAGAAAAAAATGATTAGTTTGAAAAAAAAATCTGGCTTATCCATCTGTAGCACTGATGTACCGGAAATGATGTTTTAAGGATGTGGTGTTGAAAATGCAATTATTCTTGCTAATAAAAAATCATAACGGTCAAAATAACATAATACTTAAAAAATAAATGTATTCTGAAATAAAACCCTTTTTTTTATTGTAATAATATACTTTCATCTCATGTTCGGTTTAACGAAATATTTTTTATGGTCCCGTGAATTTCGTTATATTGGTATTTGACCTGTATCAAGTTCAACTGCAATACCTTCATAAATAAAAATCAAAGAATATCATAGACAAATAACAGAAAAAAATAAAACACCATTAACCCTTGCCGATCTGTGAACGGACAAGAGTGACCAAGACGTATATTTTATTTAATTTCTCGAAATATACTGCTTGCAGGGTCTTCATACTTTATGTATTCCTCATCAAAACCTCTTTGATTTGAATGATGTTATTACGAAATAAAATCATTAATAAATATCAACAGAAATGAATGATTTTAAATCGAGAATTGACGAAATGTCAAAACACTCCATATGACTCATTCTTTTTTGACAGTTAATATTTTACGAGTACATTCGTTCCAGGGATTGGTTACCAGTTTTATCAAACACCTGTGTGTTTAGTACATAGAATAGAAACAAAAGTTATTTCGTGCCCCAATTGCGATAGACTCTCCACAGGATTAAATTTTGATTTTATGATATGTTTGTCCTATTTTCAAATTTTGACCTATTTTCAAAGTGTTTATATTTTCCAAATGGCATATTTTATTGATTTGAATTTCGTGTTTGTTTTTATATTATTATTTTTGAATTTATATATTCATTTTATATTTTGTTAATATGTTAATTATTGTCTTAATTCGAATTATATTTTTATTGCCAAAAAATACACGCTATGTTTTATTGTATAATTTTATGATTTTTTTTTTAAAAGGTTGGAGACCTCTTTTCAGTCATGCGCATTCTGAACGTTGCGCAGACCGAACGACGCAGTGGAAATATGATATTCTTATAGAAATGTCACCTCTCTGTTTGAACTCTTATTTTATCATTTCTTACACTTATTTTATATTATTCGACATTTTATTACATAATAAATTGATGTTTATAGCTAATTACAAAAAAAACTAATAGATTTTGTATAATTTTAATTTAAAACATACATGTTTACTGTATCCTCAGTGTCCAACACCGTTACTGGCGTAATTTTTTAGCACAGTAAGGGAAGTGTTAAAACAGCACTCACTGGGTTTGTGTGTGGAAACTTGTCAAGACAATTCATAAACTGGTTCAATGTCTTAACAATCATTATCGTGCAGTTTGTTTCAAGATTCCACAACTTGGTTAGCAAAAAAATGTTTTTTCCTTAGATTATTATCGAATTTAGTTTCGAAAACTTTTAAATGATGTCTTTTCAGGTGTGTTTTGGTCCAACGGAATTTGTTAGCGGAGATCCGAACAACCGTAATGACTGTTCAAGATCTTATAATACTCAACACGATTTCGTCTTTGTTGCCGAGTAGGTAACTTCAATAAATGCAGCCTATCTTCATAAGTCAGATAGACTACACGCTATGGAATTGTTGTTGCTTGTCTTTGAGCCTTTCAAAAAGTTTCATTCTCAAACGAATTCAAATACGTATTATCTTTGACTCTTAAAATTTTTAAGGATTTTAGATCTCGCTTAAAGATTGTTGTAGTGATAAAATCCGAATTTTACATAGAAACCATTACGCCGTTTCCCTTTAAGGGTAGGCAAAGAAAACAGAGCGCCAGACTTTTTTATCTCGACACACATCCTTAGCCTCCTTCACACCTACATATATACACATTTTCATACAACTTTTAGTATATCTCTGACTTTTGATTAAACTTGTTTCTTCTTCTTCCTAGTGTCATGTCAGATCCCCCCAACGTTGAATATCACCTGAGAGGCATCTTTGTCCCCGGCAGTCCGAAAAGATTCCCAACGCTCCTTACGCCAGTCCAATCACGTATATTGCGGAGCCAGGAGATTTCCCTCCTGCCAACACCTCTTCGACCCTCTATTTTGCCTTGGATGATCAGGTGCAGTAATTTGTACTTTACTCATCTAAGTACATGACCCAAGTAGGACACCTTTCGGATTTTAATATTAGTCAGCAACTCTCTATCAACTTTGGCTCTTTGAAGAACCCTTGTGTTGCTAATCATATCCGTCCAGGGTATCCGTAGCATTCTCCGGTGCATCCACATTTCGAATGCTTCCAGTCGGTTCGTACTACCAATTTTGAGGGTCCATGATTAAACTTGTTTAAAATAGATAATTAAGGACAGACTTTTGATTACACTTATTTATATTTAATAATTAAGCTTAATTATTTTTACATTAATTGGAATAACTTCGCTTTGATTGAATAAATAATTTGTTTTTATGAGTTACTCAAATAATTACCTGAAATAGATTAAAGAGCACATAGGGAGAAGGTTAGGAGAAGATGACAATTTTCGAAAATTTTAAATACTTTGTCATACATTAAGTTGTGATTTCTGAAGAGTACTAGTATATAATACACTACAATGCTGCTCCGCAATAATCAGATTCCTATTTTTCTATCACACGCCTTCCATTTAAATTTACAATATATATTTTTGTTATTCTTTCTTATTTCAATCGTTCCACATACCCAAACCATCTCAACGTGCTGTTCTTCATCTTACTCAACACATCAACCTTAAGTTGACATTCGTCTCTACTCACTTCATTCCATATTCTATCATAGATTGTCACCCCCATGATCTCATACATCAAAATTGGCACCAAAATTTTATTGTGGACTATCATCCTAGCAGATCTTGATACTATCTGGTTTAAGAACCGTAAATTATTATTTTTTACCGTAAATTATTATTATCTGACAGTCTCTGCTTTGACTGGCAGTTAGTTATTCCAAACGATCAGAACTTAACACTTGGAAGACCCGATCAAAATAAAGTCAACCTTTCCCACTATCCGGCTTATTTTTGAGGAGTCCTGATGTTAGTGAAGGGTTCACTAAAATTACTATATCTATGTAAATATCCAGTTCACCGCCCCTCTTTCTTTGCGTGGTCTTTTACTGTCCATGCAGTGAGACTCTGGAATCAGTTACAAACCAATATATGACTCGCTCCGTCCTTGGCATGCTTCAAGAAGCGTCTGAAAAAACTCTTAATTTCTAGTCAGTAAAATAACGTGTTTCATTTCCGATTTTTCTTTTCCTTTCCTCTCCACCACCCCTCCCTTTCCTTTTGATTGATGATATCTCACTTTATATGAAAAAGAATGTTCGGGTGACTCCGTCTTTGTGGGGTTCGTGGGCATATGCTCACGTATATGTTTATGAATTTCGTGGGGATGGATAATCATTTGAATGATTTATCCTACCACGTAACTTGCTTAATTTACTTTTGTCTGATTGGTTGGAAGAGATTGCCGCCGTAAGCCCGTTAGATTGTATTTGCAATACAAGTGTTAAATAAAAATAAAAGGGCCAGATGTAGATACATACATACTACGAATTTTTATCACATTTTTTCTTCCCTTATTTTCCATTATTTCTATGTCTAGGCTTCGTTTTAATGCATGAAAGTAGGCTTTAGCATTGTACTCATTACTGAACTCATCTGCATTTAATTCCTCATTATTTGGGCAAGTATTTTCTGTACACAAAAGCCAGAGACAACGAATTGATACGTGTTGACATTAGGATTGCACCACCTTCACTGGATCGGCGTGCAAAGTGTTCATTTGCTTATGAGAAACATTCTAGTAAACGAGGTCAAGACTCTAGTAAATGCATTCATTGTTTCTAGACCGGATTACTGCAATGAAAAGTATATGTGTCTCTCTAAAAACAGCTTGATAGGTGGTAAAGATTATTTAAAGCAGCGGCACGCTTGGTTTTCGATGCTGATACACTGAAAGAGTCTCACTGGTTGAAATGTCTTGATAAGACGAAGTTAATCTATGCTGTCTCATGGTGTTGAAAGTCCTGAATGGTTTAATACCTCATTGCATGGTGATTGCATTTGGAATGTACCCTTTGGTAGACGTGCTGAACTGAAATCCCCTGCTGAAGTAGTCCAGGTGAACATACCAGTTGATCTTCATCGATTTTTCATAGAATACACTTCAAAGGAAGTGTCTTCGAATAAAACACCAGACGATTGGATGGAGTTCTCGGAAAATATGGTACCTGGAGACCAACTGTAACGTATTTCTAGAATCAATATTGTACAGCAACGGTACAAAGTCTGTAGAATAGGTGGATGGTTGCCGCTCAACCAGTGGTTGCCGTTCAACAGTGACTTCAATGAGTCTCAGTGAAGAGCTGGGTTAAGAGTCAATTAGACATAGAGACGATTCCTCTGGATAAAACATCTGACGATTGGGCGGAGTTCTCGGAATATATGATACCTGGAGACCAACTGTCCCATATTTCTAGAACCAATATTGTACAGCAACGGTACAAAGTCTGTAGAATAGGTGGATGGTTGCCGTTCAACAGTGACTTCAATGAGTTTCAGTGAAGAGCTGGGTTAAGAGTCAATTAGACGTAGAGACGATTCCTCTGGATAAAACACCTGACTACTGGATGGAGTTCTCGGAAAAGATGGCACCTGGAGACCAACTAACTACCTTGTCTTACTTGGAGATCACTGAATATACACCGTGTAGACGTAGGTTGATGCAAGGTGAACATGTGAAAATTGGCTTCTTGAATGGATTGCGGGGATGTACCTACAGGACTCACAATACATGCTAATTTGTCGGAATATCGGGAGTACATGCTTTGGACAGGACTTGATTGGTGCGAATGAGAGGGTAATCTCTGTTATTTTTACTGAAAATACATGTATATGGCACAATTGAATGGTTGAAGTAAAGAAGGCACTAAGTACCAAAACAAAAATAAAAAAATAAGTATGCAGTTTCGTTCTATTGGGTGTTAACATAAGTTGTGTCCGTTTTTTTTTTTCAAATTTAAAAATGAGCACCCAAAGTAAAACAAAATGGTAAAGGTTATACGTCATTCAAAAGAAAATTTTCTGCTCTACAAGCGTCGAGCGTTTATTATTGTTGTTTTCACTCAAAATATGTGTAACCCAAGCGCCGAACTTCTGGACTTTTCCCATTGATTTAAGATGCCGGTATACAGTCATGTGACTACAATTCATCTGCTCAGACAATTCTGCGGTGGTTTGAAGGGGATCTTGATGAATAATATGGTTTAAGCGGTCCTCATCGAAGTTCACTGGTCGTCCGGAACACCTCATGTCTTTCAGGTCGAAATTACCGTCTTTGAAACGCAAAAAACATCGACGATCTGTCCTTTCACTCATAGCATCTTCACCGTATACTTCGCAAATATTGCGAGCAGCTTTGGCAGCTTTATTCCCTCGATTGAACGCGAACAGAAGGAGGTGTCGAAAATGCTCACTTTCGTCTACTTGACATTCCATTTTGAAGGCTTGTAATCAAATTATATAATATATGTAACGTAAAAGCAAACACAATATCTTGTAGAGCAGAAAATTTTCTTTCGAATGACGTATAATCTTTACCATTTTGTTTTACTTTTGGTGCTCATTTTTAAATTAAAAAAAAAAACGGATACAACTTATGTTAACACCAAATATATGACATATAGAACGAAACTGCGCACTTAGATTTTTTTGTTTTTTTTTTGGTACTTAGTACCTATTTAACTTCAACCATTCAATTGATGACACAGAAATCAATGAATAAAGTGTAACCTTACTTAGAAATCTTCGAAAATATTTGAACAGTCACACTTTTAAAAGAGTTACATAATACTGAAGGGCCTATTGAATGATCTTTAGTCACGAATTTCCTAAGAAATACTTATGACACATTTTAAAATTGAAATATTTCTAAATAAATTTATTTATTTATTTATTGTTACACATGACAAGAAATATACACAATTTGCGAAAAACCAACAGGTAATTTGATTTGGACATATAATTTTAATGGATTTGAGTTTGTTGCCTTTCATTTGTCGTATCCCCAGTAAACTAGGCTTTTGCCTGTATCTCACTGAGGATATTAAGTTTGAAAAAATAAATCGATACTTCTTTCCGATTTTTGATTACACAAAAACAAAACCCCGCTGCACGCTCTCATCAGCCTGACAAACAGTGACACTCAACTACAACTGGAAACATCTTGCTAAATTCAACTCCTCACACATCATCACTTCAGAAAGACCAAAAATATTCATTCCACAATATGCCGCACACAATCATAAGAATAAAAAATAAAATTAAAACAAAAAATACACAGAAACACAAATACAAAAACAACCAAAATTAAAATAACAAGAAGAAACCCACACTCACGAGCTCACATTAATCCTTTCCACTCGTCATTCATCCTGAAAGCCCAAGTACTCAAAATCCTGTCAAAATCAAAATTATTTACCTACTTTTCATAGTAATCCCAATACATTCAAATTGAACTTGATTCATGTATCGTCATCTAAAGCACAAACAAAATGAACAAAATTTTGTAAAAATGATTTATTTAATAGAACATATTGTTCATACAATTTTATTTAACATTTACGAGTACATACATACAACGCCCTCGTAGACGAAGAAAGAACTGCCCGAAGGTACTCTTTCTCCAGTGGCGACACACTGGAGTTTAAAAAGAATAATAACGACAGCGGACTTAAGGTCTGACATCACGGGAGAAGGCAATTGTCTCACACGGGAAAAGTAAATTGGCTTAAGCCTGTGTTTCCCAACGTGGGGCCCACACCCCACAGGGGGGCAATTTGATTTTTAAGGGGGGCAATTCTAAAAATAGACTCGTTCAGAGTTTAGTCGTATTTCAATCGCCTTGTCGCGTCACCGTTACGTAGGGGGGGGGGCATAAGAATTTTAGAAAGGCTTAGGTGAGGCATAGCACAAATAACGTTGAGAGATACTGGCTTAAGCCCTGTAGTTCAAACATCCCAGCAAGTTATCAGTACTTTCATAGAAAAATTTGAATGCAACAAAACTATTATTTGACGCCCCCATCTATTGTAGATCGAGGAACAAAGCTGAAAGGAATATGAGCTCGCCATTATATAGCTATTGGCTGCAGTTTAATCACTCCTCGATTAGAAATTTCCAAAGTATGAGTGATTCTAGTATGCTTCTCCGTTGATTTGACCTTCCACGAAGATTGTGGTGCACCTCGAATAATTTGATATGTGGCCAAGGTTACAGTGGACACACACACCTTGCGTAAAAGGGGTTCATTGATTCCCCATTATGCTCATGTGGAATGGTCCAGACTGTTGACCACATCGTCGAGGAGTGTCCTATATATATTCATTCCCGAGAGTCCTGGAGAAGAATAATCCTATTACTCCTGAGATTGTATCATGGATGAGAAACCGGAACATCAGAAGTAAGCGAGAAATACAAGATATTATTAAGAAATAACTAATTCTCACAATGCTTCAAACAATTCGTCTTTAATAAATTCACCAAATACCACATCAAATGTAATAAAATTAACATAAAGACACATTTTATATAATTTCCGTGCCTGTTTCCATTATTTTCGCAATTTTAAATAAATAATAATGACAATATTTCACTTTTTTGACTCATAAAAAGCGATATTATAAATTTATTTTATTGGTTAAATCGTTCCATAAATCATGGCTTAATCCGGTGATTGGACACGTTTTGAGCAACGGATGCTATTTCAAAACGGAATCGAGAATAAAATAATAAAACGAACCGTCACTGTGCTTGTGGGAAAGTGTGACAAAGATGACATTGTCTGTGTTTGACAGAAAAGTGACTTAGGCCAGAATTAACAGTCTGGTTTAAATATTAAACTCTTCCAGCACTGGTAAAGCAAGAATGAAGGATATTTACCGTCTTAAGGTACCCTGTGAGTACTCGACAACAACAACGAGGTCCAGCAACGACAACGATAGTTCAAATTTCTGTTATATTATTTTGTAAATATTTATTTAATTTAAAAATTTCTGTTATTTATTTTGGTAAACCACTAAAGAACACCAAGGAGTTTGTCTACCTC
Organism: Odontocerum albicorne; assembly: GCA_949825065.1. Taxonomy (NCBI): domain Eukaryota; kingdom Metazoa; phylum Arthropoda; class Insecta; order Trichoptera; family Odontoceridae; genus Odontocerum; species Odontocerum albicorne. Next base: position 5,527,162 of record OX463855.1, read on the forward strand.
GGGAGCAAAATAACATGGGACGGTCGGTCCAAGAGCGAGGTCGACAGCCGTATACATCAGGCTAGACTTGCATTTAATAAAAGGTCGAAAATAATAGAATCAAATAATATAGACCTAAAACTGAGAATACCCCTCATCAAGACCTATGTATGTATGGAGTATCTTGATGTACGGCTGCGAGACATGGTGCCTATCCGAAAGAGATAGACGAAGACTAGAGGCTTTTGAGATGTGGTCCTATAGAAGACTATTAGGAATTTCCTGGAGAGACCGCATCACAAATGAAGAGGTTCTCCAACGAGTCGAAGGAGGAAGGCACCTGCTCAGGATCCTGTCCGAAAGGCGTGCAAGATGGATCGGTCATATAATACGACAAGAGGGCCTCTTGCATGCCATAATGGAGGGTATGACCGAGGGGACAAACTCTAGGGGACGCCCACGCCGAGAGTACCTGGAGGACCTGTTGGTGGACGTGCGCTGCTAAACATATACAGATTTAAAAAGAGCCGCACAGGACAGGGGGGAATGGAGGAGAAGAGTTGAAATTGCTGCAAACCAGTCTTAGGACTGCAACCACGGAGAGAGATTATTTTGTTCCTGAGATGTAGATTATTCGTTGTTCTTCCTTTTTTTGGTGACATGTCTGGTCTTCGTCGTTGCTAGGCCTCGCAGTCGAGGATCCCCTTACCATTCCAAAGTCAATTAAGCTGGAAAGCAAAGCTGTGCCGTGGAGTTTGTTTTTTAAGTGAGTGAACCGTTGTACACCAGTAAACTCACCGACCACACCGCTGTACTGGATCCAATGGCATACTTGAAGTGTGATAATCGAAGTATACCGGCATATTTTTTTCCATTTTTTAACGAATATATATGATTGAAGTCATAGGTATCCTTATACCCCTGAATACTAGGCTGCAAAATACCTGTATCATTCGAAGAGAGTAGCACAGCGCGGGGTTCGAACCGGAAACCTTCCGCACGGAAGTCAAGTGCGTTACCGCGCAGCTATGCACCACATATATGCCTGTTGGTTGACGTCAGATAGAATTGTTGCACCATCTATTATTTTCACGATTTCGTACAAATACCCTCTTATTTTTCTACATCCTCTTATGATTTCCTCAGTGTCCAACATTTTCTTTCTAATTTTAGTGTTGGGAATTTCATCAACGAGGGATTAAAATTTCACTTTCAAAACAGGGGCGTTCTCTTCAACCGGGCAATGACAGACTACTTTGCATAACAACACACCGCACCTCATTTTACATCTGTATTTACGGTCTACGCTGCGCGACGCGACTATGAGACGAGCTTCCAGGAGTGTTTAGATGTGCTCCATCCTTATTCATGTTCAAAAGAGAATTGAAAAAATATGACAGTACTCAAAATATCCTTTCATCCTAATTTTTGTTTGTTTCCCTTCCTTTTTCTTGAACAAATTTCTTTCCTCTAGTCCTACCATTATTGTTTCCCTTCCTTCTTATTGAACAAATTCCTTTCCTCTAGTCCTACCATTATTGTTTCCCTTCCTTCTTCTTAAACAAATTCCTTTCCTCTAGTCATACCATTATTATTTCCCTTCCTTGTTCTTGAACAAATTCCTTTCCTCTAGTCCTACCATTATGGTTTCCCTTCCTTCTTCTTGAACAAATTCCTATCCTCTGGTCCTACCATTATTGTTTCCCTTCCTTCTCCTTGAACAAATTCCTTTCCTCTAGTCCTACCATTATTGGTTTCCCTTCCTTCTTCTTGAACAAATTCCTATCCTCTAGTCCTACCATTATTGTTTCCCTTCCTTCTCCTTGAACAAATTCCTTTCCTCTAGTCCTACCATTATTGTTTCAGGTTTGTCATTATTTTTTACTTGAATTTAAATAAATATTTATTTTGTAAATTTCAACCCACTTTTACTGACAGATTAAAACTATCACAATGAGACAATTTTCAGCAGAAAATACGTAAAATAACAGATCTTTAGATAAATCTTTTGAGGTCCTCCAGTTTGGCATAATCAGCGATTACAGTAATTACGTCAGATAACTGTAAAGTTCGTGTCGTTTTAACCATTTTTACCGGTTATACAGGACAGGTTTAAAGTTTAAAATGACGAGTATTAAAACATGTGTTCATAATTTAAAAAAAAATTCAAAATTCCGTGATGACCTACGTAGCATAATTAATAAAATATTTGTATTTTACCCGGGGGTTGCAGGTTCCATACCCGTTGCACCCGATTTTTTAAAAAGGGTTGCAGTCTGGTTTTAACATACAACCTCTTTGATATATTTTTGGTTGGTTGGAAAATCTTAGGTTTAATAGGTTACATGTAAGAATTAAGGTTTAGTTTATAAAACTAAGAGCTCTGTAGATGAATTGCAAGCACTAATCGCATCTATAGTACATGTATTCAGAAAAATATATTTAGTACGAAAACCGCAGAAGACTTGCCAATGAAAGACGAACAACAAAGAAACTTTTGTAGATCTTCCGATATGTGATAGTAACACATTCGACTTTAGGTGTAGTGTAGTGTTCATATAACATCATACATTTTGATAGAACCTCCCAATAAAAGTTGTCTTCAATAGATACACAATCTTAGCTTCTTGTATACCCAAACACCTTCTCATATAATATCTACGATTTCCCTGACTTTCCACGTTTCCTTATTTCAGAATATCATTTGCTTAATCCAACAATAATTTCCTTGCTCTTTTTCTCACACGACTTCCACTCACATTTGCACTTTATATCTGTTTCGTTAGTCTTTCTTCATTCCACATACCAAAACCATCTCAGCATGATCTTCATCATCTTGTTGATATGTGGGTACATTTTGTATTCACCATATTGACAATGCTCTGTGTCACAATGCTCTGAATATATTTTGTACAGTATTGTCACAAAACATCTTGTGGTGTCTAAGTTTGTCTTGCTCTATATAAGGAGCAAACCATGTATCACATGTGTCCCGCATTAAATAAACTTAACACATCTTACTTAACACATCAGCCTTAAGTTCACATTCATTTCTTATCACTTCATTCCGTATTCTATCATACATTATCACTCTATGTATTCTTCTCAATGCACGCATTTCTACAGCATTTATTCCAGATCTTCTCAGTCTTTTTCCACGTCCACGTTTCACTCTAATACATCAAGGTTGGCACCAACATATTATTGTGGACTATCATCTTAGCACATTTGGATACTGTCAAGTTCGAGTATACATGTTTTAGTGCTTACTTTAATCAAATTAAGGTTTATACATTTTATTTTACTAAACACAAATTTAGTTTTATTCATGACTTACTTAAATTTTATTTTATTTCTGAAATGTAAATTTTATTAATTAATATATTTTTACCACCTAATTGATAAATACACCTACAGTACCCGGCGGTAAGTAATACACACCGGGCTTAAGAAAGAGACTGTCGGCCATAATCGGCTAACTTCGGCTTTGTAGAGCGTCGTCTCTGTCATTCATACATGTGGCCCATCGCGATTGGTCAGTCATTATGGCCGTCATCGTGTGATAGAGACGATGTTCTACAAAGCCGAAGTTAACCGATTATGGCCGACAGTGTCTTTCTTAAGCCCGATGTGTATTACTTACTGCCGGGTACTGTAAAAAACCTTTTATTTTTCAAATGTTCTAAACGAAGACAAAATGTTAAATAAAATAGACGGTTACGGTCTCGAAAAATATAAATTTTATTTCACTTCACTTAACATGTTTAATGTTTGTTGCATGTGTTCATATTAGTTAATTAAAGACCTTTTCATATTATAATAAATACATCTACGTCCATGTGATATTCTGTGGTATAGATAATCATCATCTACGTCCATGTGTTACTCTGTGGTATAGATAATCATCTACGTCCATGTGTTACTCTGTGGTATAGATAATCACCTACGTCCATGTGTTACTCTGTGATATAGATAATCACCTACGTCCATGTGTTGCTCTGTGATATAGATAATCACCTACGTCCATGTGTTACTCTGTGGTATAGATAATAACCTACGTCCATGTGTTACTCTGTGGTATAGATAATCACCTACGTCCATGTGTTACTCTGTGGTATAGATAATCACCTACGTCCATGTGTTACTCTGTGATATAGATAATCATCTACGTCCATGTGTTACTCTGTGATATAGATAATCATCTACGTCCATGTATTACTCTGTGGTATAGATAATCACCTACGTCCATGTGTTACTCTGTGATATAGATAATCATCTACGTCCATGTGTTATTCTGTGGTATAGATAATCATCATCTACGCCCATGTGTTACTCTGTGGTATAGATAATCACCTACGTCCATGTGTTACTCTGTGATATAGATAATCACCTACGTCCATGTGTTACTCTGTGATATAGATAATCATCTACGTCCATGCATTACTCTGTGGTATAGATAATCACCTACGTCCATGTGTTACTTTGTGATATAGATAATCACCTACGTCCATGTGTTACTCTGTGATATAGATAATCACCTACGTCCATGTGTTACTCTGTAGTATAGATAATCATCTACGTCCATGTGTTACTCTGTGATATAGATAATCACCTACGTCCATGTGTTACTCTGTGATATAGATAACCACCTACGTCTATGTGTTAGTCTGTGGTATAGATATTCTCAGCATTCACTTAGCACGCCCCTGTATCCGTCATAATGAATCGGTTACAATGCACCGAAAAGAAAGTACACGACTGACATACAAAAAAAAATACAAAAAGCCTTTTGGCCAACCCACTAGACCTACTTTATCTGACCGGCTTGCCGGTATTGCGTAACTCCTCCGGGCGTGTACCACTCTGTAGACCCATTGCAATACCCATACATAGAATACCTTTCACATGGGGCTTCATGTTACGGTTCTACGTTCATTTTTAGTCTACCGGAAATGTACTCGTATATCATAACATATATACATACTCGTATGTAGATAGCAAATACATAATCGATAATTTCGGTCATCAAATTTAACCTGAAATCCACGTACATGCAAAAAAGAACCCAATACACATTTGAATGTATAAGGTCAGCCCATAAATTTGTGCGTATTTTTAAGAAATTTCGAAACACTGCAAATAAATCTCATTTTACTATTTTAATCAATATGTTTCCTTCATGATTAACAACTTGTTGCCACCTTACAAGTATTTTTTCAATTTCGTTTGTGTAAAAGAACTCTGGTTTTGATGTAAAAAAATGGAAACTTATTTTAGAGGCGATATCTGGAGAACAATATCTGGAGAGTAAGGAGGATGAGGCAGGAGCTCTCATTTCAATTCTTTAATTTTTTTATATTATTCGTGCTTTGTGCGGCCTAGCATTTTCATAGTAGAACAAAGCCGTTTTTGATATTTACTATCGCGGACGTTTTTTTAATCAACGCTGAGTTTAAACGTGAAAGCTGTTGACAATAGACATCAGCATTAATTGTTTGATTATGTTCTAACAGTTCAAAATGGATGATATGGTACATATCCCACCAAATAGACAAAAGTATGGTATTTATAGTTAAGGCATTAACATTGTGGAGGTTTAAAGAAACTTTTATGTGCTGACTGATAATTTCTATATAGGAAAGACAGGAAGATCTTTTGAAAAGAGATTTCGTGAACACAAATCCGCCTTAACAAATCCTCTAATTTATTCTGAAATGGCTAATCATTGTCACCGTGAAAACCATACTTTTTCTATCGATGATGCCAAATTCTTACATATCAGTAGTAACGGAAATAAATTGGACAGATAAGAGGCCCTAGAAATTTGTAAGTCAGTACATTGATCCGAACATCTGTTGAACAGTTATATCCCAAAAATCTCTCCGCTCTTGGCCGAAATCGTCCGATGCCTCCCTCACCCCTCAGTCCCCAACCGTTGAAGCGTGTATATCGGTACCAGTTCGAACAGCATTTAGTCTTGTCTGTGCTCCCCTAAAGATGAGGGGAAAGCCTTGAAACCGGTAGGGTTATACCGTCACAAAAAAGTGGAATAAACAGTGTTTGATAAAAATAAATTACAAGACAAAAGTAAATATTTTGCATGCAATTCCTCCTTTGCTGTTGGTAAGGGCCATCTTATCCTTATCTGCCCACCGTATATTTCTTGCGATATTATAATACTCGTACAGAATCCACTTTTCAACACCTGTCACGATGCAGTCAAGAAACGGCTCACGTTCAAAACGGGTTAAGAAAGAAGTACATGTGTTTATTTGACGCTGGCAATAGGCTTCAGATAGCTAGTGTGGTACCTACTTTACAAACTTGGATACCTTTTCTATCTCCTTAAGGTGGTGAAATACTGTTCCTTAAGATGAATTAAGCCTTTCTGCAATCTGATACATCGTTAGTTCTGGCTCTGAATCCATAAGACTCTTTTTAACGCCGCTGTCACAATAAACAGGACGCATTGATCGTGGTTCATCATTAAGACTGCTTTGTACATCTTTAACTCTTTGAAACCATCCCTTAAACTTATAACATTCTCACTATAGTTCGGAAATTCTAGGATGGTCCTATGACAGCTCACAAATTTGCCCCAATACAACCTTATGTAATGTATTTACCTAAATAACTTGCTATTTATTAGAATTGAGGCTTATATTAACGTTGATAAAATAATTAAAATTACTGAACATCGTTACAAGGTTGTATTGGGGAAAATTTGTGAGCTGTCACAGGACTCATCCTAGAATTTCCCAACTATATGAACATTGTTATTTTTTCTGCCGCGGAATTTGCACTTTCACAATTAAAAAATATAGAACGTGCCATTTGTACTGATTATCGATATTTATGTCCAAATGGGTCTTATTTACGTCCGATGTTTACAAAAATCGATGATAAACTAACCACTTGAGTATACATTTCGAAACAGGGTATAACTTGTTTGGAAGTGTATTGTTCTACGAAATGAGTCATGATGAATCGTACATACGACATCAATACATACTATAATTACAGTTCATTTTGCTTGTTCTGAAATAATAGAGATATTATTACGCCGTGTTGTACAGAATTAGACGAAATTCGTTTGGCTGCTAGACAATAAAAATTGCATGCAATTTTCTCCTTGTCCTAATTGGTAAGACTCTTATCTTCCAGCCCCGAGATTGCGGGTTCGATTCCCATTGGTAGCCAGATTTATTTGAAAAAAGTGGTTCTAATCTCATTTTTACTAAAGACTTCTTTAACACCTTTTTGGTTGGCTGAATGAGATATCCAGATAGTAATAAACCAGTCAAATTGTACTGTATATAACACGAGTGTAATACAATATAATATATTGGCTTTGTTAGTATTTCGTCACTCATTCGTTCTATCTATCCAACCCATCTCAGAATGCTCTTCTTAATCTTAATACATCAGCTTTAAGTTCAAATTCACCCCTCATCACTTCATTCCGTATTCTTTTATGCATTGTCACCTCGTGTATTCTTCTTAGTGCACGCATTTGTATACTCGTAACATTTATTAGACTTATTCCTGCTCATAATCTTTGTATCGGACGTATGCGTCACTTAAAAAAAAAGATTTATTTATATAATCTTATTTTGTATGATACGTAAAAATATGATACTGTGTACTTATTGTAATGAAATGTTCCTTTTGCGTGACCTTCGCAATAGTTACTATAAAAAATCGATCGGCACATGCAAGCGAAGTACGCGCGAGATACATAGTATCTAGTAAACCATGACGGCATACACGGGCGAATAAAGGGGCTTACGATGAGCGATTGACTGCACATAAGGAACGAAAAACGTCAAAAATATATTCTCCGTTTCTGGAACGTCTACTGTGTGTTTTTACTTACGGCCAACTTCTATCTGCTAAAGAGGAATCTCTTCACCCTGCTACTTTTCCTTGGAAAAGCATAAAGTATACCGGAATCTCAGAGTATTGAGCGACAGCCATCCGCCTATTTTACAGTCTTTGTATTCGACAGTGCTGTACAATCATAAAAAAAATTATGTCTACATGATTAAATTAAATACACACTCTTGTACTGCGCTTCGAAAACCAGTAATATGAGTTTCAACTCGATGCATTTAATTTATTGACATTAAAATTTAACCAATACCCGCCATTCAATCACAAAAAAATTACCAACTTTTTTGTTGTCAAATGTATTCTACCGGGACAAGTTTTCGACTAGATAAACATTTTTTTTTGCATTTAAAAAATGTATTATTTTATATTTTCAAGTATCAGAAAGATTGATTGCCTTAAAGCGATTTCTTCCAATCAACTAGCTTTAGTTTTATAACTATTATCAATATCTATAACCGTGTCTTAAACTTATGTGGGCTTACTTTTTATTTTGTTTTCTGCTATACGTATTTGTTTTTTTATTTTTTTTTATTTATTCTTTAATCTAGATATGCGGGGGTATGGGATGGAAGCCCCCTGATGCCCTTGCGGTCGGGCTCGCCCTACATTGGTGGAGTGTATCTCGGCCGGGGGAATGTTTGTGAGATGAGCCCGGACCTTTTTTTTGTCATCTATTTATTTTCTGTGTTTATTTTTTTTTTATATATTCTTGTTCTACGTGTTCAAGGGTGTGGGCTAAAAAACATCTGGTGTCCCCGTGGCTGGGTTTGCCCTATATTGGTGGGGTGTATTAGATGAACCCAGACCTTTTGATAGCTTCTGTATTTAATGTATTATCTGCAATTTATGTGTTTTAGAAGTGTTATTTAAATATAATCTGTACATACTATGTTGCTATCAATAAACCTATTATTTATTTATTTAAACTTAATAGATTTAAGTGTTACGGTGTTTTTATTGTGACCACTGTAAGGCGATCAGTTTTTAATAGGTGGCACACTATAGTGGAACATAATTGTTGCCACCCGTCATTTTAGATCCCCTATAGCAGTGCTGCCCAGCCTTTTTGTACAAGTGAGCTACTTTTTTTAAGAGCGACGTCGCGATCTATAGTACATGTGTGCAGGAAAAAATACAAAATTTATGTCAGATATAATAATTCATTATTTATTATAAACAAAAAATATATTGTATCTAATTTACAAATTATGAGAAAATAATTAAGTATTATAGGAATACAATAAATGTTAGTGGAGTAGTTTGAAAAAGCTGGTAAAAAATCAAGCAAAATATATTGTCTTGGAAAAAATATATTTTTCAAGATTATATTATATTTTAAACATTATATTATATTTCACAATATTATATTATATTTTTCAATGTAGTATCCTTTGAGGGCTACGCACTTGGTTCAGTAATTTTCCAATTTTTTTCATCCCGTCTGAAAAATAGGTTTTGTCAAAGTCTGCCAAATAGTCATTTACAGCGGTGATGACATCCAGATTCGGCGAAATCTTTTTTGCACCGAACCAATTTTTTTAATTTTGGAACAGGAAGAAGTCGAACGGTGCCATTTACGGGGAACATGATTGATGAGGAACCAATTCGAAGCCCAACTCATGTATTTTTTGTCATTGCTACAGTCGATTTGTGGGACGGCGTGCTGTCCTGGTGGAAGAGCACTTTTTTTTCGCACCTGGACGGTTTTTCCTTCAATTCGTCTTTCGAACTGTTCAATAATGCCTCATATTTTTTTAATTTTTGAAACTTATAAAACTTTGAATTATCTAGAATTGTTTTTTTTTAAATCGTTTTTATTATATTAACTCATATAGTTTCATTATTTCTTTAATTTGGTGGCACAAATCATCCTAGTTTGGGTGGATTGCCTATTTTAAAAAAAATGCCGCATAATAATGCACACATTTCTATAACATTATTTCAGTATTTTTCCTCGTTCAAGTTTCACACTCATATATCAAAATTGATACCAAGATCTGCTGTGAACTATCATTTAGTTTATTTTGATACTGTCCAGTCCAGACGTGGGCAAATGCGGCTCTTCGTTGGGTTAAGTGCGGCTCCCAATGTCTTATAAAAATATACAATAGATACTTTCTTTCCCCATCATATCTGTATTTTTACGATTTTCGTGGATATTTTGTAAACCCATTTATTTTTGATATTTTTGAAAATGTTTATACTTGCTGTAAGAGGAGCTGCGGAATTAGTAATTTGAATTGAAAGAAGATCAGTCATTAGTAATGCAGCTGTTATGGCGTTTTGCAACGAAAACAATTTTAGAATTTCAACTGTGTAATTTTATTTGTATAATCGTTGAATTACATTGAAGTATAATATTAACAGTATTATAGAAGTAATAATAACGATGATGTTAACATCGTTGTGGTTTTAAGAATAATGATTGCTGCCTCTGATATGACGTCCTATTTAAATCGAAGCGTCTTCCGATAACGTACTCTTAGATAATTAAGAAGGAGTTTTGGTATGTTAACGGTGCCCTTTGTAAGGTCAAATCGATATCAGGCGATTTATTTGGAATGTCTCGTTCGCCGTTTACTTCCATTTAGTGATATCAAATCTTTATTGAATTTGGATAGTAACGGTTCCTGATAATTCCAACAAATTTAAACATAATATTGTACATTGAGTTAAGTTTGACATACACGTGATAACACTAATATTTATTGGATGTACGAGTAGATAACATAGTACATGATATGGTTAACATTGATAAGCTTAACATTGGTTTGAATACGTTACATGATTACTTATAATATTTATTGGATGTGGATAATATAGTATATGATAAGATTAACATTGGTAGGGATTCATTACACATCACAAGTCAAATACCACAATTGAATTTTGGAAACTTGTGCCAGTATTCAAATATCCTAATTTAAAGAAAGCTGCTTGCTGATTATTTTCCATTTTCGGTACAACATGTCATAGTATAAATAGGCCAAAGCCCGTACGATGGTTGTCGCCAAAGAAAGAATACGAGAATTGAATTTTGAATACAAGAGAGTGAGAGAGGAATACTTGGATTCTCTCACGATATACTTCCATGACTTCCTCCGCATTCATACAGTTCCTTCTGTTTCTCTTATATCTTACCTTTCCTTTCAAAATTGCATTCATTTGGTCCAGCCATACTTTTCTCGGTCGTCCACTACCACGATTCTCACTCTTTATTGCATTAGGTTTTTTAAATTGCGTCTTTCATCACACATTCGTTCCGCATGTCCAAACCAACTTAACGTGCTCTTTTTATCATATTTAACACATTAGTTTTTAGTTCACGTTCATCTTAAAAAATGGCGTATTTATATTTTGTCATATATCGACATACTACGCATTCTTCTCAGTTACTCAACTCCTTTAAATAATTTTTCTCTTCCACGTTTCACTTCCATACATAAATGCTGACACTGAATGAACGCCCATTGCCCGTGACGAATATAACAGAGTGACAATAGTCGACACTAATGCGCTGTTGTAAGCCATAATTTTAGCAGATATTCATATTACTAGTTGCAACCCGTGAAATATTCCCGGAAGTAAAACAAATTCTACATTTATGAAAATATATATTCATAAATATAGAATTTGTTTATATATATATATCATTTATATATCGTCCCCTTTTACACCGGTTCAAAAATTGTTAGCTAGGTATTAAAAATTCGTTCAGTTATCACGGACCCACCGAGATTCAAATTTCGAATTACTTTCGCAGAGGATCCAAGTATTCCTCTCTCGCTCTCTTGTATTCAAAATTCAATTCTCGTATTCTTTCTTTGACGACAACCATCGTATGGGTTTTGGCCTATTTATACTATGATTTAGTTTAAATATACGAGTATATGGTATATTTTATTACCAAATTGATTTTCTTTCCTTTTGCAACTCGCCGTTTAATATCTCGTTCTACCTTTCCGTCGTCTATGAATATATTTCACAACTAACAAAATTTTTAATTCGATTTAATCTTTCATTTCTTTCGTTCATTTATTTATTAAAAAATTTATTAACCAATTGAAATAAAAAGTTAAATTTCATAACAGGAGAAATCTTTGTAATACGAAACATAGGCGGAACAAATAGTATCAAAGCCGGATACATTTAGAACTGGTTAAAAAAAAGTACGAATACCAAGGGCGTAACAATTATGAATTGAAATAAAGAAAAAGTATTGTAGCATTTTTGTTGCAACATGGTCAAAGGTTAAGACTTTAAAAAGTTTTAAGGAAATACGTTTCAAATTTAATTCAAGGAAAATTATGACATTTTTCAGTATACTTCTTTCTTGAACAATTTGGTAATTTCATTGGTCATTTATCGTTAAAATGAGGCCATTGAGATAAATTATTTTGTTTAATTGAATCAATATATTCGTTCAATAAACTGATTTCCGTATGATTTTACATAATTTTACATTAACTAAGTAGTTTGAATTTAATAATTTTACATTAACTAAGTAGTTTGAATTTAATAATTTTACATTAACTAAGTAGTTTGAATTTAATAATTTTACATTAACTAAGTAGTTTGAATTTAATAATTTTACATTAACTAAGTTGTTTGAATTTAATATATTCGTTAATTTAATATATTCGTTAATTTTACATAATTTTACATTAACTAAGTAGTTTGAATTTAATAATTTTACATTAACTAAGTAGTTTGAATTTAATAATTTTACATTAACTAAGTAGTTTGAATTTAATAATTTTACATTAACTAAGTAGTTTGAATTTAATATATTCGTTAATTTTACATTAACTAAGTAGTTTGAATTTAATATATTCGTTAATTAAACTGATTTCCGTATGAATTTACATAATTTTACATTAACTAAGTAGTTTGAATTTAATTCAACTGCATTAATTAAAAAATTAGGAAGTCTCTGTATTTTAAGTGATGTTAAACTTGAGTTAAACATGTTTCTTCAAATATAATTCAGCATTGAAACACTTTAATTGACTTGAAAATACTACCTTGATCAAAAAGTTTTAGGACCGGCCACCGTGTGGCGCTGTCAGTCACCCGATTGGAATTCTTTTTTTTTTGTTAGGTTGCCACATCTATCATTGATACTTCTCTCTAAATTTCAGCGTCATAGCTTGACATTTGTAAAAGTTACGCTGTACTGAGTACATCTACTTTTGTGCGTGTTTTCGATTTTTTACAAGTTTTAAAATGGCATCAACTGTGCATCAACGAGTTTTCATTAAATTTTGTGTGAAAAACGGATTTAACAGTCCGCAGACCTTGGAAATGTTGAAGAAGTGATTTTCGGTGGCACGAATGCTTCAGAAGTGGTCGTGAGTCGGTCGAGGATGACGAACGCAGTGGCAGTCGAACACCGATGAAAACATCGATAAAATCAAAGAAATGTTCAAGTCCTCTGCCATCAGAGAGCTTGCAGAGGACTTGAGCATCGCTTATGGATCCGCTTAAGACATTTTGGTTAGTGATTTGGGTCTCAGACGTGTCGCTGGAAAACTGGTGCCGAAACACCTCAATTTCATGCAAAAAAAGCACCGCGTTGAAATCGCGAAAGACATGATTTCCATGAGTTTTTGACCAAAAACAACACGAATACTATCCAGCAGCCTTCGAATTCACCTGATCTGGCTCCCTGTGACGTTTTCCTGTTCAACCGACTTAAAAAACTGCTTCGCGGAACGCGTTACAGCACCCGAGAGGATGTCATGAAAAAATCGAAGACGGCTCTGATGGACATACCGAAAATTGAGTACCAGCGGTGTTTCGAGGATTGGATCAAGCGCTGGCGTAAGTGCCTTGCAGTCGATGGGGAGTACTTTGAAGGGGGCCATATCGATTTTGATGAATAAACTTGTATTTTCGATTTTATGAATAAAGTTCTAAAACTTTTTGATCAAGGTAGTATATACATTTTCAAGTAGATCAAACAGTGTTTCAATTTTTTATTGTATTTGAGTAGGCATAAATTTCTAGTGTTATCGCTAAAAGTCTGAAAAATTAAGTCATGTTTTATTTGAATATTTAACAATTTCGTGTTTCTACCTTGTACCCTGAGACCTTTTCCAGGCCGAGTGATCCCGGTTTGTTATGAGAGCAGTATTAAGGTCAAACTGGTGTCATGTTACATCGGAAGTGTGTGTGGTCTATTGATCCAAATGTGACATGTTTCAGCGGGGCAAAACCTTTCAAAGATATTGCATCGATCAATAAGTCCCGGGACTAACCAACAGATGGTGCATCTAATAACAAATCCGTGCCATTCTCAGTTAGTACAAACCTTTAGAAGTTACGTATCAAACTTTCATGACATTCTGATACTGTGTCATTGAGTTGCGTTGGTTTTAGTGACGCTACTATTGCTATTTTCAAAACAATGGGAAAACCCAAATTTTTGTGTTGATAAAACATTGCTTTTTAATGGGGAAAAATACCTTTCAAACTCAGCGATGACTTGAAAAGTGTTATACGGGCTCTGCTCCGTCGAAAACAACCATTTGTCGGTGGTATGCTGATTTCAAACGCGGTCGTACAGACACAAATGATGCTGAACGCTCTGGTCGTCCAAATGAGGCTGTTACACCAGAAAACATAAAAAAAACCCTCAAAATCGTGATGGAAAATCGCTAAATAAAGTTGCGTGAGATAGCTGACATCCTGAAGATATCATTTGGTAGTGTTTACATTATTTTGCATGAACTTTTGGTCATGAAAAAGATTTTTTCGAAATGGGTGCCACGTTTGCTCACAATGGAACAGAAACAACAACGCATCGACGATTCAGAGCGCTGTTTGGCACTGTTTACGCGAAATAAACAGGAGTTTTTGCATCGGTATGTGACAATGGATGACACTTGGATCCACCACTATAATCCGGAATCAAATCGACAGTCAACTGAGTGGAGAGCAGCCGGTGAAAGTCGTCCGAAGCGACCAAAAACTCAACAGTCGGCCGGGAAGGTATTAAGCCTCCGTATTTTGGGATGCGCATGGTATAATATTCAGGTAAAGCGGAGATTTATATAATTAGTGGATTTATAAAGTAAAAAGACTTGGAAAGGGAGGAATAAGGTGCAAGCAGCCGACCCCAAATGGAAAGGATAAGGCAAGGGGAAAAAAGAAGAAACGGAATAGTAAAATATTAAGAAATGATTATATATTGAGTTGATTGAAACCTGTAGGAAAACCCTCAATCTTTACAGCGATTTTTATAAAGGGTGAGAATTTATAAAGGGTGAGTATTTCTCTAGTTTTTATCAGTTGGGCCGTATATAGAAAAGAAAATGTAATTTCGATGTTATTTTAAGATGATTTATATTTTACGATACGTGAGGGGTGAGTTGACAGGCAAATTGAAAGAAGGGCAGTGATAGGGAACAGGGTAAACAGAGCGTCCAATGTAATATACAACAACCGTGCAATATTGACAGTAGCAAAAATGGAAATACACAAGTCTATTGGATCCCACCTTGATGTATGGAAGTTAAACTTGGACTTGACAGGGCTAGAGTAAGTTTAAAAATGTGGAGATATGTGCATTAAGGAAAAACTGTGGAAAGTCAATGTTTGATGGAAGATGGAATGAAGACATCAGAAATGTTTGTTTTAATTAAGGTGAAGAAAAGAGCTTTTAGATGGTTTGAACATGTGGGGAAAATAAATGATTTAAGAATGACTAAGTGAGTATACAAGTCAGAAGTGAAAGGTGTGCGTGGAAGAGGTAGACCGAGGAAAAAGTGTGTGGACCAAATGGAGCAGATTTTGAATGAAGGTAAAGTGAAAAGTATAAATAATATATAATTCTGCCTGAAGAGATGCATTAATGAGGAAGATGTGAAACTGGAGTATTTGGAGATCGGTTCTCTTGCCTACCCTGCAAGGGACACGACGTGATAGTATGTATTTCAAAAAGCTTGGAATGGCCTTTTAAGAAACGCAATTCCACCTTGAAATATATTTTTACTAACTTGATATGTGTTACTCGTTTTACTTTCATGAGAGTGAGTTATGTTCATTAGTACGAGTATAAACCAATTAAAACTGTATTTTGTTGTTTAGATTTTTTTAATATATTCTTAAAATTTGTTTAAATCACCACTCGTCAAGCAACTATTTGGCTAATATTTATTACTCAACCGAACACTTGTCACGTGTCAACAGGTGCATAGCACGCGCTAATGTACTTAACTTCCGTGCGGAAGGTCTCCAGTTCGAACCCTGCGCTGTGCTACTCCCCTTGAATGATGCAGGCATTTATCACCTAGTATTCGATGGTATAAGAATACCTATGACTTCGGTCATACATATTCTTTCAAAAAAGTGATAAAGAAAATATGCCGGTGTGCTCTGATCACCTCACTGCGTTGTCATCAATACAATTATATTTTGAAAGAAGCAAACGTATAAAATTAGATAAATCGAAGAGATCACCTCACTGCGTTGTCATCAATACATTTATATTTGAAAGAAGCAAACGTAGAAAATTAGATAAATCGAGAAGGTCACCTCACTGCGTTGTCATCAATATAATTATATTTTGAAAGAAGCAAACGTAGAAAATTAGATAAATCGAAGAGATCACCTCACTGCGTTGTCATCAATACAATTATATTTTGAAAGAAGCAATCGTACAAAATTAGATGAATTGAAGAGGTGACCTCACTGCGTTGTCATCAATACAATTATATTTTGAAAGAAGCAATCGTACAAAATTAGATGAATTGAAGAGGTGACCTCACTGCGTTGTCATCAATACAATTATATTTTGAAAGAAGCAATCGTACAAAATTAGATGAATTGAAGAGGTCACCTCACTGCGTTGTCATCAATACAATTATATTTTGAAAGAAGCAATCGTACAAAATTAGATGAATTGAAGAGGTGACCTCACTGCGTTGTCATCAATACAATTATATTTTGAAAGAAGCAATCGTACAAAATTAGATGAATTGAAGAGGTCACCTCACTGCGTTGTCATCAATACAATTATATTTTGAAAGAAGCAAACGTAGAAAATTAGATAAATCGAAGAGGTCACCTCACTGCGTTGTCATCAATACAATTATATTTTGAAAGAAGCAAACGTAGAAAATTAGATAAATCGAAGAGGTCACCTCACTGCGTTGTCATCAATACAATTATATTTTGAAAGAAGCAATCGTACAAAATTAGATGAATCGAAGAGGTCACCTCACTGCGTTGTCATCAATACAATTATATTTTGAAAGAAGCAAACGTAGAAAATTAGATAAATCGAAGAGGTCACCTCACTGCGTTGTCATCAATACAATTATATTTTGAAAGAAGCAATCGTACAAAATTAGATGAATTGAAGAGGTCACCTCACTGCGTTGTCATCAATACAATTATATTTTGAAAGAAGCAAACGTAGGAAATTAGAGAAATCGTAAGAGTAGTTTGATAAAGTGTATGGTTGTAGAAGAGGCGAACGATGTTTATCAAGATAGGAAAACGATGATGATGGTGATGAGATAGGAGCCGAACAAATACTGTAGTAGTGCGTGCGCTGAGAAGTATACAATGTATGACATAATACAGAACGAAATTATTAAGGATGAATGTGCAATTAAGGTAGATATAAGATGGCTTGGGTACGCGAAACTAATGAAAAAAAAAAGACTAACGAAAAAAATATACACTGCAAATGTGAGCGGAAGGTGTGCTAGAGTAAGACTAAGGAAAATATGGCTGGAATAAGAATGACACTGTGGATATATGTTATTCTCGGCACCGCCTAGCAGTATGAGAAGAATCCTGGCTGATATTCTTCCTAACGAATAAGCTAACGCTAGAAGCAGACCTCTTTGTGTAACAGGAGAAATCCGTGCAAAGTGAAAACAAAAAAAAGTTAATGGTATTTTGAAAGAAAGAAACGTAGAAAGACCGAGACATCGTATGAGAAGATGTAGTGACGTAGAAGAGGCGAAATATATGTGTCGAGATATAAAAGACTGGCACTCTGTCCTCTCTGCCTACCCTGACAGAGAAATGGCGTGACGGTATGGATGTTTAATTTAAGATCTCACGACCGTTTATTAGTAGAAGAGGCGAAATATATGTGCCGAGATATAAAAGACCACCACTCTGCCTACTCTGACAGAGAAATGGCGTGACGGTATAGATGTTCAATTTAAGATCTCACGACCGTTTATAAGAATTAAAAAAGAATCAGAAATTAAAAAAATTATTTAAGTTCAATCATGTTCTTTTTATCTACGAGTACAATACAAAATCAATATTACGTTGTAATTGTGACTTGAGTACTATACAATGAAAAGATGACTGCAAACAACAATAAGAGATTTTCAAAATATTCACACGGTAAAACTATTGATTGGTTAAAACATGCTTAATTGGGAAGATATTGATTAAGATATTGATTACACAATGTTTCAGTAAACTAGCTATCATTTTTTTTCACAACTATCAACTTTTTTCACAACTATCACAAGCTATCAGTCATACATCACTAGTTCGATCCCATCTCTACCCACGCTGTTGTGGAGGACAAAATAAGTCCCCATCCAACGCGATCTACACTAGAAAATCGAAATCTTTTTTTTTTTTTAAGAATTCGACGTCACATAGTGACGAAGAAGGAACTGCCCAAAGGGACTCCTTCTCCGGTGGCAACACACCTGAGTGGGAAAAGAATAGTAGCGACGACGGACTTATGGTTCAACATCACGGGAAAAGGGAAACGACTTACAGCGCATTTTTTCTTCTTATAAAGTCGCTTAAGGTCTGGAGTTCAAACAGCCCAACAAGTTGCCAGTACTTTCACAGAAAATTTCAAATACAACAAAACTATCAACTTTGACGCCACTCGTACATCAATATATTTAACTGCATGACCAGGCGGCTCAGCAGGGTCCACAAGTCTGTGGCATTTACGGGAGGGTGTGGGCATCTAGGATCGGGCTGTTTTCTCACAGAAAATCACACGATAGACGTAAGAGAACGGTTCAAGATTGACGTTGGAGTGGCGAGGTGATCCTCGACTACGAGGCCCGGCAACGACGACGACATAAATATCTTCGAGTGGCGGGGGAAGGGTCTTCTTCTACGACAATACAGAAAATCTACAGTCGAACCTCAAACGCTTTTAACTTTCAATGAGGACAATGGAATAGTGTTACAACCTTCTTTAAAGAAGCTACTACAAATCTGTTCGAAATTTAATTTCAAATTCTATTTTTAATCTATCAATAATTGAAACTTCGACAACGGTTAGTCAAATGCTACGTTTGGTCAGTGTTATTACATGGAGTGGAATCATGGACCCTCAAAGTTGGTAGAATGAACCAATTGGAAGCATTCGAAATGTGGATACACCGGAGAATGCTACGGATACCCTGGACGGATATGGTCAGCAACACAAGGGTTCTTCAAAGAGCCACAGTTGATGGAGAGTTGCTGACTAATATTACAATCCGAAAGGTGTCCTATTTGGGTCAAGTACTTAGAAGAGCAAAGCACAAATGACTGCACCTGATCATCCAAGGCAAAATAGAGGGTCGAAGAGGTGTTGGCAGGAGGCAAATCTCCTGGCTCCGCAATATACGTGATTGGACTGGTATAAGGAGCGTCGGGGATCTTTTTCGGGCTGCCGGGGACGAAGATGTCTACTCTCAGGTGATATTCAACGTTGGAGGATCTGATATGACACTGGGAAGAAGAAGAATAATAGTAGATTTGAGACCCGAGCTAGAGCGTCTTAGAAGAGAGATTTCTCTTTAAACGGCGCTATATAAAATTGTCTTTAGAAAAAAATGTGTAGATGAAGAAGTGAAGTAAGATGAAGAAGAGCACTCAGAGAGGTTTAGGCACGTGGAACGAATGAATGAAAAATACTAACAACACAAATATGAGTGGAAGGCGTGGTAGATGAACACCAAAGAAAGGATGATTGGATCTAATGTATAATAATATATTTTAAAATAAGGAATTATAAAAAGTCAGTCTCTCTAAACGGCGATATATAAATTGCCTATTTGTTATTATTATTAGTTTCAAGCTACTCACACTTATGGAAGTAAGCCAATGTCCACGGATAAGGATGGAATGCCTCAACGTTAACGCCGTATCTAACTGTATTGAGAGAGCAACAACAATAAGAAGTCTGGCAGCTCCTTTGTCGATGGCGCTATAATCCATACAATCTTTGGCCCTCTGGATCTTCCATATCGAGGAGAGAAATTTGGGAAAGAAGGTAGAAACATGTGTAGTGAGGATTAATGTAATTAGTATAATAACAAACTAATTTATTGTAAAATATTAAATAAGTGTTCGACTTTGTTCAGTCTTGTTCCACGTCTACGTTTCACTCCCATACATCAAAGATGGTAATGGAATACTGTTGTGAACTATCATTTTGACTGATTTTATTACTTTCCGATTCGAATATACGAGTATATGTTTTTGTGTTCCGTTGACTTTGTTTGCTATCACTATACGCCGTTTGATATCTTTCCTAACTCTTCCATCAAATAAGAAAATACTACCTAAATAGCAGAATTGTTCAACTTGCTTTGTATCAAAAGTTCAATATGGTGATATGAACACCATACAAAAAAATCGGTATGGTGTGTATATATAAAGGTCTTTCAAATTTAGCGTTTTTTTTTTTTTTTTAATTCTTGAATAAAACACACAATTTGCTTTGATTTAAAAAAAAACTTTTTATTGGTCATTGAAGTATAATGTATGACATTTAAACAAATAAACCAGGATCCGCCAAATGTCCACCTCTCGCAGCTCCACAGATGTCCACTCTTTTTTGTCAAAATTTTCGATGACATTTTGGCATAATTGCGATTCTAACTCACCAATAACGCGAATAATTTCGTCCTTCTGCTCAGAAATTGATCGAGGGTCATTCTTATAGACCTGGCTTTTCACGTAACCCGAGAGAAAATAGTACAATGGTGTCAAATCACATGATCTTGGTGGACAAATAACATCACCGTTTCCGGAGATTACAATACATAAAATAATTGTCAATTTGAACTCGTTGTTGTATTGTATACGACTCCATTTTTATAAATGTCATACATTATGTTTCTCAAATGACACAAGACCCAGGCAAGTTCTCGTCCCCATCTGTGTTTTATCCAAGAATTTAAAAAATCGCTCAATTTGAAAGGCTCTTTATTAGACAAATACCCTCGTTTCTATAGAATATCTCTGAAACTTTTCATACCCACCAGAACATCAAATCACTCTAATTATTATTAGTTACACTATTATGATTTAAAACTACTGTATTAGAATATCTAGATACCATGACGCCATTTTCCTATCGGGGTAGGCAGAGAAGATCGAGCTGCAGACTTTCCTATCACGACACACATCCTTAGCCTCTTCTACATCCATATATGGTATCTTCTCATATAACTTCTACGATTTTTCTGACTACGTTTCTTTCATTCAAAATATAATTCACTTGATTTAACCATCTTTCCCTTGGTATTCCTGGCACACACCCAACACTCACATTTATTCCATATAGTTGTAGTTTGGTCTTTCTTCATTCATTCGTTCCACACGCCCAAACCATCTCAGCGTGCTCTTTATCGCACTGAACATATCAGCCTTAAATTTATATCCATCCCATCTTTATTCCGTATTCTGTCATACATTGTCACTCCATGTTTTCTTCTTAATGCACGCATTTCTACAGCATTTATTCGGCTCCTATCAGTATTTTTCCACGTTCACGTTTCACCCTCATAAATCAAAGTTGGCACTAAAATACTTCTGTGGACTAGTATCTTAGAAGATTTTAGATTTTTGTCCTTAGAAGGACTAGTATCTTAAACCGATTCGAGTACATATGTTTTAGTACCCTATTGACTTTGTTTCCTATCGTCACACTTCGCTCGATATCCCTCTTAACTCTTCCATCATCCGAAAAAATACCACCCAAATAAATGTACCATAATTGTTATTGATATTAAAGTTGCACCATCTCTATCCAAAGTGTTTTCCTCTGTTTGCGGTGAGTGCAAGAGGTCATTATGTTGCAACAGTCACTGTGTCATTATCCCCTCTTTCTGCGGAGATGTTGCATGTGCATCCAACGATTAAACGAAACTGTTATTTCTTTTGACCTATAAAGATACCACTTAAATTCCCACGTAATTTTTATACAAAAGACACGAAATAATGCATATTTAAATTTTAATATTTACCGTTTTCACAAGACAACATTAAAGTAGCCAGTGACTCACTTTTTTTAATGAAAAGTCATTTTTATCGTTAACAGCGCGTTTTTTTAATTGCTAGAATTACATTCAGCCTCAGTGGTCAAATGCTTAGCACTGCTGCTTAGCAATTAAGACCAGAGTTCGACAACCAGCGGCTCGCGGGCACATGCGACCCACTAATATAATATTGGGTGTTAACATAAGTTGTGTCCGTTTTTTTTATAAATTTAAAAATGAGCACCAAAAGTAATACAAATGGTAAAGATTATACGTCATTCGAAAGGAAATTTTCTGCTCTACAAGATATTGTATTTGCTTTTACGTTACATATATTATTTTATTTGATTTCAAGCCTTCAAAATGGAATGTCAAGTAGACGAAAGGGAGCATTTTCGACACCTCCTTATGTTCGCGTTCAATCGAGGGAATAAAGCTGCCAAAGCTGCTCGCGATATTTGCGAAGTGTACGGTGAAGATGCTATGAGTGAAAGGACAGCTCGTCGATGGTTTTTGCATTTCAAAAACGGTAATTTCGACCTGATAGACATGGAGCGTTCCGGACGACCATTGGACTTCGATGAGGACCGCTTAAACTATATTATTCATGAAGATCCCCTTTAAACCACCGTAGAATTGGCTTAGCAGATGAATTGTAGTCACATGACTTTACACCACCATCTTAAATCAATGGGAAAAGTCCAGAAGTTCGGCGCTTGGGTTCCACATGTTTTGAGTAAAAACAACAAAAATCAACGTTCGACAATTGTATTTATTATATAATTTCATCACTTCAATGGCATCCTCAACTGTCTCGTTGCCATTGAGTGTAATGCTGATGCCATTGAGTGTAATTGAGTGTAAGGTGATGAAATTATATATTCATACATATGTATAATTTCATTACTTCAATGGCATCCTCATATGTCTCGTTATCATTGAGTGGAATGCTCCATTGAAATGATGAAGTTATACATTCATACGAGTACATATGTGTAATTTCATCACTTCAATAGCATCCTCAATTGTCTCGTTATTATTGAGAATGCTCCATTGAAGTGATGCAATTATAAATTCATAGATATGCATAATTTCTTCACTTCAATGGCATCCTCAGCTCTCTCGTTACCATTGAGTGAAATGCTTCATTGAAATTATGTAATTATACTTTCATACATATGCATAATTTCATCACTTCAATGACATGATAGAGGCAAAAACCTAGTTTACTGGGGATACTATAAATGAAAGGCAACAGACCTAGATCCATAAAAATTGTGTGGTGTCCACATTAGATTACCTGTTGTTTTTCACAAATAATATATTTATAAAAATTCTTGTCATATATACGTAAAATAAAATATATACCATCATGGCATCTCCCTGTCGGAGTAGACAGAGAAGACAGAGGGCCAGACTTTCTATCTCAACACACATCGAGAAACCATTGTATCTATGTGTCGAGACAGCAAATATTCATCAAGATTGGCATTCAAATCACGATGGTAGTGCAAAGGTTCACCATCTTATATAAATTAAAGTTCTCCTCATCCCTGAACTTCTCAAGATACCCTATATAAAAATTACTCATTTTATAAATTCCCCGTGTAAATAAAATGAATGTCTACAACCAGAAAGGCATGAAATCACTGAACTCGTGTACTTTGTATATCTTATCCAATCCGGATGTCGTGTCGGAAAATTCTAGTTGAATAATTTTCTAGTATCTTACCATAAACAAAACAGGATCTGAAGATCTATTGGACAGGCGTCTGGAACAACATGTCATAGACAAGTTGCGGGTCGTTTTTTCATCATAATTAAAAGGGAAAGTCGATAACCTGATCGTTACGAAATGGACGAATTATGTTATTATTCGCCATCAGCAAAGAGTCTGCGAACAGCCGTAGACCGTTAACAGTCGAGTGCACACCGCGGCTAGCTACGAACGGACATTAGCGATATGAACGCTTGTTAATACAAAAATAAATAAGCAATATAAACGCTTGTTAATTCAATACAAATAAAATATAGAAAAAAAAATCAATGGATTAAAGACTTTAATTAATTTATACATCGCACCTTTTACCAAGGCACCTAAATATTCTTCCAAATAATTGAGATCGCGTGCCATAACCAACAAAAATAACTTTTTTTTATTTAAATCTCTGTGGAATTTCTTTAACAATGTTTTTGTAAATATATATATTATTTATTGTTATTTTTTTTATTTCGAGATTAAGTGTTTGGTTTTTTGAGTATTTATTAAAATTTACAATGTTTAGGTTTTGTTACTTGTTACTTTTTGTTATTGTGTTATCTGAGTTTCCCGCTCAAATATTAACAGCTGACGGGAGTGATGCTAATTCAGGTAAGATTTGTTTTTTAATATTCTATAAATTTTACATATTTATTAAATACACGGGGTGCCGAATCTAATAAAGAAGAAGGGGGGGGGGAGTATTTAGGCAGTCGATCAGAGTGTGGGTGTTATTGCGACAGATGCTGGAATACTTGAGTTTGAAGGAGGAATAACTTGTAGCAAAGGTTTGTGTGGGCAATTGAGTGTGGCGTATTTTTGATAATTATGTGCGCTACATTATGGATTGAACTTTTTGGTCCATCTGGAGTGATGAGGTATGACAGGTTTGATTCTCGTGATATATACATAAGTACATGGCCCAAATAGGACACCTTTCGGATTTTAATATACGAGTAAGTCAGCAACTCTCTATCAACTTTGGCTCTTTGAAGAACCCTTGTGTCACTATCTTGATCATTTCATGTA
Organism: Odontocerum albicorne; assembly: GCA_949825065.1. Taxonomy (NCBI): domain Eukaryota; kingdom Metazoa; phylum Arthropoda; class Insecta; order Trichoptera; family Odontoceridae; genus Odontocerum; species Odontocerum albicorne. The sequence continues at coordinate 5,552,080 of OX463855.1, forward strand.
TACTCCAACCGGATAGTATCAAAATCTGCCAAGATGATAGTCCATACAGTACAGTGAAACATTGAAAACAGCCGTTTAAACGCTTTAAAATGCGTGCTCTTGGAAGAATAAAAGAACAATTTATAAAAGAATACAGAATTAAGTGATTAGGGATGAATATAAACTTAAAGCTGATGTGTTAAGTAAGATAAAGAAGAGTACTCTGAGGTGGTTTGGGCATTTGGAACGAATGAATGGAAAAATACTCACAATCGGATGTAAAGGTGACACCATGCCTGGTTTATTGGATATTTTTAATATAAATATTGTTGTGTTAAGGAAGACCCTTCTCTGGCATTTTTTCAATCATCTTGACTGGAAGACTGATTATTTCATTTTGTCTTATTTTTAAATTTTTTTATTCATCTTCTATTTGAGTTTCTTTCCTTTCAGTGTTGTTGTATTATACTCGTACATTGGTTATTTCATACGCCATATGTATTTAGAAAATGTTGATATGATTTGTAAATAACAGTTTAATATTGTAAACATATATAGTCAGTAAATAAATAAATTAACAAGAAAATATTTTTTTTGTAAGATTTTTTTTATGGTAGACATTTAAAAGGGAATTAATCAATTAAAGATAAGCATGTGAAAAACTGTAGGCTAAGGTAAATTTCTATAAAATGATATTTTAATGATTGTCGTTGTCGGTGGTTTTATGGAAAGTGTGCTAGCTAATTCAAAAGGGTTCGATTAACCCTTATCTAGTCGAAGTTCAATTTATCCAAATATTAACGTTTTTCTTTGGTGATTCCTTGTTATATGGTAAGTTATGAAGGAAAATTGAGGAAAAACAAATCACAACTTTTCTTTATAGTTTTTTTTTATATGTGGCACCCACGTTACACTGCCAAAATATCAATTTTTATGAAACACAAAAAGGGCTATAAAATAATTCTATAATTCTAAAATAAGAACAACATTTACATAGCTGAATTGTCAACAAATAAAATGGTTTGATTAATTTTTTCTGAACATGTAGTGATTTATAAGATATTAAGATTATTTACCCCAATTTTCAAAACGTACCCACGCTGTCCAGACATGTTGACCCGATGTCGTTCAAAAGCTTGTAGCGATGTCAATATTTATCACCAGATGATACCACTGCACACAATAGTGCATGTATAGTATTTGAATGTGTTGCCATATTTGAAATTACGTTACAGTTTCTGTTTTTTTTTAAATCCCTAAATTAGTGTAACATCTGTGTTACAATGCCATGATAAGGGTTAACAGAACTTCCCAGATTAGTTCTGTTTCTTTCCATAAACCCTTGTTTACATTAATTTATATAAGACTTTATTGGCGATTAACTGTCGTGCACACATTTAGGGAGAAATGTGGAAGTAACAATATTATGTTCATCTTCACCTCCTTATTCTAGAATAATCAGAAGGTTGTCACTTGCACAAGGCCCTATCACCTGACCCCATCTTACACAAATTTGACTATAGTGTTCTTAGGGCAGATTTAAGGCAATATAAGGCTCTTAACTTCCACCCGGTAATTTCCAATTTTGAAAATAAAGGTTCCTTAGTCTGATAAAACAGTTTTCCTGGTAACAATACTCTCATGCACTTGTTGATATTTTAGATGCACGGTAATTTTGCAAACACGTGCGATGAGCAACCGCGAGTTCATTGCGTACTCCGGTTGTTCTAAATCTGAAGTCTCGGTTAACCTTTCCCTTCCTTTGCTAAAAAAAATCCGCCCATTCCGGTGATGTGTATTCAATACACGTCAATACATATGTAAAAATGAGCTATTTAAAATCGAAAAAAAAAGAATATTCCTAGCCAATCGTTTATATTAATTAAATTTGAAGTCAAAAGTGATAATAATTGAAATTTAATTGCTGAAAAGATGAAAAAAAAAAAACATCGGACGACGTTCACAAAACGGGTGTAGCGACCACCTCGAACCAAAGCCGGCTGGCTACTAAGCGAAAGAAGCGAGCGAACTAAGATTCTATTTTTTGCGTTCCCATATACCGAAGTAGAGTGAGAGTGAGACGTGAATAACGTCGCTTCCTCACCCATAGCGGGTTTTTTAGAATGAATATACCTACGTCACACACCGGCACACGTTTGATTGTGTTGGTGAATTTATTCCCGATTTTCACAAAATATCTCTGATGTGGCCGATAAGTGCTAATTATTATTAATATTATGTTTTCATTCAATGCGTAAATGTATTACGGAGGAATACCTAAAATCTGAACCCAGTATTTATTATATTTATAGAGATATTAAAGTGTTTAGAAGCAATGTGCACTAGTTACACATCACAGGACAGGAAGGGTTAATGTGGCCGATACGATTTTGTCTTCCGATTAGACTATTCAATATGCCCGAATTACCAATTCGGATATGTTAAAGGGTGACCATACGAATCAATTGTAGATCGAACCAATTTTCACATAGTTTATCCACTTGCATTCCTCATTGACACCAAGGGCGATCAACAGGACGTCTTCCTTCCGGAGTCGCCAAAATATGTGTGAGGCGCTAACTAAGTATTTTCGAACTGTCGATTTAATAGGCCGAAAAAAGCTTGTCACTTTTTAAATTAATATGTAACCCATCCATACTAGGATTATTTGTATCACCACTTCAAAGCAACTAATGCAATTATATAAGTCAATATAATAATGTAAAAAATATAAATTTTAGGCAGTTTAACTGATTTAGCAATCGATCTATAAATGGAAAATTTATTCGAAGAAAGAATAAATGTAATATCAATTGGACGCAACAAAAGATATAGCGTTTAGTAAATAAAATCTATCACGTAAAGATTACTCCAAAAACATGTGATCTACAGTTTCAACAGCTAGACCACACTCACAGCCGGTATCCTACACAATAGCCGTTCTGTAAAGCAAGCATGTAGTGGTCCACCCGCAAACGATACTTAATACTGCCATCTTGACACCATCCCAGAGTAAAATACTCAGACTATCACCGTAGAGCAATTGGTAAAACTTTTGTTCATCAGCCCGGGGGCTGTGGGCTCGATTACCATTAGAATCAAGATTTCGTTTATGTCGAATCCTAGTCTGGTTTTCCCTCAACATCTTTCTGGTTGGTTAGAATATATTGCAACATGGCAATAAATCTGCCAAGTATAACAAAAATGTACTACAATACAATGGATTCTGAAACACTCGGTATCTATGAAACTATGGACCACAACAGCTGTCCTACATATTTTTTAAGGGACTTGAAGTCATCGACTTTTTTATAGAAAATGTGGTGAAATTAAGGAAAAAAACATCTGTTATTCGAGGGCAGTAGCAAAACGTGAGGTTCGAACCGCCGACCTTCAAGTTCGAAGTCCAGCGCGTTACTGCGCGAACATGCATCTCAAATACGACCAAATATTCGTTGCCTTTCAAAAACCATGATATAATGTAACCATAATGTTTATTAATATCATCGACCCACGTCTCATGTTCCACTTTAAAAGAGTGGCGTTAACCAATATTGTTATCCCAAGCCGGTTTTAAAGGAGAAAGAACTTCCACGTTATGTCGTGATGCTGCAACATTATGCTAATTATTTTATTTCGCGAAACTGTTTTATTTGCACTCGATGAGAATAAAATAATCGAACAGATCAAACTTGTGAAAGCATCCATTTTTATTTTGTCGAATGAAACGTATTTTGTAGGCTTTAAAAATTGCGTGAATTGTACGGTTCAGTTTAGCAAAATGTTTTTTTTTTTTACTTTTTGGATTGTTTGCCTCACAATTAGGAACGAATTGGAAAGATTTACGTTCGATTGTTAATTGTCCGCGTAAAAGGGTTTCAGTCTAATTACGAAATTAATTATAAAGTTTTTTTGTTACGTTACGCGCCTTATTACTATCACGAAAGGCGACGTTACGCGCCTTATTACTATCACGAAAGGCGACGTTACACGCCTTATTGCTATCACGAAAGGCGACAAACCGCGAGATATGTCTAATGCTGTGCTTCTAAGCTAGAAAATTCGAATAATGGGAACAAAGACGTGTATGTAATTTTCCAATTTACCTCTCAGCCACGCTATTCATTATATATTTATGATCAATATTACAGAGTATCGCAGGAACGAATGAATAATTTCCGTGGTCTAATTATATTAAGACACCTGTAATTTGTTTTATCAAACATTGTTTATTCCACTTTTTGTAACGGTATAACCCTACCGGTTTCAAGACTTTCCCCTCATCATCAGGGAAGCACAAACAAGACTGAATTCTGTTCGAACTGGTATCGAGATACACGCTTCTAACGGTAAACGGTATCGAGGTGAACATCTGGCAAACACATATATCCCAAGAATCTTTCAGCTGCTCGCCGAGGTTGTCCCCTCCCTCCCTCAATCCCCAGTCCCCAGCCCGAATGTTTACCGTTAGAAACGTGTATCTCGGTACCAGATCGAATAGAATTCAGTCTTGTTTGTGCTCCCCTGATGATGAGGGGAAAGCCTTGAAACCGCTAGGGTTATACCGTTACAAAAAGTGGAATAAACAGTGTTTGATAAAACAAATTACAATGTCTTTAAACTTCCACAATGTTAATGCCTTAACTATAAATAATATAAGATACCATGTCTTTCACCGGGGGCTTCAGGTTCAATTACTGTATCCAAATAATATATTGTCTTTCGGCCATGCTCTTTAATATGTCCGAATCACTAATTCAGATATTTTAAAGGGTAATCTACAAAAGAATTCACGCTTTCGATATATTGTATAGCCTGGTGGATTTATTGTCATGTAACAATCTCTCCTAACCAAGCAGAAAGGTGTTAAATCAAGCCTTATGTGAAAACCAGACAGGTTTTTTTTTTAATCTGTGCACCAACAGCAATCGAACCCGCAATCCCCGAGTTGAAAGACAGTCTCCCCAACTAAACTACGGAGATAGCTCATTCTTGTGTTCATTCATTAGGCACTCTTCAATACATCCAAATTAATCATACAGGCCTGTTGAAGAGCGTAGCTGGGAGTTAAATTAAAATATAACACGCATTCAACCTGATTATTTGAGCCTTTGGGTTTAGAGCTACTGAATTATGCATGTAACTCGTAGTTCGAAGTACGTGTAGTTAATACTGCCATGCGCGGAAACGTGAAACCAAAACTTGTCGATGGTTTCGTAGCCAGGCTGAGATTTTTTTATATATTTGAATTGAATACAAAGTTCACTCCAGAGTTTAGCAGCATGGCCCTGTTTAAACTACTGGCATGCGCTGTTTCCGGGGTGTGGCCGGTGTCCGTGCACTGATAACTAATTGGAGCCAATGTTGAAGAGTTCGAGATGTCATCGAGCAAGGGGTTGAGTACTTTCTAAGTGACCATAGACTGATTAGGACTGTCCACAAGATTCTACCGCTTAACATCTCGCTTCAACCCTAATAATAAATAACTAATAAATAGGAGTAAATAAATTCGTATTTTCAGTTTTTTGTTTAAAGTACAAATTAGCGAAATAAATGCACTTTGAATATATTTGATAAAAACAATTTAATTCGATTTGTTCGTCTCCAAGTTCTCGGTGTATTAGGTGATGCCACGCTTCGCAATGTGAAAATCAATGAAACTCTGTTTATATTGAATTACTCTTGGTGCAACCCGCTGTTGAGTAATTTACACCAAAATCTAACTTGTCACCTTGGTGACCGCTTATTCGGAACATTATTTTTTTTAATAAAATAACTTCTTCTTCCTCTTGGTTTAGGTCGTATGACCTGTTTGTGACGGTGGACTGTCCTGGGATGATGACGTCCAGCTGTCCTTCCGCCTTTTAGGCGGCCTTCCTGGTAATCTCTTGCTGTTAGAGTGTTCATCATTAGCGATTCTTGCCAGTCTTATATCCTCTATGCGGTCCACATGATTCCTCCAGAAGTACCTTCTGTTTCTTCCCCACCTCACTATGTCTTCAACATCACGGACATACCTTATCGTCTCATTTCTGATCCGATCTCTAAGAGTTCTGCCTGCGATGGAGCGTAGGGTTCTCATTTCCGCCCCTCTGAAAAGGTTTCTGTCCTGTTGGTATTGGCTCTCACTTCTATCCCATATGTCATGATGGGGCGGAAAATAATAAAAGAATTCTTATAAATAAAATAAGTCGACCTAATACATATATTTCTGAACAAGTTCCAGCTGCTCTCCATCTATAATTATTGATTTAGTGGTCGCAAAACTGTTTCTTCGTCATATATTTGGTTTTTGATGTGTATAAATATAAATTTAAACCAACTTATCCGCTGATCTATGTCAATTCCTGAATTTGGTGCTACTAGGCGCGTCCAGAAAGTAAAGAACGATTACGTACCACGCCCTGCGCCGATCCCCCACCACCGCGATCGTATGGACCGAAAGGGTTTGATCCACGTGGAGTTTATGCCAAGAGGACACACAATAAACTCAGAGGCCTGTTGTGAAACTCTTCAGCGACGTAGACGCGCTCATCCAAAACAAGAGACGTGGAATGTTGTCGAGAAAGGTGGTTTTGATTCATGACAATGCGCGGCCTTATGCATCAGCACGAATACAGCGAGAACTTCAACGTCTTGAGTGGTAAATTTTTGGACATTCTCTTTACAGCCCTGACTTGGCACCAAGTGATTTTCACTTATTCCCGAAACTAAAGGATTTTTTGGGTGGAAAACAGATCGCAAACGATGAAGACCTTAAACAAGAAGTTACATCCTGGCTCAAATCTTTAGTGGTAGAAGAGTATAACATCGGAATTGAAATATTGGTTCCACGTTACAATAAGTGCCTTGACAGCTATAGCTATGGCGGCTACATTGAGAAATAGAGTAAGGTACTGTAACTTTGTAAATAAAGTTTTGTGTTGATATCTTTCGTTTTTATTTAGTTATGCCAAAACGTTCTTTACTTTCTGGACGACCCATGTATAATATATAAAACATCTTTATTAATTGGACACTAGTTGGAGATACTATAAAAGCAATATGAAATTTGATAAGCTTCAAAATTCTAAACATAAATTACATTAGTTTCTCACAACTTAATTTTATCTATTGATTTACAATCAATAGTGGATGAAATTAAAACATGCTTTTTAAACTTTTATTTAGTTATGCCAAAACGTTCTTTACTTTCTGGACGACCCACGTACATAACATATTTGATAAGAAAACTTACCAAGGGAAGACGAACTATAAAGAAACCTTCATAGATTTTCCGATATGTGATAGTAACCCATTCGGATTTAGGTGAAGTATAGTGTATGTGTGTGATGTTCATATAAAATTATACATTTTATATCTTTTTAAGGTGTCTTGAACTTTTCAGAAAAAAAGTTAAAGAATATATGATATAATTATCTTATAATTCTCAACACATCTTTGATATCACTAATCTCGATCCAATTATACCAGGATGGAAATTCTTAGAGCTCGCAAAGAACTTTCTAAAAGACTCAATTAATAACTCGGAATTAATCTCACTAATAGCGTAAGCATTCAAAATAATTATTTTAACTACAATAATAAATTATACAAACAAACTAATGACTTAAGCTAATTAGGAATAAGCTAAGTTAAGTATGCAAATGATATTCTTTGTTTTTGGACAGTTATCAATAGACTACTGTTTACCAATTATCAAAATATCTAAGTTTGATTCAGAGTTTTACGAAACTCACACTTGAAATAGGAAAAGGGTGGTGAATTAAATATCTTAGACTTGACTTTATAGAGAAAAAAAAATCCCACCTAGTTTATTTATTTAACACTTTTATTGCAAATACAATCTGGCGAGCTTATTGCCAGGCGGCAATCTCTTCCAACCAACCAGACAAAAGTTAATGAAGCAAGTTACGTGGTCGCATAAATCATTCAAATGACTATCCATCCCCACGAAATCCATAAACATATACATGAGCACATGCCCACGAACCCCACAAAGACGGACAATCACTCGAACATTTTTTTTCATATAAAGGAAAGGAATCAATCAATCGGTCGCATAAATCATTTCAAATACTCGTAACTATCCATCCCCACGAAATCCATAAACATATACACGAGCACATATGCCCACGAACCCTACAAAGACGGACAGTCACCCGAACATTATTTTTCATATAAAGTGAGATATCATCAATCAAAAGGAAAGGAAGGGATGGTGGAGAGGAAAGGAAAAGAAAAATCAGGAATGTATAGAAATTTTTAATCTATAGAAAATAAACCTATTCAGACTATCATCCCAAAAATATCCGAATTATCATAAACTCGCCGCCTTAAACTATTTGTTTCATATATTGCTCAGTGCTCCCTTAACGGAAGACAATTAAACTATTTGTTTCATAGATCGCTCAGTGCTCCCTTAAAGAAAGACAATTAAACTATTTGTTTCATAGATCGCTCAGTGCTCCCTTAACGGAAGACAATTTAACTATTTGTTTCATAGATTGCTCAGTGCTCCCTTAACGGAAGACAATTAAACTATTTGTTTCATAGATCGCTCAGTGCTCCCTTAACGGAAGACAATTAAACTATTTGTTTCATAGATTGCTCAGTGCTCTCTTAATGGAAGACAATAAAACTATTTGTTTCATAGATTGATCAGTGCTCCCTTAACGAAAGACAGTTAAACGATTTGTTTCATAGATTGGTCAGTGCTCCCTTAACGGAAGACAATTAAACTATTTCTTTCATAGACTTAACGGGAGGCAAAAAAAATTAACAATCATAAGAAAATAGCAATAAATAATGGATAACATAAAAGCCTAATTGATTCGATTTTTAAGAAGAAACCAAAAAAATAGACTAAAAATGATATTTTTAATGATACCAATAATAAACAAAACTTTAAATAGAGCAAAATTTTATTCATTAAAAATATAACATGTAAACAAACAAAATCTTTTCAAAGTCATTCTTTTACATTAACTTCAATCTCCGGAAACTTTTGTTTAATAGTTAATAATAATTTAATAGTTAATACTAATTTTAATATAGAAAATACAGTAAGATTGTTTGAAAAAAGACATGGTGAACCCTAATCCGCTTTGTTGAACCCTCGAATTTATTTTGAAATTACTAATAATTGTCATCGAGAAAATCACATATATTTTATCGGTGATGCCAAATTCTTACACATCAACAATTACGGAAATAAACCAGACATATTAGAAGACTTGATATCAAAGTAAGTGCATTGTGATCATCTAGTCAACACAAATATATTCCCAAAGTCTTACCGCTGCTTACCGAAATTATCTCCTGCTTCCCTTAACCCAAAATCCCAATTCAGATTTTTTCCATTAAATGTGTGTAGTCTATCGGCCCAGCCTAGGTATATGTATTCTCCTAATGATAGAGTGAAAACCTTGAAACCAGTAGAGTCAAAAGTAAGTAGGAAAAATGATGTTTTATTAAATAAGATACAATGTATTTACTTCACAACGTTAAAGTCTTAACTATAAATAATATTCAAAACTTTTATTTTTATAATAAATCTTTGTCTTGACTCCCGCACTAACTGATTATGTATTTCATCAAATATCTTGTAACGTATATTAAGTGAGTTGAACCAAATCTTTATTATGTTACGCATACTTGGTGAAATTTGAATAACATAAAAAACTGTTATATCATCCGCAATAGATAATCGAATTCCGGTCTTCCGCGTAAAATAAGAAAAAATGTGGGTCATCACCTATTTTACGTTTATAAGCTTCTATTTGCATAATAAATAATAATAATTATTGTTTTTTTTTGCTGATAGAAACAGAAGCGCTTTAGCACGATGGTGTTATGTAAGTTTCGTGTGTATCCGTACGTTGAAATCTTCCGTTTTGAATCGCGCAAATTGTTTATTTTATTGAATTTTATGAAAATTGTTAAATATTACAATAACATCATGTCATCTCCCTGTCGAGGTAGGCAAACAAGACAGAGCATCATACTTTCCTATCTCGACACATACTTTGTCTCTTCTACATCCATACATCTTGGCATACAAATGCTACTTTTTCTCTGACTTTCTACGTTTCTTTCTTTCAGAATATCATTCACTTGATCCAACCATACTTTCCTTGGTCTTCCTCTCACACGCCTTCCACTTACATTTGTCCTTTATATCTGTTTTATAAGTCTTTCTTCATTCGTTTGTTCCATATGCCCAAACCATCTTAACATACTATTCTTCATCTTACTTTACACATCACCCTTAAGTTCACATTCCTCTCTAATCACTTCAATATTCTATATAAGTAGTATTTAAGGAACAAAAAGTTTGGAAGTACATAGAAAAACGTGGCATGAACAAATTAATCTAATTTGAAACGATGAGTTTAAAAAGCCTTTATAATAGAGTATGCTTGAAAAGATACATAGACATGGCAGAAGAAAAAAATGTGTCATGTCTGCTACTCCTAATTACTGAGGGACGCAACATATGCAGGTTGCGACGGCACGCCCTTTCCTTGGTCACTTACATTAGCATGGCAGTGTACAGGCCTCCTCTAGTAAATTTCTTCACGTGATCACTCCATCTTGCTGGCATTCTTTTTCTGCCTCTTCCTATGATTATATCTTCAAGTTATCTGTCTTACATCTGAAAAGATGTCCGAAGAACCGCGAGATATGTTGGAAGCATATTGAGAACAGCCTTATCGTCATTTTGAACTTCTGGAGTACGAATATGTAAACGTTCCTTTTTTTGGCATTCCACAGGATTTATTAACATCCAACGTCAACACCACATCGCAAACGAATTGATTCTTGCACGTGAAAAATATATGACAGGATAGAATGAAGTGAACATCTTTTCTCTCTGCTCACCACAATAGGAAGATGGTGAGGTAGTTATGATGATGATTGCCTTATAGAAGCGTCGCTTCTATAAATAAAGTTGACTTAACGGCTATTATTGTAGTTTATCCGTCTTAAATCAAGTGTTAACAGAAATCCGCATTTAAATTGGTGAACGTAAAGTTTTATAACATGCAAGAACAACTTACAGTTAAACTCAAGGTAATGTTTATTGGGTGTGGTGTAACAGCCACAAATACGAGCATGTGCCCGCCAGACCGGTGTTCATATCTTGGTTTTCATTTCATTTCATAATCGACGTTAAATTTTTTTACTCCGATAAATTTTATTACTACAATATTTCTGTTAACTATAGTATGTATTATTTTTCCTTTGGTCCGCGACGGCTTCTGTCTTTAGATAAAAAGTTTGGCCATGCCTGATTTAGCTAGTTAAATGGGTATTCCATAATTAAATTATGTATTAAAAATGTTTGTTCTATACAAAGCGGTGTTACGTTTCCTTAATTATTTCAAAACAGGTTTAGTTTTGTATTTCACTTCCTTTGTATACAGTACAACCTGGCGGACTTATCGCCATGTGGCAATCTCTTCCAAAGATACAATATGGATTGGATCATTTTTTGCAGATATACGTCCATTCTATCATGCAATGAATTACATAGACAAAATTAAGGATTATCAGATATTTTGTTTTGTATCACTATATTAGTAGAAAAGTTCTAATGTTGAGGTGCGTGGCTGCTTGGTAACGCACTGCACTTCCGTGCGGAAGGTCATCAGTTTGATCTCTGCGCTGTGCTACTCCCCTCGAATGACACAGGCATTTTTTCCGCCTGGTATTCGGGGGTTTAAAGATACCTATGACTTCGGACATATTCATTAATTTAAAAGTTATATATTAAACAAAAATCAATCCACTACTGTTGACCATACGACATATAAATCCCCTACTGTTGACCATACGACATATCAATCCACTACTGTTGACCAGACGAGATATAAATCCACTACTGTTGACCATACGACATATCAATCCACTACTGTTGACCAGACGACATATCAATCCACTACTGTTGACCATACGACATATCAATCCACTACTGTTGACCATACGACATATCAATCTACTACTGTTGACCATACGACATATCAATCCACTACTGTTGACCATACGAAATATCAAAATCTGCCAAGATGATAGTTCACAAAATTGTTTTATTATCAACTTTAATTTATTTATTTAACACTTTTATCGCAATACAATCTGGCGGGCTTATTGCTAGGTGGCAATCTCTTCCAACCAACCAGACAAAAGTAAATGAAGCAAGTTACGTGGTCGCATAAATCATTCAAATGACTATCCATCCCCACGAAATCCATAAACATATATGTGAGAACATGCCCACGAACCCCACAAAGACGGACAATCACCCGAACATTATTTTTCATATAAAGTGAGATATCATCAATCAAAAGGAAAGGAAAGGATGATGGAGAGGAAAGGAAAAGAAAAATCAGGAATGAAACACGTTATTTTACTGACTAGAAATTAAGAGTTTTTTCAGTCGCTTCTTAAAGGACGGAGCTTCATGCCAAGAATTCTTCATGCCAAGGACGGAGCGAGTCTTATATTGGTTTGTAACTGATTCCATAGTCTCACTGCATGGACAGTAATCATGGACAGTAAACTTTAATGTATGGGAGGGAAACGCGGACGTGGAACAAGACTGAAAAAAGTCAAATAAACTCTGTACAAATGCGTGCACTTATTTAATATGTAACTCTTTCATTATATTTTATTACATTAATCTCCGCTTCACGTTTTTCTACCTCCTGTCCCAAGTCTCTCTTTAAGGAGAATAGGATAAAGAAACACGTGTAGCGGGATTAATGTAATTAGTATAATAAAAATGCTAATTGATTGTTAAATTTTCTTAAGTTCTAATAAATACAGTACTCGGTGGTAAGTAATATACATCGGGCTAAGAAAGAGACTGTCGGCCACAATCGGCTAACTTCGGCTTTGTAGAGCTTCGTCTCTGTTATTCATACACGTGCTCTGTCGCGTCGTCACGTACCGGACTGTTAGCGCATCGTGCGACAGAGACAACGCTCTACAAAGCCATGTGTATTACTTACCACCGGGTACTTTACTTATACGAGTTTTTAGGTCAATTTATGAACCTCTCGAAAAGTCTTTGAGTTCCATATATTGGTTACAAAACTTTATTAATCTAAGTCTTGCGTTACAAATTCTTTTAACTGTCAATCAGTCTTGATAAAAAGTATAGTATAGCGAACTACATTTTATCATTAAGGCTCTATTTTAACTCTCGAATTTCAAACAAAAAATCAAGACAGCCTTCAGCAACAAGATTTGTGATAAATCTAAAGTACACAAACAATAATCGATATACATCAATTGGGCTCAGCTATGAACTGGGTTGGGCTATTGGAAATTGTCCAATGGACAAATGTATTCGTATATGACATGAATGAATGTATATTACTTGATAACGAGTATATTAAAGGTTCCAAATAAAGTAACGGGCTCATTAATATCTATGCTACTTCTCAACATATCATACGAAGAGTGAGAGATATTCAGACAGCAACATTTATATTCAAATATTACTTAATCAATCCGAAGCAATTATAGAATTTTAAACTGAGTTGCAGTTTTAATGTCTAGTATTTGTATAAAGACTTCAAATTTAAAGATTTGAAAAAAATATTATATTTGACATTTTTTATCAGTTCCATTTCAACTCCCCTTCTGCCATGAGTCCTATGTCTATACTAGGGTTGTGGAGTCAGGAGTCAGTATGTTTTTCATTGAGTTGAAACCAGAGTCGGAATCGGAGGATGCTATTCCAAATTTTATCAGTTCCATTTCAACTCCCCTTCTGCCATGAGTCCTGTGTCTATACTAGGGTTGTGGAGTCAGGAGTCAGTATGTTTTTCATTGAGTTGAAACCAGAGTCGGAATCGGAGGATGCTATTCCAAATTTTATCAGTTCCATTTCAACTCCCCTTCTGCCATGAGTCCTATGTCTATACTAGGGTTGTGGAGTCAGGAGTCAGTATGTTTTTCATTGAGTTGAAACCAGAGTCGGGATCGGAGGATGCTATTCCAAATTTTATCAGTTCCATTTCAACTCCCCTTCTGCCATGAGTCCTATGTCTATACTAGGGTTGTGGAGTTAGGAGTCAGTATGTTTTTCATTGAGTTGAAACCAGAGTCGGAATCGGAGGATGCTATTCCAAATTTTATCAGTTCCATTTCAACTCCCCTTCTGCCATGAGTCCTATGTCTATACTAGGGTTGTGGAGTTAGGAGTCAGTATGTTTTTCATTGAGTTGAAACCAGAGTCGGAATCGGAGGATGCTATTCCAAATTTTATCAGTTCCATTTCAACTCCCCTTCTGCCATGAGTCCTATGTCTATACTAGGGTTGTGGAGTCAGGAGTCAGTATGTTTTTCATTGAGTTGAAACCAGAGTCGAAATCGGAGAATGCTAACATAATTTTTTTACATTCTAATAATGTATTGGCTACATAAATTATATTATGAAATATGTACCACTTAATACAAATAGTGTGTACTGTGATGAGGAATCCCCATAGATATTGTTTCCAAAAAAACTTAAATTACTTACACTTGTACAGCACCGGTACAAAGACTATATATAGGTGGGTGGATGCAGCTCAATCCTCGGAGATTCCGGTTAACTTCTTGCGTTTTCGGCGAAGAGCAGTGTGAAAAAAAACCTCTGGCAGGTAGAAGTTTATCGAAAGAAAAACACAGTAGATATTCCAATAGATGAGAATATATTTGTATGATGTCACGGCTTGCCAGCGTCACGCATACCACGCGCTGTCCGCGCGTAGGGGGTGTCCAATCATCTATAACAGGGGTGGGCAAATCTTTTGGTTGTCTGGCGACATTGGCCGCGGGCCACAATAAAAAAGCGCAAGCGGTAAATCCTGCTACGACCCCCCCCCCCTGACCACACATTTTGCAAGTAAAAAATTGTATCAATGCAAAATTAAATAAATTCACAATATCAGGGTTAAACTTAAAAATTGATGCCCCACTATTATTTATAATTTATTCTTGACATTTCGGTTTATTAACAAAGCAGCGATTTAAAAAAAATCATATTTTTGACTCCGCGGGCCAGATTAAAACTTCACTGCGGGCCGCCATCTGCCCAGGCCTGATCTATAGTGATTACTTGCGATGGCCATGCATAAGGAACATTTTATTACAATATGTACAGGTATACAGTCACAAGCAATGGTAAAACACAGATGAAAATACAATAATATACAATAATAATTTCACAAAATAAATTTGCTATTTTCTGTGACGCATACGTCCGATATATAAGCAGTTACGCTATGTAATTAAGTATACCATACGGTTAGCAATATACTATATGTTATGTACTATAATTGGAGTCACAGTCAAACGTTTAAAAATTTTGGAGTCGGGATATTTTTTCCTGACTCCAAAACCCTGGTCTATACACATGTTATGCATGCCTATACTAGAGAAAATGTAGCATGGCCCCTGTGACAGTTCACAAATTTGCCCCAATACAACCTTACAACGACGTTCAGTAATTTTAATTATTTTATCAACTTTTATATAAGCCTCGATTCTAATAAATACCAAGTTATTTAGGTAAATACATTACATAAAACTAACAATAATGACAAATTAATTTACTGTCCATGCAGTGAGACTCTGGAATCAGTTACAAACCAATACAATACTTGCTCCGTCCTTGGCATCCTTTAAGAAGCGACTAAAAAAACTCTTAATTTCTAGTCAGTAAAATAACGTGTTTCATTCCTGATTTTTCTTTTCCTTTCCTTTCCTCTCCACCATCCCTTCCTTTCCTTTTGATTGATGATATCTCACTTTATATAAAAAGTAATGTTCGGGTGATTGTCCGTCTTTGTGGGGTTCGTGGGCATGGGCTCACTATATATTTATGGATTTCGTGGGGAAGGATAGTCATTTGAATGATTTGTGCGACCACGTAACTTGCATCATTTACTTTTGTCTGGTTGGTTGGAAGATTGCCGCCAGGCAATAATCCCGCCAAATTGTATTTGCAATAAAAGTGTTAAATAAATAAACATGGAAAAATATTGACTACCCTGATGCTTTTTATACTACCGTGAAATACGACCTATGTGACATAGTCGAAAGACGACCTCCGTAGCCTAGTTGGTAAGACGCTTGTCTCCTAATCCGGAGGTTGCGGGTTCGATTTCACACAGCAACAAGTTTATGCAAACGGTACGGTTTAAAATGTGTACATTATTTGGGACACTATAAAATCATTCCATATTGTCAAACAAAACTTTATGTATATGTAAGTCAAACAAAACTTTATTTTTTTTGTTTGTCTCCCGATTTATTTTGTGTAATGCGGCATACTGAATGCGCCAAGTCTGTGCAGTATAAATCAATGCACTTTTTCTTCAATGCAACCGATTCGTGTTATCTTAGATAATTGACTTTTTCATCTGATGTAGTTCTGTTAAAAGACTTAAAAAATATACAAAATAAACGATAAAAATTTACGTTTGTTTTTATGCGCTTAAAACGGAATTTATTTCGTTAATCGGACGGAAAATTCACGACCGTGATAATTCTTTCATAAACATTACAAAGAAGTGCATTATCTAAATACGATCCGACTAATTAATATATTGGTCATATTTCGACTTCCGTTAGATATCGTACTACACTTTCATTGTACAGGGTGTACCAATTTTTTTTAAATTTTATTTTACATCAACGATACGATACAAGTCATGCGATTCACTTACCCATAGTTCGGAAATTCTAGGATGAGTTCTGTGACAGCTCACAAATTTGCCCCAATACAACCTTATGTAATGTATTTACCTAAATAACTTGCTATTTATTAGAATTGAGGCTTATATTCAAGTTGATAAAATAGTTAAAATTACTGAACATCGTTACAAGGTTGTATTGGGGTAAATTTGTGAGCTGTCACAGGAGTCATCCTAGAATTTCCGAAAGGTGTAGAGATCTCCAGCAACAGTGACCTATATAGTGAAGTACGAGCACAAATTAATAAAGTGACAGCTTTGGCTGGCTGCCTGCGGTACACTATATGGAGAAACAAACACATGCTAACCGAAAGTAAGGTCAGGATATATAAGACATGCGTCCGCCCCATCATGACATATGGGATAGAAGTGAGAGCCGATACCAACAGGACAAATAACCTTCTGAGAGTGGCGGAAATGAGAACCCTACGCTCCATCGCAGGCAGAACTCTTAGAGATTGGATCAAAAATGAGACGATAAGGTCTGTCTGTGGTGTTGAAGACATAGTGAGGTGGGGACAAAGCAGAAGGCGCTTCTGGAGGGATCATGTGGACCGCATGGAGGATACAAGACTGGCAAAAATCGCTAAGACTGAGGACCCTAAAACAGAAGGAGATTACCAGGAAGGCCGCCGAAAAGGTGGAAAGACAGCTGGACGTCATAATCCCAGGACAGCTATCATCACAAACAGGTCATACGACCTAGACCAAGAGGAAGAAGATACAATGTACATCACGAGATATATGGCCACGCGGTAACGCACTGGACCTCCGTGCGGAAGGTCGTCGGTTCGAGCCCCACGCTGTGCTAGTCCCCTTGAACGACAGTCTTTTTTCCGCCTCGTATTCGATAGTATAAGAACACCTATGACTTCGGTTATATATATTTTTAGAATAAAAAAAAAAGGAAAAAAACATGGCGGTGTGCTCCGATTGTCTTACTTCAGTGTGCCATCGGATCCAGTACAGCGGTGTGGCCAGTGAATTTTCTGGTGTGCAGCGGCTGACTCACTTAAAGAGGAGAACGGAAGAATAAAACATAAATTTCACGACACAGCTTTGCTTTCCAACTGAATTGACGTTGGAATGGCGAGGGGATCTTCGACTACGAGGTTTAGCAACGACGACAACAAAGCACCTTACAAAATTATAAAAGAAAATAGTTTGTACTTCATTTACAAAATAATCTTAAAATAAAAAAAAACCAAATCGACATAATCAAATAAAAAGACGCAGCAAAACATTTAAAATAATATATAAATAAGTAAGTACACGAGTCAAAATAATAACAAAAATATAAACATTTTGTACAATATATACACTTGATCACAAGATACGGGGATGTATCCAGTCAGCTGCCCGCACCTCACCATACCAATGTAATATTAATGCGGAACGAACTTTAATTTATTTTAGATTCAGTATTTATTAAGGTATGTCAAATAATAAAACACCAAATTTCTAGAGGGAATTACGTGCACAAAAGTAAAATATTACATTTTCTGAGACAAAACATTTTAGCCGCCTTGTTATTGACGTAAAACAGTAGATATCTTTACCTAATGTCGTCTTTGTGCATGTACAACATTTGTGTGGTCCCGTGTGCATGCATCAACAAGATACTTAAGTAAATAAAGTGGAATAAAACAAAGTGACGGTGTTTTAATTTTATATTAAAGAATTGAATTATTGCAGGGGGGTCCCGATGTCTTAATTTGATTTTTTTTCTTTTGGGGGCTGCAATGCTAAAAATGTTGATAAAAACAATGATTCATGGAAGGTTTTCCGAGTGTTTTACCGCGTGGCATGGCTTATGACCTTTCGAAAAAGTTGCCGTTTTCATTATCAGGGCTTGTTCATAAGCCAAACCACGCGGTAAAACACTCCGAAAAACCTTAGCCAAGTGTTACAAAAAACCGCGAAAAACTTAAACACAAATAATTTAGGGAATTATGGTAGAATTCATTGAAAAAAAAACGTGTATATTTTGATACTTTTTTAAAGAATTTTGAAGTGAAATCCAGACTAGATTTTTAAATCTGGGTTCCAATAGGAATCGAACCCTCAAACCCGTTGGAAGACAAGCGTCTTACCAACTAGGCCACAGAAGTCGTCACATGGCAATAAATCGAGGCATTTTCTGTTACACCTAGCATCTGTTTAAAAAGCCTCAACTATATCTAAGCTATCTGTAACTCTTTGCAGTAGGCTCCCAGATTCTGCAGCCCCAGAGCTCCATGGCATGCCCAGCCCCCGTAAGCATCCCCTGGGAGTTGTTCCCCCTGCCATGCGGAGCCCACTCGGACTGCCGGTTAATGGGTCGCGGCTTCCTCTGCTGTGGTAGGCAGGATAGACTGCTCCGATGTACCAAGGGGATCAAAGTAGAACCCGGGGCCAAAAATTTGTGAGTAACATTTTTATATTAACAATAATCTCTTCATTTAAACCAAAAGTTCCCAAAATGGTCAATATTGACCCCCTGGGGTCGATTTGATTTTTCTAGGGGTCTATAGTTTCAATAAAATAACTTAGGGGTCGACGATAGCAAAAATAGACCCCCTTACTACTGCTATTTGTTTGTTACTTCAAAATATCTATGATTCCAATAGGTACCTAATTAAGAAGTAAAATAATTTTAAAAAAAAACACTTTTTTGATATAAACACATTACATACCAAACTTGTGAACGAACCTCCTTCTGTTCGCGTTCAATCGAGGGAATAAAGCTGCCAAAGCTGCTCGCGATATTTGCGAAGTGTACGGTGAAGATGCTATGAATTAAAGGACAGCTTGTCGATGGTTTTTGCGTTTCAAAGACGGTAATTTCGACCTGAAAGACATGGAGCGTTCCGGATGACCAGTGGACTTCGATGAGGACCGCTTAAACCATATTATTCATGAAGATCCCCTTCAAACCACCGTCGAATTGGCTGAGCAGATGAATTATAGTCATATGACTGTATACCGCCATCTTAAATCAATGGGAAAAGTCCAGAAGTTCGGCGCTTGGGTTCCACATGTTTTGAGTGAAAACAACAAAAATCAATGTTCGACAATTTCTGCTGGTTTGCTCGCGCGTCATCGAGCTACGCATGGCCACAAGCAAAGGTTCATTAACCGCATCATTACTGGTGATGAAAAATGGTTTGAAAATAGTGATGAAAAATGTTTGATTCATTTTTGAAAAATTTTCTTTCGTAAGACGTATAACCTTTACCATTTTGTTTTACTTTTGGTGCTCATTTTTAAATTTGGAAAAAAACGGACACAACTTATGTTAACACCTAATATGTACGGTCATTTTTACTTTTCATTTTCTTTTCTGATATTTAAAAAAAAATTGGCACGCCTGGGAGAATCGAGAGTATATTGTATTAAAAAAGATAATTAAAATTTAAGATAAATAACACGATAATCTACTTAACAATAAAACTGCTTACTATTTTCTAGAATCAGCCAGAATACGGTGTCAATTTCTCAAGTGCCAATAATAACTACAGCGAAAGCCACCACCACTCGGCTGACAACCACGTCTACTACAACTACGACCACAACGACGCCCAAACCAACAACCACTACTAAGAGGGCCATTTCCAAGACTGTAGTAGCTAAATCCAAACAGAAACCGTCTAAAGGTAATGAAAAGTTTATATTTCTGCAAATGGTTATTTCTGCAAATGGTTATTTCATGAAACAACAGGAGTTTAACCCTTTAACGGGCATACGCAGAAATCGATCGCATGTGCGACCACCCTTATGGTTATACTTATATGGATTCATTTTCTTAATGAAACGTTTTTAAGTAACACAAATGTGAAATTGGCAAATGTAGTGGACGGGCAGAGGTCTTATTTAAGACGGATCGTCGTGAAGTTAGCTGCATGTTCAGTAGTCGTCAAAAATATAAACAGGTATTATAAGTAAATCACCATTCATTATATCTCATATTATATAAGAATTGTATTTCCTAACACAACCTAAACTTAGATATTATTACCTAAACATTCATTGGTCACTTTTGCAACCACTGACATGACCCCTGAAATGGGCATAGGTGTCATATGCGACCGCCGCATTTCAAAAAAAAAAAAAAAATTTAAAATACAATACATTTTCGAAGAAATAAAGCTGATTTTGATACACATAATAATGATTTATTCAACTAAAAACTCAATATCTCAAAAATAAAAACTTGCCCTATAAAGGGTTAAAGATTTTAAAATTTTTAAAATTAAATATTTCAGTACGATATATTTATCTTCAAAATATGTTTTTCACGACACTCAGAATACACTTTAATAGTGCCGTAACTAGTGTATCATGTGACCTATGCAAGATTTTATTTTTAATAAAACAAATATGATATAATATTGGTTTATACGGGGTGGCCCATGAAAGGCTGAAGGATGTACATCGCTGTATTGCGCACACTGCCATCGTCGCCCTGGCAGTGTGCGCAGTAGCTCCATCTTGTTAGAACCATACATCCTGATTATCTTCGACCGCTGGGTGTAAACATTTTTCAAGCATTGTCCTATACAGTGCCTCGTTGATTGTTTCTGGCTGACCTTCCTCATTTTCAAAGAAATAGGGGCCGATAACTCTTTCAGTCATAACACCGCATCAAACAGTGCATTTTTGGAAATGTAATTCCCTGGGATTCTCAGTACCCCAAAATCTGCAGTTTTGTTTATTGATGTACCCGTTTAAATTAAAATGGGCCTCATCCATTATGAAGTTGTTCAAAAAGTTGTTGTTATCTCTGGCTAGGTGTTGAAATCAAATGGCGTACTACAAGCACTGCTTAGTAATTTGGGGTAGTAAAGTTCTATAATCTGTAAAAAAAGAAAATTAAAAAAATTGAAAATGAACAAGTTATGACTTTTTCGAACCCTTCAGTTTTTCAGTGGCCACCCCTATATACAATTTTTACATAAAAAATAAATTTACAAGATCTTTTACATGTGTTTATAAAGAAAAATGTATTTTTTAAATGCACTTTTCTGGTTTTAATTCCTCAAATTTATTAATTACTTTCATCTTTTTTAAAATCTTGACAATTTTATATTTAATTGAAATTATGGAAATATTGAATCGCCCCTTCTTGCCTTCTTAAATAATTCTTATAGTTCGGAAATTCTAGGATGAGTCGTGTGACAGCTCACAAATTTGTCCCAATACAACCTTATGTAATGTATTTACCTAAATAACTTGCTATTTATTAGAATTGAGGCTTATATTAAACTTGATAAAATAATTAAAATTACTGAATTGTATTGGGGCAAATTTGTGAGCTGTCACAGGACTCATCCTAGAATTTCCGAACTATAGTTAAACTTCTCTACCACAAAGCAGTAGAAACTAAAAGAGTTAAATATCCAAAGAGCGACATTTCGGATTAGACTCAATCAATCAAAAATCGTGAAGAGAATCTGTAGTTTGGAATATCAAGTTGAGTTACAGTTTTTATGTTTTGTATTTGTATCAGGCTTCAAAATTAAAGTTTTGAAAATTTAATATATTTGAAAATCAGTTTCATTTTAGAGACCCTTTCATCCTCAGCCCTCTCCTTATACACTTGCCTAATTATAGCACTGCACATACCAATATTATTTCGTTCCCTATCCTAATCCTTTTTTTTTTTTTTTTTTTATTTATTAAACAAGTAAATTATTATACAAACATTTGTTGAGGCTATACCTATGTACAAATTTATTACTTAACTAATCTTAATTATATGTTATAATTTATGAACTTATTTAATCTTATTTTCCTACATATCATTTTATTTTATTTATTCAATCTTAATATATGAGATCTTAGAAATAATTAACACCTACATACTACTTATAACTAGATAACAATTTTTACACTAATTATTCAGCAAAAACAAGTCCACTCGTTCAGGCTACTTGTATTCCATCACATTCACTCAGACCTTGGTCGTCCCAGCTAATACTGAAGGTGGACTAGTCAGGCAACAGATAATGCTTCGGGAGCTTGTGCTTATAACGGAAGGGTAGGTCGGATTTACTCTCGTAAGCCCCCAGGGCAGCGACTAAGGGATTTCTGTGATTTTGTTGGCTTTTATAGAACTTCACGGTCCAAGCGAGAATGTGGTGTTGTAGGGTTTCTTCTCGCTGTTCAGCGTGAAGTCGGGTAAGGTTTGTTCTGGGATGGGTGTTAAAAGATATCTTGAATGCCTTGTTCTGCACTCTCTGGAGTTTCAGGTGATCCGTGTTGCTCACACTACCCCAAACGGGTGCAGCATAGGTCAAGATAGGACGAATAAGGGTTTTATAGAGGAGGAGCTTATTTTTGGGTGAAAGGAAGCTGCGTCGATGAAATATCGAACTGATAGCCCCTATGCCCTTGTGACCCTTCTGTCTGATGGTATTCAAATGGGTTTTCCACGTCAGTCGCCGGTCAAGGTGCAGGCCGAGGTATTTAACCACGTCCTGCCACTCAACCAGGCAACCACCGATGAATAAGGGCATCGATGGCACTCTTTCCTTGATTTTTCGGGAGAACATGATGGCCTCAGTTTTGGCGTCATTGATTTTGAGCCTCCAGTCCTGGTAGTATTTCTCAAGGATCTCAAGAGCAATCTGAAGACGGCGACCAGCTCGATCCACCTTGAGTGACGATGCGTAGCATGCCGCATCGTCAGCAAAGAGTGCGAGTTTACAGTTTGGGGGAGTAGGAATGTCGTGTGTGTAAATGTTAAATAGACATGGTCCAAGTATACTGCCTTGGGGGACACCCATAGGGATGGGCCTGGCGGATGACGTAGAATGATGAGTGGTGACTGTGAAACTTCTATTGGAAAGGTAGGATTGAAGTAGTTTCACGAGATAGAGTGGAGTGCCAGTGAGGAGAAGTTTGTGAAGAAGGCCATCATGCCAGACAGTATCAAAAGCCTTCTCAAGGTCCAGCAGTACCATGCCAGTACTTCTGTTCCTATTGAAGCCCATCGACACGTCTTCCACGACACGGGTAAGTTGCTGGACCGTGTTGTGTCTTGTTCTAAATCCAAATTGCTCATGAGGGAATGTATTATTGGATTCGTGATGGAACACTAGCCTTGAGGCAACCACTCTCTCAAGGATCTTGCCAAGACCTGGAAGAAGGCTGATGGGCCTGTAGCTAGTTGGATTTTCGGTAGGTTTATTTGGCTTGTGGATAGGAACAATGTTGGCTACTTTCCAAATACTCGGAAAATACCCATTAAGGAGTGAGGCATTTATTATTTTAGTAAGAAAAATCCTCGCTTTGAGTGGTAACTGTTTAAGAAGGCTATTGTGTATATTGTCGGGACCGGGTGCTTTTCGTGTTTTAAGTCTGTCAAGGATACGACCAATTTCGGACGGGGTGCAAAGTTGCACCTCGTTTTGGTTGGTCGGGGAGTAAGCAAAGCTGGTGAGAGTGTCCTCGACAGCTTTATTGACATCAACATTTCCAAGGTCGGAAGTGATTGAGTACGTATTCTCATAAGCGTCCGCCAAGGCATTAGCCTTGTCACTGCCAGAAACAGCCAACCCTGAGGCTGTGCGCAGAGGTGGTATGCTTTGAGACGAGCACTTGATACCCTTGACGACTCGCCAGAGAGTACCGTTACCCGGTTCTAGAGCTGCCAATTTTCTCTGCCATAGCTGGTTTTTAAGTAGGCGGATTTCTTTTTTGATTTCATCTTGGAGGACGTTTAGAAGTGTTTTGTCACGTTTGTCTAGTGTACGTCTGTAGGTCTGTCTTTGTTTGTTTTTTAGAGATATAAGGAGTTTGATATGAGGAGTAAGAGTTATTTTGTATGGAGTGACAATTTTGAGGGGAACATTTTCATCA
The DNA here is from genome assembly GCA_949825065.1 of Odontocerum albicorne. Taxonomy (NCBI): domain Eukaryota; kingdom Metazoa; phylum Arthropoda; class Insecta; order Trichoptera; family Odontoceridae; genus Odontocerum; species Odontocerum albicorne. Next base: position 5,576,655 of record OX463855.1, read on the forward strand.
CGGGCATTATGGATGAAGGTGGAGATGGTATCTATCGCGGTATCAATGTCCTGTGGGCTCACCAGAGTTTCTGGTGATAGGCAGAGCTGGTTGTGGAGGTAGGCTTTGTAACCCTTCCAGTCAGCATTGGCGTAGTCGTACTGCTCCCTGAGGCTAGCAATCGGCCTCACTCCCAATGTGAAGTAGACTGGGAGGTGGTCTGACGAGAGAGCTTCTAGAGCAGTCAAGCCAGAGATGTTAGGGTAGTTTTTGACTACGGCAATGTCCAGTGTAGAAGGGCTACGGGGGTTGGTGAAACAGGTATGTTGATTTGGATAGAGTATTTGACAGTTGTGGTTTTCCATATAATTGTACAGCGTCGTTCCGTTCGGGTTAGCTCTCAAGCAGTTCCAGTAACGGTGCTTGGCATTGAAGTCCCCGGCCATGATGACCTTGGGCCCCAAGGCCAGCACTGCCTCGATGTCCTTTTCCAGAAGTGAACGATAGCCGGTACAATATGCTGCCACAATTGTGACTGTCTCCCTGTCAACCTTGAGGCTGATGGCAGTAGCCTCCAAGTTTGTCAGGGCGGGCGTGAGGAGTTGGGTATGATGGATAGTGTCTCGGATGAGGATCGCGGTGCCTCCACCTCTACCGGAAACGCGATCCGATCTATAGATGGTGAAGCCACCGGTGCCTCTCACACGAGATACAGGTTTTAACCAAGTTTCCGTTATAAGCACAATATCTATACCTGAATTGTTCACCAACAGCATCAGCTCCTCGATCTTCTGCTGCATGCTGTAAGCATTCCAGCAGAGCACTTTCATTCCAGAGAAACTCGTCATCACGCTTATCCTACGAGCTGCTCAATGATCTCGAGGTAGATCATAGTCTTCTCGAGCTTAGTGGTGCAAGAAGCGAGCCTGCTCCGGGCTCCGATGACAAGGCGCATGATGGCGAGTAACTCGCTCTCTCCGTTTGTGAACGTGTTAATCGGGGGCGGGGGCAGGGGCTGAGCACGAGGAGGGTGGAGTGTTTGAGTAGAAAGGGGGGCTATAGGAGAGGCTGGTAGGTGAGGTGGTGAGGCTGGAGTACCGCTGGCTACCTGGCTCCACGAGCGATGGTCCATCCGGGGAGCCGGTACGCTGCGTCTCTTATGTAGGCTGGATATGTATTGTTGGCGGCGGGGGCAACCACCATAGTTGGCCGGATGAGCACCCTCGCAGTTACAGCAGGCCGCAGGGGTGTCCCGCTCTTTCTTGGGGCAGTCGGTAGTGGCATGCGCCATCAAGCACTTCACGCATCGGACTGTGTGGTTACAGTTCGCCGATGCGTGGCCAAAGTTTTGACAGCGGTAGCACTGGGTGCCTACCCTGCCACCGTTCTTGTATTTCTCCAGGCGGACGCGACAGTAGTTAATCACTGTCACTTCCGTCCGAAGAGCCTCAATGTTTGTGGCATTTGGGAAGAGTACCGTATAGAGCGGGGCACCCTTGGTCTTCATCCTGAAAACTCGGAGAGGCTTGTACCCTTGGGCGGCCAGATCAGCCGCGATGTCCTCTACCGGGAGCTCTGGGAGGCCCCTGATGACGGATCGCTTGCTGCGCTCCACCTCCGCGGTGAACGTGTGGAAGGGTGCCTGGGTCTCTCTCAGGCCAGCCACGAGAGTTTTGTGGTCCTCCAGCGTTGAGCAGTTGACAGCTGCACGGTCTCTGCCTCTGTAGGAGAGCGTGATGCCCGCCTTTGTAAAAGATTTGGCCAGATTTATTATCTGGCCATGTGTTTTGTCCCCTAAGGTAATAATTACCGGTGGGATCTTCGAGGTAATCCTCTTTACTGGCGCTCGGAAGCCAGGTGTTCCAGGGGCGTCTCCGACCTCCGGAAGTGCCTCGAATCGGTTTTGGTTCGGTAGCGGTTGAGCCGGGACTGGAGTTGATTGTTTAGCTCCATTGCGTGGAGTGATCCACGCACTGGAGTTGCTGGTGCTGGTGTTTGCAGCTACACCAGGACAGGAGAGGGCGGAATTCTTCCTCATGGGGGTGGCACGTGACTTGGCGTCCATGATGCGGCTCGAGTTTGTTCCCGAGGATTTCGGGACTTTTGTTCTTAGAACCACCATGTGTGTTAACAGTTAAAAGTTAAGCACTAAAATTAACATTTCAAACGACATTTTAAATAATAATATAATAGAAAGAGTCCTCGTAAATAATTTCAGAACGGAATTTTAAATAATATAATAGAAAAAGTACTCGTAATTAGAATGAACGTTATACAATAAAATGAGATAGGGCGGTAACGTACTGGTGTATGGACCTCGGCAACATATGTTGAAGGGACAATATATATGAGAGCCACAGGGTCCGGATACGAGTCGGCACGGTCAATTCCCAGAAATTTGGGCACTATCCTGACTGGCCCAAAACACTTCACTTCACAACGAGAATATATCGGCTTCAATTTAGGAGCGGAGACTAAGGAAACACGTGTGTCTTGTATGACATGACGAGGTGAACTATGAACTAATCCTATTTTGATTTCTTTCTCCTAGTCTTACAATTGGAGGGTTGTTATTGCATATTTTAATTGATTATTGTAGTTTTTTTTAAATCTATTTTTGTGATCTATGTTATTTCTCCGTGCTGAAGGAGATTTGTGAAGTTGCACCTGTTTGATTCTGTATCTTATATTTTGTTTTCAATGATGTCTTTGTATTTTTTGCGCAGTGCGGGCTGTGGGTCTGTGGACGACCCCATATTGTGTTGGTAACATGTGATTTTGTACAATTTGATACCCATTTGTTTCTAATTGTTTAAGATATTTTTTTATATGTATTTTGTCATACTCACTACAGACTGTTATATATGTATACTCACTACAGACTGTTTTTTATATGTATACTCACTACAGACTGTTTTATTTTTATTGTTAGGTATATTGTACCCTTTATTTATGTAATAAATTAAATAAATATTTTCTTCTTTAATGAAATTTAACTAAATGTCATAGATTATGAAAATTATATAGATTTTAAGCTGAGTGGTTGAAAGGAATTTCTGTATAACAATAAACCTGACAGATGCATCTCATATAACGAACCATGTAACCAAAATGATAAATAAATAGATGACCTTCGTGCACCCATATTTATTTTAAAAATGATTCCAGTCTTGTTTTCACTAAAGGGTCTTCAACACCTTTTTGGATATTTGGAAGAGATTACTACAACACTGGATGAGTTCTGGACTGGTTTAACTATCAGATTATCTTTTATTTTGCATAAAATTTCTGACTTAGGAACAGAAAATATACAATGCCAGTTAAGATAATATAAGCACCTTTGAATGAGTCAATGCTCAATATTAGGACCAAAACGTGGTAAAAAGAAATTTATTCTTATTTTTATTGTTTTCAGCAAAACAAACCAACCTTATTGAGAAGCTAGTGTGTCCTAAAGACATCCCATTCCAGTGGTTCCCAGTACGCTGCGTGCGCAAGAACAGTGAGTGCCGAAAGAGCTTGGGACAGAATTTCCTTTGCTGTAACCGGGTCTGCGTCAGGGGTATGCAGCCTCCTATCAAGGAGCAGCCACATCAACGTAAGTTATAACTGTGTCAAACACTTTAACAAATTTCAAGTGCAGCAAGTGGCAGTTTATTCTGTATAAGGTTAGACTCTTAGATACTTAAGCACAGCTCTGGGTAAAACTGTGATCGTGGTCTACCGATGGACTATACTTGAGGAAATGTAGGATGGTCCCTGTGACATTTGAAATGTCATGTCTCAAAGGGATGGGGTAAAATCGTTTTTTTTTTAAATCAAATAGTTATTTTATAAATCAAAATATTGTTTTTCTCTAAACTGACATTTTAATTCCTAATTTTCATTATACTGACTTTCTAATGTATTGTATGATTGGTGTCTATCTTTAAATAGGACAAGATCCACTATGAATTATTACTAATTATGAACATTTAATTTTAGGTATAAAACAAATTTAATTACTGAACTTCGTTACAAGGTTGTATTGGGGTAAATTTGTGAAATGTCACAGGGACCATGCTACATTTTCTCAAGTATACCAAGAAATTTTTCAACCGTGGGTCAGTGAAATATCACGGTGGTCGTAAAAATAAAAATAATGCATTACAAAAGAAAAATAACACATTTTCTGAGAAAAATAAATATTAGGTGTACAAATAAGTTTCCGCCGTTTTTTATAAAAAAATGGGCATTTATTGTGAAAGAACGGAACCTCATGTTTTATTCCAAGTAGTACCCATCGCTTGCCACTACTTTTCCCCATCTTTCTGTCAGCATACGAATACCGCGTCAGTCATCATCATCATCTTTTGAGGCTATCCACGAATCGACTCAATTTTTGGTATCTTCATATGATGTGAAGTGCTGCTCAGACAGGCCATGCGTCATCGATCAAAACAAGTGATAATCAGAAGGAGCAATGTCTGGTGAATACAGCAGGTGGGGTAAAACTTCTCAATTGAGTGTTTCCAAATAGGTTTTGACCGGTGCCGCAACACGTGGACTAGCATTATCATGCAGGAGAATAATTTTGTCGTGTCTGGCGTAGTAGTGGGCGCGCTTTTCCTCGAGTGCTCGACTCAATCTCATCAATTATGTTTGGTAGACAGCCCCAGCAATGGTTTCATTCGGTTTGAGCAACTCATAATACACGACACCAAGCTGATCCCACCAAATACACAACAAGAGTTTTTTTCCATGAATATTTGGCTTAGCCGTAGATGTTGAAGCATGACCAGGGGATCCCCATGATTTCTTCCTTTTTGGATTATCATAATGGATGCATTTTTCATCACCAGTGACTATATGGTGCAGAAAACCCTTTCGTTTATGCCTGGCAAGCAGCATTTCACATGTGGAAAATTGGCATTCAAAGTTTCTCCGTGTCAGTTCATATGAATCCCAATTTCTTTGTTTTTGAATCATTCCCAATGATTTCAACCCATGTGAAATTGCTTGTTGAGTCACTCCTAATGTAAGTGCAAGTTCTTCTTGCGTTTGGCACGAATCTTGATCCAATAATACTTCCAATTCCGCGTCTTCGTACACTTTCGGCCTTCCGCTACGTTCTTTGTCTTCGATGTCAAATTCACCGTTCTTAAACTTTTGAAACCACTCACGACAACTTCTCTCACTTAAGGCAGCCTCACCATATGCTTCTACAAGCAATCGATGCGCCTCAGCTGCAGATTTCTTCAAATTGAAGAAGTAAATCAAAAGTTCCCGCAAATGACGCTTATTCGGCTCAAAACTTGACATTTTCGAACACAAAAAAATATGTTATACTGATAAAAATTCACTAATATTTCAAGGTCATGTTGTTGACAGATGTCCAACCTTACGATAATGACATTTTACATCTGACAATTTTAACCATAACTTACTGGTGGCGCCAACTTTTGTCAAACGGCGGTGACTTATTTGTACACCCAATATATCAATTTTTAAAAATTACAATCTAAAGTCAACATGCATCAATAATATATTAAGTTTTTTAAACGGGTTCGCAAAGCTAAAAAGGTTAAGAAACAATGATCTTAACTGACTGTTTAATATAAATAAATAAACACTGACAGCATACAAATTTAAATTAATTTAAAATATTTTCATTTTCAGCCATTCTAGGAGTGATACCGCGTGAATGTCCATCCACTCCGTTTGGAGAACTGTTATTCGAATCTCAGGCGTGTGAAACGGATGCAGATTGCTGGCCCCGAGTCTGCTGTCCAGATGGGAAGAAACGGTATTGCCGCACTGCCATGCCACGCTTGGATCTCCTGCCTGCCACCAAGCGGTTCAATTCACGTTAGTATATCAACTCGACTGTTGATTCCTGAACTATTAATACATTCTAAGTGACTTACTAGTTTTGCTTACACTCACAGCTGTCACTATCATTGCTGGGCATCACAGTTGAGAATTCACTTGCCATTCCAATGTCAATTCAGTTGGAAAGCGAACATTTGCCATGGAATTTGTTTTATTAAGTGAGTGAACCAATGAATACAAGCAAACTTACCAGCAACATTGGAGTACTAGATCTGATGGCACACCAAAATGAAATGATCAAAGCACACCGGCATAGGTTTTTTTTTTTGAAAGAACAGATATGACCGAAGACATAGGTATTCTTATACCTCCAAATACTAAGCAGAAAAACTCCTGTGTTATTCGAGGGGAGTAGCACAGCACGGGGTTCACGAAGGTCGCATATTGTGTGACAGATCAAGGGTTTGAGGCTTTTGTTGATCAATGTAGCCATTTTGGATCAAGATATACAAATCTTTAAAAGATACATTTTTTGGTAAATTAGTTTTCTCAAGTAAGTTCGTTTTCTTTGTCTGCCTCAGACTGTTAGAGATACGGTGACATGTGCAGCTTTAGGAAGCACTTGTAGACAACCATTTTGGGAGGTCAAAATTTATGATTATATAATATATGAACACTATACACATACATTACACCACACTAAAGCTAAATGTGTTACTATCACATATCGGAAGATCTATAAAGATTTCTTTGTAGTTCTTCTTCCCTTAGTTTTCTTACCAAATATGTGTCTTTTAAACATGCAGATGTGAGTAAGTTCCCAATCTAATGGCCACAGCTACCACCTTCCTATCGTTACAATCAACTTATTTTTATTGTATTATTTTTTACTTTGTCAATAATAGTGAATTTGAATCCCTAGTTAGAGCATCCTTGAGGAGAGTTTGTTCGTCAAATGGCGCTATGTAAATTATAATTTTATTATCATTATTATTAAGATTAAGGAAAACAGGCTGACTAGAGTTGAGTAGGAAAAATCAAGACGAAGGGTTACCTTAAAACAGTAGGGACATATGACACTTTTTTGACAAAAAAATAAAGAAAAATATTTGAAACATGACAGTATTTATAACAGTATGATTTGACACTCAAATGTGAAAAAAATCTACACAATAACTTCAATTCAAGTGACAGATCTGTTTTTCTTTACAAAGCGTTGCCAATCTATCTTTACAAGAGCATTGTCAAACAGCAATTAGAATTTCAGACAAAATGTTTCTTGATATTTGTTCATACTGTAGTGTTTGATTCTACATATATAGTATAAGCTTGCATTAGTTTTTATGTTTCTAATGAAAGCAGTGTATTGCAAGCTCTCTATAGAACCTAAATACAATCTTTACTACACCAATGAGACACTTAATTGCGTATCAAATGAGTTTTATGAGGAAAAAATGTAAAAAAAAAACAATAAGCCTTGCAAAATTCAATATTGTATCACTATTGATAAATGTGTGCTAACTTTATTAATAATTTAAACACTGTTTTGTTTGCCTGTGAATGAGTTACTTGACAGGTACTATGAAGTCACAAAGCCATGAGTCACATTACAATTCAATAGTTTCTTAGCAGTGTTGTGGAATAGGCAAAAAAATCCGACTTCAATTATAGTATATATACTTGTATTACTAACCATATGTTATACTTAATTACGTGGCATAACTACTTAAATGTAGTGTTTTTTTTAAATAATGTCTAGGGAGATTTCTCACCTATGCTTTTTGTACTAGATGGCACATAGTTCATAATTTATAATGTAATTTATGTACTATAGCTGATTTTAAAAATGTAAAAAAATTAAATCTGAGTTGATTTTAGAATAGCACCTCCCAACTTTGACTCTACAGCCCTGGTTTTTATTAGGTGTACAAATAAGTTTCCTCGTTTTTTATCAAGAATTGGGCATTTATTGTGAAAGAACGGAACCTCATGTTTTATTCAAAGTATTGCCCATCGCTTGCCACTACTTTTTCCCATCTTTCTGGCAGCATACGGATACCGCGTCGGAAGAATGCTTCATCCTTTTGAGGCTATCCACGAATCGACCCAATTTTTGGTATCTTCATATGATGTGAAGTGCTGCTCAGACAGGCCAAGCGTCATCGATCGAAACAAGTGGAAATCAGGAAAAATGTCTGGTGAATACGGCGGGTGGGTTAAACTTCCCAATTGAGTGTTTCCAAATAGGTTTTGACCGGCGCCGCAACATGTGGACGAGCATTATCATGCAGGAGAATAATTTTGTCGTGTCTGGAGTAGTAGTGGGCGCGCTTTTCCTCGAGTGCTCGACTCAATCTCATCAATTGTGTTTGGTAGACAGCTCCGGCAATGGTTTCGTTCGGTTTGAGCAACTCATAATACATGACACCAAGCTGATCCCACCAAATACACAAGAGTTTTTTCCATGAAAATTTGGCTTAGCCGTAGATGTTGAAGCATGGCCAGGGGTCCCCATGATTTATTCCTTTTTGGATTATCATAGTGGATCCATTTTTCATCACCAGTGACTATACAGTGCAGAAAACCCTTTCGTTTATGCCTGGCAAGCAGCATTTCACATGTGGAAAATCGGCGTTCAACGTTTCTCGGTGTCAGTTCATATGGAACCCAATTTCTTTGTTTTCGAATCATTCCCAATGATTTCAAACTATGTGAAATTGCTTGTTGAATCACTCCTAATGTAAGTGCAAGTTCTTCTTGCGTTTGGCACGAATCTTGATCCAATAATACTTCCAATTCCGCGTCTTCGTACACTTTCGGCCTTCCACTACGTTCTTTGTCTTCGATGTCAAATTCACCGTTCTTAAACTTTTGAAACCCCTCAAGACAACTTCTCTCACTTAAGGCAGCCTCACCATATGCTTACAAGCAATCGATGCGCCTCAGCTGCAGATTTCTTCAAATTGAAGTAAATCAAAAGTTCCCACAAATGACGCTTATTCGGCTCAAAACTTGACATTTTCGCACACAAAAGAATATATTATTCTGATAAAAATTCACTAAAATTTTAAGGTTATGTTGTTGACAGATGTCCAACCTTACGACAATGACGTTTTACATCTGACAATTTTTAACCATAACTTACTGGTGGCGCCAACTTTAGTCAAACGGCGGCAGCTTATTTGTACACCTGATAGTTTTATACAATGTTAAAAAGAATTCAATAGAAAAAAATATGATTTGAATGTATCTTTTTCTTGGTTTTACTTTTAATTATTGACGACTTACACACTAAATTATGAAATACTATTTAACCTACTTCTTTAAAAGAAAATATATTTAACAAAATTGATTAATATAAAAATATTTTTTAATACTTGCAAGACTTGAAAACATCACACAACTTTTACAGCATTAACAAACGCAGCAAGCTATCTGCAATGTTCTGCGCCACCTCCCAAGGCTATTGACCTATTTCCTCGTCCCTGCACCTCCTCATTGGACTGCTTCCCCAACCTATGCTGCCAGGAGGGAGGACAAAGGTTCTGCAGGCCTGCCAGGAAGTCCATTGTGGCTTTCATTGCTGGAGTAAGTAGACTTATGCAGACCCAATGACTATTTTTTTTTATTTATTTACACAATTGTATGTATAAATAATATTAAAAACAAGGCAAACAATTAAAAACAGGTTATTTAAGGTCGACACCCAATTTATATGGATCTAAGTTTGTTGCCTTTCATTTGTCATGTCCCCAGTAAACTAGGAGTTTGCCTATATTACGAGTATATGTAATGCAACGGTTTTTCTGCTCTGTCGTTCCAAGAGCCTGTCTAATACGGTGAAATCTTTTTATCACATTCTTTAATGAACCTGTCAATAAAACTTCTTCAGAGTAAAATAGTAACTTCTTAAGCAGGAAACCATCTTAAAAGTAAACATCAAATTGTTATTGTATGTAGCTTAATTTGCCCTATAATGAATACATTAGTCCTCAGAAAGAATATATATCTATCTACTATATTGTTATCAATAAACCTATTATTTCTTTTTTACAGTAGTCATATCACAAGGTTCATCGCTTATTCTAAGACAGCTGATTTACAACCACAAAACTCACTTATAACACACATAAATAAATCTACGAATTCGAACTGTAGGCGCTTATGTGATTTGATAACTCGATAAAAAATGTCTTCTAGTTTGTTTTATCAAAATTTTGAGTCTAATATTTTCAAGTTGATTAACCTTTTCTTCGCTGTGTTGGGTATCTTCTACACGTTGCTTCTAATAACCATCAATATCTCTATAAATATTATAAATACAAGGTTAAGATTTTAGGTATTCCTCCATAATATATTTACACATGGATTTAAAAAATAATATTAATAATAATCAGAATTTATCGACTACATCGAGGTGTTTTGTAAAGATCGAAAACAAATTCGCATTTAAACGCTGCGAGTGCCTCGTCTTGACGATAGGTGAATAGTATGCGGGAAGCGCGACACTATATTCGCATCTCACTCTTGCATACTAGACTGAATTGCGAGGAGCTGAATTGTCTCAACGTCGCAAGCAAAGGCGTAAGCGCCGGGGTATGCGACTGACGTTCCGCGCCACTAGTAGCTTCTAAGCTTGCAAATAGGTTAGACGTACGCCCGTTCCGTGAGCGTTGCTAGATGGTTTTTTAATGTTTTCAGCAAATAAATCTCAATTATTATAATTTTTAACTTCAATTATAATTAATTAAGGGGATTATCTATGAATGCTCTTATTTTTCCGATTTAAAATCGCTTTTTTATTGCGTACTCACTACCCAACACCGGAGCACGCGTATTATTTTTATCACCGTAAGGGAAGGGTTAAAGTAAACATCAAATTGTTATTGTATGTAGCTTAATTTGCCCTATAATGAATACATTAGTCCTCAGAAAGGATATATATCTATCTACTATATTGTTATCAACTTAAGTATTATTTATTGTATATATTTGTCATATCACAAGGGTTATCGCTTATTCTAAGACAGCTGATTTACAACCACAAAACTCACTTATAAACACATAAATAAATCAACGAATTGGAACTGTAGGCGCTTATGTGATTTGATAACTCGGTAAAAAAATGTCTTCTAGTTTGTTTTATCAAAATTTTGAGTCTAATATTTTCAAGTTGATTAAAGTGTTAACATTTTTAATTATATTTAATCTATTTCAGAGAGTCGGTGCAGGATTAGGTGGACTCACGAACCAGGTGAAAAGGGAAACATGAAGAAAAGAGATGTTGGGCTGAAAGCTACTTTAATATAAATATACAATCATTCTTGTAAGATACACGGATCATTTCATATGTAAATATGCATAACTGATAATTTTTATCTTAATTCAGCTACCAGCCACCGGAGTTCGTCTAACTTAGTCCAGCTGAAAAGAAAAAAATATATTCTTTTAGATTTTGTACATTATTTTCTAATGTAAATTTGACCTGCTTCTTAATATTTATAATTCATTTTTTTATTCACAACTCATCTTTATGTTGAAATTAGTCCCACTTGCAGAAAATGATTCAATTTTAAGTACGACTATTTGTTTTGCAATTTTCATGATTAAATTACACAACTATTAAGTAAATTAATAGTTAGATGTTAATTAAATCAATATTATATTAATGTTTTTCACTTTTTTCCGAATTTCGTTAATGGAATTCATTGTCATTCAACAATGTGACCATTTTAATAAATTTATAGTTAAGACAATACTGCCATTTCACAATCATCAATAGTGGACATTAAAAAGTTTTTTGGTTAATTTATTTGATTAACAAATTATAAATTAAATGTGATATATTCTATTTAAAATAGAAGAAAAATTAAAGGTTTGTTATTCAAATAATGTGAAGGATTATAAAATGTATGTGGTAAATATAATTAATAACCATTACATACTTCTATATCGGCAGATAAAACCATTTAGTATTTAATATTTTGATGAACATTCTGCAAGTGAGCACACATTCTCTCACTTCATGATAATCTAGTCTTATTCAATATAATTTGATGACAATCCAGGTGCTTCATATATGTAATGTTAAAAATTGTTTTTTTTTTTATTAAATATTTTTTTATCTTAAATTGCTGTTTTAATCAATATTACCCCATGTAACCAATTATTAAAAACATAAAACAACTATATTCAAACAAGACAATGAGAAACAGAAGGTAAACTTTATTGAACTCTGTTGTATGAAGTAATCGCAAAAATATTTGCATATGTTAAACACGTTTCATTATCTGGTGTTCAATATTTTGAGAGATAAGCAATCAAACATAAACAATTATTTTAGTATTTACATACTGAGTGATTACTATAACTCGTTAAATAAATCACTAAAGCACTAATAAACAAAAAAATAATAGAAGTAAACAAAGATATGTGGTATTTTCTACAAGCTATCTTGAATTATGAATATTTTTCACAAGCTATTTTGAATTTAGAATATTTTCTACAAGGTATCTTGAATTATGAACATTTTAATACAAGCTATCTTGATTTATGAACATTTTATACAAGCTATCTTGAATTATGAACATTTTATATAAGCTATCTTGAATTATGAACATTTTATACAAGCTATCTTGAATTAAGAATATTTTCGACAATTTATCTCAAATTGTTATTTTTTTCTACACTAATTTGAATAATGAATATTTTTTTATGAGCTAACTTGAATTGATATTTTCTACAAGCTAACTTGAACTGGGACATAATTTGAGGTTCTAAATTGAGTATTGTAAACATTGACAATGTGTCGACAATGCGATATTTGTTATTGTTAACATTGGTGATGATATTAACTTTCTATAATCATAAGTGTTAGATCTCTGATCTATTTTTAATCCCAAGGCAAATGATTAAAATATAACATTAGTATATAATTATAAAATATATTTAATGTTGCATAAAAACATAAGAGAAAATAACAGAACCAAATTGATAGTTCCCTTTTTTTTCATAAAAAGTCATAGAAAAATATTAATATTAAAAAATAATAAACACATACTTTCTTGAATCCAATTTTGTTGGAGTATTCTCTGAAGCACTGTCTGCAGAGATTAAGACCATATTTCCTAATAAGACCATGCTTGTTGGAGCAGGCACGGCTAAAAAGAAAGAAAATTTTCATTAGATATAGACCAAGTCATTAATTTCATTTCACACAATAATATTCATTGGTAGTTATTTATATTCATTAACTTTTTTAAATATAAAGTAAAATTTCAAATATGGATAAAGTAATGGGTTCTTAATTTGATTTTCATTGCAAAATAATTTGACTTGAAGTTATATTCAACATATTAATTTGAAATAAATAGCAATCAAAATGCTTGTGATATTTAGTTCAACTTTCTCAAAATTGAATATTTATTTAAAAACTCGACCAAATTAATTAATATCCATTTGCAAGCGACATTAAGGTTGTTAAAAACAAACCTGCAGCCTGACATGGAAAAATTGATGGATGATACAAAGCATCTTCATTTTTCTCAGATTATTTTTGGCATAATTGTAAATTATTTATTTTACTATAATTGGAAGTGTAATTGTTGATTCATAACAAATATATCAATACTTATTTTAAGTATTTATTATTATTTTGTCATCTAGCCAGAGACGGCTTGTCAAATGGGATGCCTGTCAGATATCGTAAATTTGTCTTTGGGTTTTGTCAATAAAAAAATTCATAAATAAATAACAGATATCACATAGTGACAATTGTTTAAAAAGTATCATTGACTTATTGATTGATAATTGCATATGAATACACAATATAAACAGATAGTCATTTTAAATTTTGTCTATTTTAACTGAAAAGTTAAGATGATGAGCGAGTATTAAAAAAAATAACTAAATGTAAAATAGCACTAATAATTCTTTGAAGTATAAAAAATTGACAGTTTCAAGAAGGCTGGGTTTGAGGTTATGTGCATGTGAAAAGAAATAAAATCTGAAGGACAACCTTTAATTTACCACAATTAGTTCGTTAAACAGTGGAACTATTCTAAATAATATTAATTTAAAGTTATATAAAGTAAAAATCGTTCAATATAATAACAATCGCTAAATTTTGCTGTCATGACCACGTTGAAGTTTCGCGATTAAAGCTGTCAAAAGCATGGCGGAAGGCCAATTTTAATGGGATAAATATGAAAAAAATGCAAAATTTAAGAAATTACATACCATGAGCGTGATCCTGGTCCGAATTTACGGGGGTGAGAATACCAGATATTTGCGTGACCCATGATGCGACTATGTTTCGCGATAGCTCAACGTGAAAGACTGACCGCGCACCAATATGGCGATTACGGAAATGGTCTCAGAAGTATTGCCATACTAATTAAAGATTTGTTGGTCTTTTTAAATTATAATAGAGGACACAGGGGAAAATGTAAATGAAAAATAAACCGTTAATTGGTGATAGGGTAAAACTTAAATTGTTTCCAACCAATTTCCTTGTGTAAATTGCTAATACATTTTTTATACTCAAAACATTTAAATCTTTGTAATTTGTTTTATCAAACACTGTTTATTCCACTTTTTGTAACGATATAACCTTACCGGTTTCAAGGATTTCACCTCATCATCAGGGAGCAAAAACAAGACTGAATTCTGTTCAGTCTGATTTGTGCTCCCCTGACTGGTTATACCGTAACAAAAAGTGGAATAAACAGTGTTTCATGAAACAAATTACAATTTATTTAAACCTCCACAATGTTAATGCCTTAACTATAAATAAGATATTTAAATCTTCATTTCCATATTTTTTGGTAATCTCGATTAATGGCAGGCAATATTATTTTGTAACATTGGACCTTATGTAAATGTAATACTTATATTTACATTTGTTTATGCCCATTAAAGAAACTATTTTTGATTATATCATTAAATACGTCATTAAAAATAGTCTCATGTATACGAGATATGGACGTAATGAAACGTTTGCTTTTTCTCATTGCTAAAATTCAATTGTAAAACAATTTAAACAATTGGACTAAATATTATTATTGTGAAATATTTCTAAAAATCTAAAATAATAAAATTTCGATCACTTATGGTACAAACGTGAACTTTTTAGAAGTAAAAAATAATTCAATCCGACTTTTAATAATTATACTTTCAATTTTAATCAAATTGATCAATTTAATATTTTTTCCCAAAAAATGAAGAAAATTATTTTATTGAAAATGTCATTTGAATCATTATTTTCAGTCTTTTACAACATATTACTGAGTAACGATCTTCCTATTTTTTTTCCAAATTGGCGATACTCATCCTTATGCTTACAGCGTATGTAAAAATGATTCGTCACATAAAATTATTTTATAGTGCACTGGAAACATCGAATAAACATACATCAATCGTAAACGTACGAAATTATCAAGCAAGTGAATTTTATATTTCACAATGCTATTCTGTCTTAAAATATATTCATTCCATATACGCTCATACAATCATGATTTATTTTGAGTGTCTCAAAAAAGATAAAACATGGAATGGGCCCTTTTCGAATATAAACATTCATGTAGTATAACATATGAGATCAGTTTGTTTTTTGAAGAGTTTATTTATTGAAAAAACAAATGACATTTATTATATTATATTAGTTTACCCGTGTCAGAGTTGTCAGTCAAAATAATATATGGAGACCACTTAATATTTTGATCTATGGAATGAGTAGCATAATATTTCTACATTTGACGAAAAATTTGTAGCTGAAATAATGTATGTCTAGTTCGAATATTTTTGTACATATTATTTTAAATAAATACGGATAAGATGGGCACAGGTTTTAGCTTATCTTCTTTTGGCGTATAATTTGGCATATAGAGCGTGAACTGATATTAAAAAATAGGTAAACATGCAATGTGTATTTTATGATAGAATTTGTTGATAAGATTTCAAGGTTTATTTTAAGTGAATGTGTTTTACACGCTAGCTCGAAGCAACAGTAATATAATATATGTTCTACTCTAGATATTTTAAAATACAGTCAAATATTTCAAATATGATTTTGAAAATATTTTTATATATAATAATTCTTGTTGAGGGAATTGCATCTGATTGATTGACTAATAATTTTAATTGCATATGTATATGAAAGAAGATGAATGTGTTTAAGAAAGTCGGAAGTTGTGTGAAGCTTAATTCAAATTTATTCTTAATAACCAAGAAAAATATTTCCGTTGCAGAATAAAAACCTTAAAAAATAGATATATGTATAATTATCTGAATTTCAAAGAAGTTTATTTGATTTCTATACACCCAATCTACTCTCTGAATGGCTTGCAAAAAATATCTTCTCATCTGGCAATAATGAAGTCTTGCCGTTCTTTTTTCCGGGATTTTGATTGACCAGTGTGCATTTTCATTTCTCGTTTTTAAAAATATATTGGTGAGAACTATATTACATTTGTTTAGACTTTTAAGAGTCTTTAAATACACTCATTAATGGAGTTGACCTGTTACAATTTAATTAAACTTAATTATTCGACCAACACGTGATATTTTTTACCGCTTTTTTCACCCGTCTTTGTACAATAGTTAGTAGGTTAATTTATTTGCGGCGTTTGATTATTTTTGACATTTTTACTATACAGCGTGACGCAGTTGCAAGAGAAAATTAAGTGTTTTTGTTTGTTTTTTTTAGATGAATAAAATGGAAAACGCCGACGTTAACATGAGCGGTTCCTCTGCGACTACACCAGTTCCGGAAGCAAATGGTGATTTTTTTTTCTTTTTTTACGCCTCATTACACTTGTTGACTTTATTCCCCTTTGTGGCTGTGACAATAACGAAATGGTGCAAATGAAAACGAAATATTTCAACTAAACACATTATGTCGTTTTCAAATATCATGTTACTCGCACACAAAATATTATCCTTTCGTATATCTCTCAGTAGTCATGTTTTGCTATTTGAGCAAGCGTGTTACCTTTGTTGGAAGCATTTCACCCATCATTAAAGCATTTTATCCCTTTAGAAGGTGGTTCAACATGAAAAAAAGATGTTTTATCCTTTTCGAAAGTAGACATCCTCAATGAATAAGTTTCACCCTGATGGAAATAATTTCTTTTGTGAAGATTTGTTACTACTAGGAGCGTTTCGACATTTTAATATATCAATGTATGTTTGTCACTGATGTACATTTTGATTATACACAAGTTAATTCTACTGAAAAGTATGGTTGGATCAAGTGAATTATTCTGAAAGAAATCATAGAAGTTGTATGGATATAGTAGAGGCTAAAGATGTGTGTCGAGATAGGAAAGTTTGGTGCTCTGTCCTCTGCCTACCCTGACAGGGAAATAGCATAATGCTATGTATCTAATTTTACTGTGTGGAATACTTTTGCTTCAATGAAAGTTGTGTAGTTTTACGGAAAAAAAAGATTTTTCAATAGCATCTAGAAAAGTAATTATGTGGATAAAATGTGGAATGTTTTCATGTTTATTGATTTTAACATTAAGTAGGCACTTGGGAATTATGTATGAAATACAACAATAGTCAAATGACCTCCACTTCTCTACTATACTTCGGAAAGTCTAGGATGAACCGTGCGACGTTTGTCACAAAGGGATGGGGTGAAATCGGTTTTTTACAAATCGAATAGTTTTTTTACAAATCGAACAATTGTTTTTCTCTAAACTTACGTTTTAATTCCTAATTTTCATTATACTGACTTTCTAATGTATCGTATGATTTGTATGTATCTTCAAATAGGCTAAGATCCACTATGAATTAATACTAATTACGAACATTTAATTAAAATCGATTGTCGAAATCGAATTTTGAAAATCCAATTATCGAATACCCCATCCCTAGCCAATGCAGACTAACGTAGTGACTTTTGACAAACGTCACCAAATATTATTTGATTTTAACAAACTGCCACATTTTTGTTAATTTGTGACAAGATGTATTAATTTGTCATTATTGTTAGTTTTATGTAATGTATTTACCTAAATAACTTGCTATTTATTAGAATCGAGGCCTATATTAAAGTTGATAAAATAATTAAAATTACTGAACATCATTACAAAGTTGTATTGGGGAAAATTTGTGAGCTGTCATACGGTTCATATGACATGATCACATAATTGTGGTACAATTTCAATAATACCTCCACAAATGTTGTCTTTTAGCTCTGTGAGGCTTGAAGGCATAGATTTTTGATTTAACCAAACCATGAAGAAGAAAAGGCTAATGGTGTTAAAACACATGATCTAGGCAGCTATACTACAGAAAATATAGCATGGTCCCTATGACAGTTTACAAATTTGCTCCAATACAACGTTGTAACGATGTTCAGTAATTTTAATTATTTTATCAATTTTAATATAAGCCTCGATTCTAATAAATAGCAAGTTATTTAGGTAGATACATCACATAAAACTAACAATAATGACAAATTAATAAATCTTGTTACAAATTAGCAAAAATGTGGCAGTTTGTTAAAATCAAATAATATTTGGCGACGTTTGTCAAAAGTCACTACTACGTTAGTCTGCATTGGCTAGGGATGGGGTATTCGATAATTGGATTTTCGATTTTTTTATACATAAAATTAAATGTTCGTAATTAGTATTGATTCATAATGGATCTTGGCCTATTTAAAGATAGATACAATCATACAATACATTAGAAAGTCAGTATAATGAAAATTAGGAATTAAAACATCAGTTTAGAGAAAAATAATTTTTCGATTTATATAAAAACTATTCGATTTGTAAAAAAAAAAACGATTTTACCCCATTCATTTGAGACATGACATTTCAAATGTCACAGGGACCATGCTACATTTTCTTAAGTATAATAGATGTTTTCCCTTGAAATTATGCGTCTAGGAAATTTCTTTTGCAACAATGCCATTATTACATTGCTTGTGTTATAAGTGGCACCATTTTTTTGAAACCAGATACTTCCAAGTCAATTCCATGCAATTTATGCCATGAAAAGTCTCGATAGCAATTTCCATTGACTGTCATTTCTCTTTCTTGATCATCTTTGAAAAAATACGATCCAATGACACAGTGCCACTCCAAAATCCACACCAAACAGTTATTTTTTGTATATAATTCTTCAGTGGATCTAAGATTTTCACTTCCCTAAATGAGACAGTTTTGATTTTTAACATGTCCATTTAAGTGAAAATGGACTTCATCGCTGAAGATGATTTTGTAGAATGTCATTCTTGTTTTCTCAACATCAATCGACGAAGATACAACGTTGGAAATGTTCCAACTGACTTAAGTTTTTGACCCAATTGAAACTTATAAACATGCAAATGTAAATCTTTAGATAAAATTCACTGTAATAAGCTTCTGCAAATGTCTAATTGTTAAGAATGATGACGAATTGACGTTGATGGTTGTTGTTCAACACATTCAATCACTGCAGTAATGTTTTCAATTCAACGAGCTGAATGCTGACATATTGGTGTTTATTTATTCACAACCCAACCTTTTTCTTTGAATTTTTCATTATATCAAATTTTGGCGCATTATTCTTCTCCCTGACTCCATCCCAACTCATTGTCTGCGAAGACTGTTGGGGTCAGCTCTCCTCGTCCTCAGGTTGTATGCTCTTCTGTCCCGGACTACGTCCCCCAGGCCGTGCATCTGTATCAGGTTATCTTTTTGCACCGCCCATGAATTCTTTGGTCTTCGAGGAAGATCCATGGAGATTGCCTGGTTCACAATGTGATCGGGTGCTCTGCGTCCAACGTGCCCATACCATCTCAATCGCCTCTCCTCCATCTTGCTGTTGATGTCTGTAACACCTAGGCTTCCACGAATGCGTGAGCTTTTTATTTTGTCTCTTAGGGACACATCAGCTGACCATCTTAGCATATGCGCATTTCAACAGTTTCTAGTTGCCTAGAGTAAGAGTTATACATCGTCCAGCATTCTGAGCCATAGAGGAGTGCGGGTCTGACAATCGTTTGGTATACTTTTCCTTTTTTTAACTTTACTGGCATTTTCGGATCACATAGAACTTCCGTCATTGATCTAAACTTCATCCATCCCACACTAATTCTATGTGTTACATCTGCTGCACATCCTCCATCGCTATGGATGAGTGACCCAAGATACTTAAAGGAGTCACAATTTGGTAATGTTTCTCCATCCATTTGCATTACGGGAGTGACAGCATTTGTGTTCTCGAATGGTAGGTACAGATACTCTGTTTTCTTTCTGCTCAGTCTCAATCCATTGTCCTCCAAGATTATTCTCCACCTTTCCAGACTATTTTGCAGGTCTTCATGTTTTTCACTTATTAATACGATATCGTTTGCAAATAGTAGGATCTTTAGGAGACTGTTCATTTCCTGGTTACTTAAATAGTCCATGACTAAGATGAACAGTAGCGGACTGAGTACCGATCCTTGATGTACCCCCACCTTTACAGGAAATTCTGGTGAAGTTCCCGAAGTGCACCTCACTTGCGTTGTCACGTATCATACATGTCCTGGATGGCAATTTTGACACATTATTGGAAGGAAAAATAGCAGGAATTTCACAAAGCACACTTGTAATATTTTGGTGATATTCATAATATAATAGTACAATTTGTATGTGTTCAGCAATTGTGTAACGCTGGATAATTTATTTCTACAATTGTAAAGTATAGCTGCTGTAGGTTTTGCAGTTTCAAAATGGCGCGCAATTTAAAAACTCTCGCTATTTGGACACTATTTCACTCACTGAAAGTTTCCTATAGCTATATTATTCAAGGTAATTTTGTTAGTTTGCTGTAATGTGGTTCGCATATTATTACTTTGTTTATCTTCATTTTTTATATTTTGAATTCCAAATAATTTAGAATTCAAAATACCAATGATTCACTATGTTTCTCTATCTAACTTAGTTCATTATTGCTTATACCATGAACATGGTCAACACTTCTGTTCTGTAGAGGATAAACCACGGGAGTCATATTGCAATGAATGTGCAGGAAACAGGTTTTTGTGCAAGTGTAGATTTCAAAACATCATAACTTTTAAACCAGTTGAGATAATTTCGATCTGTAAAGAGCTTTCTTTGTAAAATGATGTGCATCAAGATCTTCAGTAACTGTTGATTCTGGTAATTTTTCCACAGGCATGAGACAACCAGTTGTTTCATCAAGAATGTAATCAACTGTTTCTTCCCGATGATCGGTTTGTGATGTGAAATGGTTACAATCGTTAGAACATAAACAACGCATTTTGGACTTCCGTATTTATGGCACTAATAAAATATTCCGAAAAGATTTTTGATTTGATGAAAATAACGTATCTGGGACTTCAGATGTTTTTTGCATTAATGTTAATTGGACTTAATATTTTTATTGGGTGTACAAATAAGTCATCGCCGTTTGACAAAAGTTGGCGCCACCAGTAAGTTATGGTTAAAATTGTCAGATGTAAAATGTCATTATCGTAAGGTTGGACATCTGTCAACAACATGACCTTGAAATATTAGTGAATTTTTATCAGTATAACATATTTTTTTGTGTTCGAAAATGTCAAGTTTTGAGCCGAATAAGCGTCATTTGCGGGAACTTTTGATTTACTTCTTCAATTTGAAGAAATCTGCAGCTGAGGCGCATCGATTGCTTGTAGAAGCATATGGTGAGGCTGCCTTAAGTGAGAGAAGTTGTCGTGAGTGGTTTCAAAAGTTTAAGAACGGTGAATTTGACATCGAAGACAAAGAACGTAGCGGAAGGCCGAAAGTGTACGAAGACGCGGAATTGGAAGTATTATTGGATCAAGATTCATGCCAAACGCAAGAAGAACTTGCACTTACATTAGGAGTGACTCAACAAGCAATTTCACATGGGTTGAAATCATTGGGAATGATTCAAAAACAAAGAAATTGGGATTCATATGAACTGACACGGAGAAACTTTGAATGCCAATTTTCCACATGTGAAATGCTGCTTGCCAGGCATAAACGAAAGGGTTTTCTGCACCATATAGTCACTGGTGATGAAAAATGCATCCATTATGATAATCCAAAAAGGAAGAAATCATGGGGATCCCCTGGTCATGCTTCAACATCTACGGCTAAGCCAAATATTCATGGAAAAAAACTCTTGTTGTGTATTTGGTGGGATCAGCTTGGTGTCGTGTATTATGAGTTGCTCAAACCGAATGAAACCATTGCTGGGGCTGTCTACCGAACATAATTGATGAGATTGAGTCGAGCACTCGAGGAAAAGCGCGCCCACTACTACGCCAGACACGACAAAATTATTCTCCTGCATGATAATGCTAGTCCACATGTTGCGGCACCGGTCAAAACCTATTTGGAAACACTCAATTGAGAAGTTTTACCCCACCCGCTGTATTCACCAGACATTGCTCCTTCTGATTACCACTTGTTTTGATCGATGACGCATGGCCTGTCTGAGCAGCACTTCACATCATATGAAGATACCAAAAATTGAGTCGATTCGTGGATAGCCTCAAAAGATGATGATGATGACTGACGCGGTATTCGTATGCTGAAAGAAAGATGGGGAAAAGTAGTGGCAAGCGATGGGTACTACTTCGAATAAAACATGAGGTTCCGTTCTTTCACAATAAATGCCCATTTTTTTATAAAAAACGGCGGAAACTTATTTGTACACCTAATATTACAGATGAAAAATCATTTATTTAATAAATTAATGACTTAAGTGTTTTATCCACTTATAGAACAGCTTATTACAATAATTTCTGCATTGTTAACTCCAAAACAGCAAAAAGTGGACTCCTGTGGTTTATCCTCTTGGATACATACTTGAATTAATGTTTCTCTCTCTAGACTAGTACATTATTGCTTATACCATGAACATGATCCACACTTGAATTAATATTTCTCTCTAGCCTAGTTCATTATTGTTTATACCATGAACATGGTCAACACTCGAATTAATGTTTCTCTCTCTAGCCTAGTTCATTATTGTTTATACCATGAACTTGGTCCACACTTGAATTAATATTTCTCTCTAGCCTAGTTCATTATTGTTTATACCATGAACATGGTCAACACTCGAATTAATGTTTCTTTCTCTAGCCTAGTTCATTATTGCTTATACCACGAACATGGTCAACATTTGAATTAATGTTTCTCTCTAGCCTAGTTCATTATTGCTTATACCATGAACATGATCCACACTTGAATGAATGTTTTTCTCTCTAGCCTAGTTCAGTATGGCTTATACCATGAACATGATCCACACTTGAATTAATGTTTCTCTCTCTAGCCTAGTTCATTATTGCATATACCATGAATATGGTCAACACTCGAATTAATGTTTCTCTCTCGAGCCTAGTTCATTATTGCTTATACCATGAACATGGTCAATGCTTAAATTCATTTTTTTCTTTTAAAATATTCCATCAATGACTTAATGATTGTGAGTTCATGAGGAATGAGGTCTGAAAATAAGATAAAAACCAGTATTTTTTAATATTAGCTGGTAAAAATGTACCTGATGTTTGGTGGACACATGGACGGACGATAATTATTATATCAAGCAATAAGAGGGAAGCTACGCTAAATACTGAATGAACATGGTGCTGAATGTAAATTTATATGTGGTATTGTGTCATTATATGCCAGAAATAGAGCATGTATTAGAGTGGCCGGTGCGTTGACTGGGTGGTTTAATATTACAAAAGGGGTAAAGCAAGGAGGTGAAAGGAAAATCTGCCTCAGCCTACCCCTACAGGGAAATGGCGTGATGTTATTTATGTATGTAAAGGATTTACACAAGTCAGTTTCACTTATACGTAACTACTTCCAGACACTTGAACCAGTGAGTATCTTTTAGCACAGCAATTACTGTGTAATAGTCACTTCAAGTCAAACTATATTTGTCGTGCGGTTACTTTTAATCATTTTGTTTTATTGTCAAGCTGTATTATCCATTTCTAAATAAGTTTTATATCTTTTTTAGGCCCGGATAAGAATGTGACGGCTGAGGAAATGACTTCAAGAGATTATTATTTCGATTCGTATGCACATTTTGGCATCCATGAAGAAATGTTAAAGGATGAAGTTAGAACTCTCACGTACAGGAATGCTATGTATCATAATAAGCATCTCTTTAAAGGAAAGGTAACCGATATATATATATATTTTTTATCTGTTTATTGTTCTTCGATGGCAACACTTGCCATATTTCTGTTGAAAACTAACCTAACTTATTTTGTATTTCAGACTGTCTTAGACATAGGATGCGGCACTGGAATATTGTCCATGTTTGCGGCCAGAGCAGGTGCTACTAAGGTCATCGCCATTGAGTGCTCCAATATAGTGGACTATGCGAGGAAGATCGTCGAGGCCAATCAGCTGGACGACATTGTTACCATTGTCAAAGGAAAGGTAAATCTAGTTATGAACTAAATAACAATTCATTGAAATATAAAAATGTTAATGATGCAAATGTAATTTTTTTTGCATTTAGCTTAAGTCGGAACCTGAGCAATATACGAGGGTCATCCAGAAAGTAAGGTTACAACATTTATGTAGGATCGAAAAATGCTTGTATTTAATTGAAATTCACAGGATACTTCACAAATATATTAAACTATTTTTCAACGTAATCGCCGTCGAGATCGAGACATTTCTGTAGTCGGGACACCAGTTTTTGTCTGCTAGTGTCATAGACCTCCACCGCCAGCTCTTTCAGCCACTTCTTCACAGCTTCCTCGACCTCCTGATCGTTGGAAAAATGTTTCCCACCAAAAAACTCCTTTATTTTAGTGGAAAGGTGATAGTCCGAAGGCGCAAAGTCGGGTGAATTGGGGGGGGTGGGTGACAATATCCCATTCAAACGATGTCAGCAGCTCCTGTGAAACTCGCGCGGTGTGGGGCCTGGCGTTGTCATGCAGGAGGCTGACAACGCAGGCCCCACACCGCCCGATTTTTCGATTTTGTGTAAAATATATTTTTAATGTTTCAGGTAGAGGAGGTGTCCCTGCCCGATGGTATTGAAAGCGTGGACATCATCATCTCGGAATGGATGGGCTACTGCCTGTTCTACGAGAGTATGCTGGATACGGTGCTATATGCCAGGGACAAGTGGCTCAAGCCCGATGGCATGCTTTTCCCCGACAGGTAATCATATTTTCTTCCGAGTTTAAAACACTAGAACTAGGGAGCTCGTGTTTCAGAAAAGTGATGTCCTACAACAGTGTTTCTCTAAATGTGCTGGTGCCGCGGAATATTCCATGTTTTTCACTGAAATGAGACATATGTGGTTTTTGATTCAGACCATCAATGTACTAATGCGATGATATAAAGTGACATCTAATGAACACCGTAAACATTTATTTTTCAACCTAACAACACTAACATAAGTGTAACAGGTATGTTCTGACTTTGGACGTCATGCAAAAATTCCGATACACTAAGGCATAAACAAAAGTTTGGGAACCACTGTCTTACAAGATCAGTATTTAATCATTAGGTGGACCAGGGAAGAGGCATTAAATTAATTGTCAATTTTTTTTAAAAAGAAAATAATATGACCTATGTCATAAATATTATTTTACTCCTGAAAACTTCATAATATCATTAATTTGATTTCAAAATATTCACTTGGTCCAACCATACTTTCCTTGGTCTTTCCCTCACATTCCTTCCACTTCCATTTGCACTATATATTTGTTATCTTAAAATACTCTTGTGATCTATCCCAGCAGATTTTGAGAATATATTTTTAGTGTCCCATTGACTTTGTTTCCTATCGCTATATGCCTTTCAATATTTCTCGGATTTCCGAACATTAAAACTGCTGTACTGCTCTTTAGTACGTAGCCGCCTAGACTACACCTCATCAATATGGTCTCCTCATTACGCCGCCCATGCACAAACTTTAGAACGTGTACAAAACAAATTTTTAAAATTCATAAATTTTAAACTTGGAATACCACATGAACAAACAAATTATCCTAACTTATTAAATGCAATGAAACTCTTGAAGCTGTGTGACAGAAGAAAAACAGCCGATATAGTACTGCTATACAAAATCATTCACTCAGTGATTGATGCACCTCACTTACTCGCAAGAATTTCATTTCGTATTCCCACTAGATCCACAAGACAGCTCAATCCCTTTTATACCGAAAATTGCTATACTAATTATAAAATCAACTCCTCTATAATTCGTATGCAAAGACTTGGAAGCGAGTTTTGCAACAATTTAGATATTTTTAATATAAGTATATATAGTATTCGCCAGAATATCACAACAATATTTAGAAATAGCTGCTAACTTTGTGCTCTCCTTTATTAACCCTGAGGCCACGACCAACTACAATGTGTAGTGCAAGAAAATTGGTCCCTGCGTACGACCAACTACACGTTGTAGTTCAGAATATTCGTCATGTTTATCTCCACGTATTTCGTTAATTTGACGGTAAAAAACCAAAAGAAAAATTATCATACTATAGAGTCAAGTGTTTACTACAATTCCCTTTAAAAATATTCTCCTTTTTACTTACAGAAATATTTTTAATTAATTTTCCGTGACAAACATCCAATCATTAGTAATATTGCATTGCGGGAATTCGCACACAGCTTAGTCATCCTTTCCATGTCCGTTGCCGCTTGTCTGTACACGATATCCGCGCTTGTGTGTACATAATATCCGCGCGTGTATTTGTTTATTTTAGGGTGCCCATTATTTTATACTCGACTCTGAGTATTCATTAGATGAAATACTTCGTTGTTTCATTTATTTTGTAAACATTTACTTTAGTGTAGTGATCCCTTTCGATTTAGTATTTTATTTATGTTTATTATTTGAATGACACTAATTATTTAGTTGTTACGCATCATTTTGTGTTTTTTGGAACAAATACTGTTTTTTTAAGGCTTAAAAATAAATGACGAAGAAATCGAAAATTTTGCGCTGGATTGCGATTCAGATTTATCAATGAGCGATGAAGAAGATTATATTCCCCAAAATTAGGTGAACTTAGAGCATACGGGTATATCGCCGGTAAACAGTGAGAGTGAAATGGAAAATTCTGAAATATTAGAAGAACATCCCCCCAGTGAAATAAATTTTACAAATTTCTCACCCCAGTGGGAAAGTGGCATTAACTTCCAACCAGATGTACACAATTTTAATGAACAATCTGGTTTAAGAGATTGTGAATTCATCAATGAAGAGAGTTGTGAATTAGATTATTTTGAGTTATTTTTATGTCGAGACATTGTGAGTAATATAGCAACTGAAACTAACCGATATTGTGATACTGTAAAATTGAAAACAATATTAGCTCCGAATTCCAGATTACACAAATGGAAAAATGTTGAAGTTGAAGAAATGTACGTGTTCATTGCCTTGACCATGCTTATGGCAACAAACAAAAAGGGTCAAATCCATAAATATTGGTCATTAGACAAGTTCATTTCGACACCAATATTTGGAGAAATAATGCCAAGGGATAGGTATTTATCAATCCTAAGTATGCTTCATTTCTCGGATAATGAAAAACAACAACCAGGTGACACGACATACAAAGTAAGAGATTTTGTTGACTCAGTGTGTAGCCAGTTTAAAAAACATTTTTATCCAAACGAGAATATTTGCATTGACGAGTCGTTAGTATTATTCAAATGTAGGTTGTGCATAAAACAATATCTTCCAGCGAAAAGACATAGATTTGGTATAAATTTTTTTGTGTTATGTGATTGTAAAACGGGACTTGTTTTAAAATTCGTAATTTATTTTGGCACTAAAACGGAAATACTAATACCAAATATGGAAGAAACTATGTCGAAGCAATTGGGGATTTCTGGAAAAGTGGTTGTTTCATTATTAGGTGATTACTTAGGAAAAGGCCATACAGTGTATATAGATAACTGGTATACTAGCCCTTTTTTATTTAATTATTTACATACCAAGCAGACCAATGCCTGCGGTACTGTAAAAAAAAACCGTAAATTCATGCCATCGTTTGGATTAGTCAAAAAAGGAGATGTAGACACAAAACAAGCTGGATGCCAACTTGCCATGAAATGGCATGACAAGAGAGACGTGCATCTGTTGACTACTTCACACGACGCATCAATGATGGAAACGGGAAAAGCTAATTGGAAAAATAAAGCTCCCGTGTTGAAACCCAATTGCGTCCTTAAATACAATAAAAATATGGGAGGTGTTGATAGGTCGGGCATGCTGATAACATTCGTCCAGTGTGTCCGAAAGACAGTAAAGTGGTATAAAAAAGTTGCTTTTCGAACAATCGATGTCGTTTTGATCAATGCCCATGCCATGTACAAATTAAAATTTAAAAAAAACATTAGTTTAACAGATTTTCATTTACAAGTAATAAAACAATTAGTTCATAAGTATCATATTCCTGGGTCAATAATAAAAGTTAATCGAGTTGGCGAGTACTCACTGAGGTTGGTCGAAAAACATTTTGTTGCGGACATACCAAAAACAGATAATTCAAAAAGAAAATCGGTTTACAGGGAGTGTCATGTTTGTAGACACGCAAAAAGTGGCCCTAAACGTCGTGTCCAGACACGTTACTGGTGTGTCGAGTGTGGTATTGGTTTATGCCTAACCAATTGTTTTAAAATACATCACACCGTGAAATTTTATTAATCAAAAGTGTCCGAAGCTCCGAACAATCTTGTGGTCATCCTATTAAATGCCGCTATGGAGCCCGTGTAAGTATGTGTGAATGGCGGAATATTATCTTAGAGACCTTTTAAAAAAATCCTTATAATTATTGTGTAAACAAAACTCCCAATAAAACTGAATATGTTTATTCCTAAATGTACATTCTTGAGACAGTAAAATGAATTTTTACGATGCGACTGTAAATAAAGTCTCTGCGAGTGGTTATTTTATGGAGAGGAGTATTTTGAAGGTAATTTATAATTTAAACTTCATCTAACATATAAATAAAATAAAAAACGGATCATTTTAACTATGCACAAACAATTCAATAATGTTTAACAATACGACACGATTTTTTTAATAATTTTAATTCTATTTAGTAAAGCACAATGCAGTGAAATGCGCAACAACAAAATGCAGACAGTGATTTTGAGATTCTCGCCGTTCCAGATAGCAAATTAATACGAAACCTTCCCGTCGCCTAGGGGTTAATATAAATAACCTAGTATAAACGAAACATTAAGGACAATACTTTGCCTCTGGAGTTGTGTAACCCTGCATCAACATGTATGAAGGTTTTGATTCTGCAAAGCAACTTGCATCTCATTCTACAAGTGAGCCCATTTGCTTTCTATATCTCAATATCTATCTATAAAATTCTCGAAAAATCCAATTTTTGTTCTATGTAAGCGTTGTTCCACTAAAAACAAATCTGAGTTCTTTACCTCTATAAAATAAGTCTTCGACAATTACATAAGTGTGCTTGGTGAAGTTTGGTAATATTTTGTGGTATACATACACATGTTGAACTTAAATATACATACATATAATTATAAAATAATTTTAAACAATGACTGTAATTTATTATTGTATTACTACTACTTTTTGTATCTTCATGTTAGTTTAAGATAAAGTTTTGTATTTTTTGTCAATAATTTTAAGTACTTGTATGTTATAACCTGTCACATGTTCATTTGTATATAAAGACACTGTTGTGTCGTTAATTAATCAAAATAATTAAATATATATCTCTCGTAACTCTTCCATTATCTGAGGAAATACTACACAAATGGCAGAATTCCTCAACTTATCTCTAATCTTTCATTATTTAGTAATATATCACATTTTCTTTTCCTTTCACATCTTTACTTTGGATGTTAAAAAGTGAAATACAATACTATAAAACAATATAAATCGGTCACATGCGTGGGCAAGTATAAATGGCAGTGCTTTGATTTTTCAAAAAATTTCGAGTCTGGCGCCAAAGTGAAAGTAATTCACATGTATGCTTCTATAGTTTGGAAATTCTAGGATGAGTCCTGTGACAGCTCACAAATTTGCCCCAATACAACCTTATGTAATGTATTTACCTAAATAGCTTGCTATTTACTAGAATTGAGGCTTATATTAAAGTTGATATAATAATTAAAATTACTGAACATCGTTACAAGGTTGTATTGGGGCAAATTTGTGAACTGTCACAGGACTCATCCTAGAATTTCCGAACTATAGGTATTAGTGCAATTTTAAAGTAATGTATTATATAATGTTTCTTTTTCAATTCAGGTGTACCCTGTTCATCTGTGGTATTGAAGACAGGCAGTACAAGGACGAGAAGATCAACTGGTGGGATGATGTGTATGGATTTGACATGAGCTCCATTCGGAAGGTGGCCATCTCTGAACCCCTCGTTGATGTTGTTGATCCTAAACAGGTTACTATTTTCCAATAATTTCATTATTTTTTCAGTAATTTTCTTTCAGTGAAGACCTCGACCCAGAAACCGAAGTCAAATGCAGAATTGAATCATCTCGTGCGACTTTTAATAAAATGAGGAGCGTATTCTGCGATGATAATCTAAACTTGAAACTTCGACAACGGTTAGTTAGGTGCTACGTTTGGTCAGTGTTATTGCATGGAGTGGAATCATGGACCCTCAAAGTAAGTAGTATGAACCGACTGGAAGCATTCGAAATATGGATGCACCGGAGAATGCTGTGGATACGCTGGACGGGTATGGTCAGCAACACGAGGGTTCTTCAAAGAGCCAAAGTTGATAGAGAGTTGCTGACTAATATTAAAATCCGAAAGGTGTCCTACTTGGGTCATGTACTTAGAGGAGCAAAGTACAAATTACTGCACCTGATCATCCAAGGCGAAAAAAATAGAAGGCCGAAGAGGTGTTGGCAGGAGGCAAATCTCCTGGCTCCACAATATACGTGATTGGATAAGGGGCGTTGGAGATCTTTTTCAGGCTGCCGGGGACAAAGATATCTACTCTCAAGTGATATTTAACGTTGGGGGGACCTGACATGACACTGAGAAAAAGAAGCCCCTATTTTTATGTCACTATTAGTATGGTGGCCAGATTTTGAAAATTCTAAGCCAGGACAAATAAAGAAATTGCTTCTAACGGTTCATTTTAAATTACTTTTCTCCTATTACAGGGAGTTTACTTCTTTCTGTATAATGGTGACGAGTCCTCTCGGTAGGAACAACGTATCCACGACAAATTAAAAAATTCTTGCCCATCGCATCAGATAACTTCTTCAACAACACCATCCAGGGAGAAGACACAAACGGCCTCTATATAAACAAAAATCAATCACCCAACAGGAAAAAAAAGATTTTCAAAGGTCAATGAAGACGACATCCTGTTCCATCAATAGATACCCCTATTGATGGAACCCCGCCATTTCTCGAATCATTGCATCGGTGAATAAAAAGAAAAGATTATGTGATGACACTTATTTAAAATATGGATTTATAACATTGGATGATTAACAAACCACTATGATTTATTTTCCTTTTGTACTCAAATTATTTTTATTTTCACGACCCTCTTGATATTTCACGGAGACCCCCCTGGGAGTCGCAACCCACAGGTTGAGAAATGATGGGTTAAACAATCCAATATACAGAGAAACCCGCTTAACATGTTTTCCCGTCGAAGAAGCTGGAAATATTTTACCCACTTGAGTTTTCATTGGCTGTTCCATTGAAACCTTCCCTGATTGGTTTCATTGTGCTGGTGGTGTTACAAGAACTGATATATTTATTTTTGCAGGTCGTTACAAACTCGTCTCTGTTGAAAGAGATTGATTTATACACTGTGCAGAAGGCTGATTTGGACTTCTCTTCAAGATTTAGTTTAATGGTAAGTTTGCATCTCCTGTGAAACTCGAGAAAATTATGTCCATGAATTATTCAATATTTTGTTAGGTAATAAAAAAATAATTTACTAAGTAATAATAATCAAAAAAATATTTATATAGTACCATTTAGGCCGAGGCCACACCAAAGTGCTTCGTTAGGTGCTAAGCTAGGTTTTACGAGACTCATATACTAGGTGACTTCATGTCTGGCCACACCAAAGTACTACGCACAAATTCATTTGACAGTTGGGAGTGGTTGAGTCAACACACGATGTCACTCTCAAAACTAACTAATTTCATTACAACTTATCATCTCTATTTACTTTCTGTGCAATTTCATTCCAAAGTGATTTTATTACATACATAGATTTTATTACAGTACATTTTTCTATAATTTGCTCGATGGGTTCCACAAAGACTCCGTTTTATACACAGCTGTCATTAAAAATTCCGCCATATTGTAAATTAACCAACACTAGGAGATTCACTCGATGACTAATCGTCATGCAACGTGGCGCGAAGCGCAGTGTGGCCACTGTGATAGTATGCGGTACATTGGTTCTCTAGGATATGTCGCCTAACTCGCAGCGTAGCTCTAAGCATCAAGCGAGGCTTCTACCTGTGTGGCCGAGGCCTTAGATAAGAGACTCCTCAAGGACACTAACTCGGGAATTGAATCGACTCTTATGGAAAGATAAAAAATATTACAAAATATTGGGTCCTTCTCCACAAACTGTTTGTAGCACTTGGCACTGTTGCGTATGAGTTTTGTGATAAAATCAAAATTGTGCCGCTTTGGTGCCTTTGAGTGAAAAGGGTTAAAGCACTTATAATTGGATACATTCTAGGATAAAGGACATATTCAATATCCAAATTTCACAGGAATTACAAAAAACTGGATGATTTTAAGTGCCTATTAAAATATATACCATTTAATAAATACATTCTTGAGTTTCAATTTATGATTTGAATTCATAGTAATATAACTTTGACAAATCATTCAGATTATCTGGTCTTATCAAATTTACACTTTTGTCTAGAATGTGTCTTAATAAATTCATTATTCAAATCCATTCTCGTGCACTATCATAAAAAAATATACAAACTCAGCAAAGACACATGGCAACTGATCAAATTTTCACCATCTCGAAGTTAGAACTACTTTTGCCTAAAGGCTATATGCCTATTTGGCTTCCATGACGTACAATGAGGTACCAAATTCAATAAAGATAAAAGGGTGGGAAAAATTCAGGCAGTGGAGCATAGTATGGCTGTTATTGTGACAGTTTTAGTATTTGGGCTTGCTGGAGGGATAACTTGTAGAAAAACTTTGTGTGAATTCTTCGCAATGTGTTTTTGATAATTTTTATGCGTGACATTAAAAAATGGTCTTTTGATTTATCTGAAATGACCACTCTAAATGAACTATTATTACTTGTTTTTCATGTATTCATTCAATTATTTGTAATGTAAATAAATAAATAAAATAAATTTTAAATAACGACCTTTCCAATGAAACTCATCAAGGAAGATATTTTTACGTTTATTTTACAGCTTATTTGACTTGAATTTGTTCCCTCAGGTGCGTCGCAATGATTTTGTCCAAGCGCTGGTGACATTCTTCAATGTGGAGTTCACCAAGTCACATAAGCGCCTGGGATTCAGCACGGCTCCCGAGGCACCCTACACTCACTGGAAACAGACTGTTTTCTACTTTGACGAGTTTATGACGGTGAGTTTCTTTCATTTCAATTAATTATCTATCAGAGCATCTTTGAATCGATTGGTTTCCCCGATCTACTGACATCAAAGTTTTGTTACATTTCTTTGTACTAGCAACTTGCTCTAAAAAAAATATAGATCTTGATCTTGTAATGTTAATAAATAAATTCTGAGGTGCATGGCCGCGCGGTAACGTACTGGACTTCCGTACGGAAGGTCATTGGTTCAAACCCCGCACGGTGCTATTCCCCTCGAACGACACAGGCACTTTTTCCGCCTATAGTTCGAGGGCATAAGGATACCTATGACTTCTATTCTTTAAAAAAAAGTGTAGTTTGTGTTCTTTGGTGAGTGCTAGGCTTGATTGAGGAAGATTAAAGAATATATAGTTTGATCGAATGTATATTTTGAACGAAGGAAATATAAAAAATCAGGGAAATCGTAGGAGTTGTATGAGAAGGCGTATGGATGTAGAGGAGGCAAAAGATGTCTCACAATGGGAAAGTCTAGTGCTCTGCCCTCTCCACCTATCCTGGCAGGGAAACAGCGTGATAGTATATATGAGTATGTATGCATAACTAAAGCTTGATTTTCTCAGCATAAGACTTCACTCTTTCAGAGTTTGATTGGTTTGGCCACACCACATTTTTTAAAGTCTTTCATAAGTTTTCATACATATTAAATGTTACATAACACATCGATCAATAAGCCCCCGGACTAACTACTAAAACAACATTTGTTTGCCAAAATTCTTCTTCATCAACATAGCCTCCTTCAAGAGCGATATATTCATTCAAACGCTTTTCTATGCAAGCTGTGTAGAACGATTTATCTTTGGTTTCAAAATAGGCGTTAGTTTCGGCAATCACTTCATTGGAGCCAAATCTCTTTCTCTGGAGCATCTTTTTGAGGTCTGCGAACAGCCAATAGTTGCTAGCGGCCAAATCTGGAGAATACGGTAGGTGCGGAAGCAATTCGAAGTTCAACTCATGCAATTTGGCCATCGTTACCATTGACTTGTGACACGGTGCATTGTCCTGATGAAAGAGAACTTTTTTCTTCTTCATATGGGGCCGTTTTTTTGCAATTTCTGCCTTCAAACGCTCCAATAACGCTATGTATTTCTGCCTTCAAACGCTCCAATAACGCTATGTATTTCTGCCTTCAAACGCTCCAATAACTCTATGTATTTCTGCCTTCAAACGCTCCAATAACGCTATTGATGGTTTTTCCCTTTTCAAGGTGACCGATGAATATGTTATCTGAATATTCTCAGTGCTGCTTTCTTTATGTTTAGCGCTACAGTTTCATTTAAACCACATTCTTTTCTAATGTCCTCATTCCTTATTATGTCATATTGTTTTATTACATATTCTATCTTTTAATTGGTGTCAGTAAAAACTTTATCACAGGTTTTAGCTTTAATTTTGTGGCACTTCATATCAAAATATTCAATAAAAATTACTTTGTTATTCCATAAATTACATTAATCCTGTAAAAACCAATTGAATTCAGTGATAAGAATATTCTCAGGAGAATATAAGAGAGTGTGCAAATGGGCATAGTGAAGATACATACGAGGAAGTCATAACTTGAAGTGATCTAAAAAGTTATCCATTATTGTCATTCATTTATATATTTTGAGGATATCCAAGGATTTTTATTAAATAAAAATATTACACTAGTGTATGCTTCATTAGTGCAGTCAGCTTGATTATAATTCCACTGTTTGGGTTCCCTTGCTAGGACATTCATATAAGTGCAGTTGAAAGAGTGCAATATAAGTTTTTAAGATATTCATTTCTTGCTGACAGGTAATATAATAATTCAATTTTCAATCGAAATAGTTATAATTAATGTCAATAACAGGAATGTCTACTGTTATTGACATTAATTATAACTATTTCGATAGAACATTGAATTATTATATTACCTCTGAGCAAAAAATGAATTCTGAATGATTTACTTTTTTTTCTTTTTACATAAAATCAAATCATCAACTCACACTTTAATTTTTCCTGAATTGCTTAGCTTTTTATATAAGACTTCCTTCAGTACATATTTGCCATAGGGCTATTTTCTATTGTAAACTAAGTACCTTCAATTATTAACGAAACTCCCGTATATATGCATCTTTTCGGAAATCTATTTGCTGAGATTGTCCATATATTTATCCAGTCTTTAGTTGTAAAAGAAGGCTGATTGCAGAATCTCTGAATTGTTAAATTCCGCATTAATGTCAAGAGTGACACTGTGGTCAAGTGCGGGCTGCCTTACTTGAGATGGTCCCATATCATATTAGTAACGGTGTTTATTGTTAAATTTTTGTACTTTTTAAATAACTTTGACTTGTGTATTAGTATATTTATGTATTATTTGAATTGTCTCATTGTGTTAATATATTTTTTATTTGGTTTTATTAGAAATGAGTTTTTATGATTGAAATATTTGTCTTTGTTATGATGAATGAAACACTCACATTTAAAAAATATTTTTTTAAGATACATTGTACCATTGATGAAATCTATAAATAAATAATAAATACAGAACCTAATCTATAGTTCTGTGGCGTTATGGCACAAGTTGATGTTAGTTTTACCTTAGTTTACAGGAGAATAAATATTAACTTTGATAAGCTGTTAAAATCAGTATAAATAATCAAGTTTTTCCAAACAATATATCTTTTGTTTGGATAATGACTGATACACCAAGTTTTGCCACAACATGCTGAGAAATGTTTTCTATAAATTGGGAGAATAAATACAAAGTGTCGAAAAACGGACATATCAACTTCTGCCATAACGCTACAGAGTTAATGCCCAAAAGCAATATGAGAAAATGATCAGTTCTTTAAAGAGAGTAACTAAATGTGGCATTCAAACTAAAGACCATCTATAAATCTTAAAGCATTGACTACATTATCAAATACCTCTACTAGATAAAGCTTATAAAAAATTTCTAGTTTAAAATCATATCCATCTTTATGTCTTTGTTTCGTGCAATAGTAAATACCTCTACTAGATAAAGCCCATAAAGAATTTCTAGTTTAAAATCATATCCATCTTTATGTCTTTGTTTCGTGCAATAGTAAATAATATGAACGATATTAACTGATTAAGTAAAATCATATCCATCTTTATGTCTTTGTTTCGTGCAATAGTAAATAATATGAACGATATTAACTGATTAAGTAAAATCATATCCATCTTTGTCTTATGTTTCGTGCAATAGTAAATAATATGAACAATGTTAACTGATTAAGTAAAATCATATCCATCTTTATGTCTTTGTTTCGTGCAATAGTAAATACCTCTACTAGATAAAGCCTATAAAGAATTTCTAGTTTAAAATCATATCCATCTTTATGTCTTTGTTTCGTGCAATAGTAAATAATATGAACGATATTAACTGATTAAGTAAAATCATATCCATCTTTATGTCTTTGTTTCGTGCAATAGTAAATACCTCTACTAGATAAAGCCTATAAAGAATTTCTAGTTTAAAATCATATCCATCTTTATGTCATTGTTTCGTGCAATAGTAAATACCTCTACTAGATAAAGCCTATAAAGAATTTCTAGTTTAAAATCATATCCATCTTTATGTCTTTGTTTCGTGCAATAGTAAATAATATGAACGATATTAACTGATTAAGTAAAATCATATCCATCTTTATGTCTTATGTTTCGTGCAATAGTAAATAATATGAACGATATTAACTGATTAAGTAAAATCATATCCATCTTTATGTCTTTGTTTCGTGCAATAGTAAATACCTCTACTAGATAAAGCCTATAAAGAATTTCTAGTTTAAAATCATATCCATCTTTATGTCTTTGTTTCGTGCAATAGTAAATAATATGAACGATATTAACTGATTAAGTAAAATCATATCCATCTTTATGTCTTATGTTTCGTGCAATAGTAAATAATATGAACAATGTTAACTGATTAAGTAAAATCATATCCATCTTTATGTCTTTGTTTCGTGCAATAGTAAATACCTCTACTAGATAAAGCCTATAAAGAATTTCTAGTTTAAAATCATATCCATCTTTATGTCTTTGTTTCGTGCAATAGTAAATAATATGAACGATATTAACTGATTAAGTAAAATCATATCCATCATTATGTCTTTGTTTCGTGCAATAGTAAATAATATGAACGATATTAACTGATTAAGTAAAATCATATCCATCTTTATGTCTTTGTTTCGTGCAATAGTAAATACCTCTACTAGATAAAGCCTATAAAGAATTTCTAGTTTAAAATCATATCCATCTTTATGTCTTTGTTTCGTGCAAAAGTAAATAATATGAACGATATTAACTGATTAAGTAAAATCATATCCATCTTTATGTCTGTTTCGTGCAATAGTAAATAATATGAACGATATTAACTGATTAAGTAAAATCATATCCATCTTTATGTCTTTGTTTCGTGCAATAGTAAATAATATGAACGATATTAACTGATTAAGTAAAATCTTCAGGTGAAGAAGGGAGAGGAAATCACCGGCACCTTTTCCATGAAGCCCAACCAACGGAACAACCGAGATTTGGACTTCAACATCGAGATCCAGTTCAAGGGCGAGCTCTGCTCCGTGTTTGAGAACAACCATTACCGAATGCGCTGAACATGGCTGGGTTCAAGTCTTGAGCCACCTTCAGCATGTTCAAATGTATTGGACTGTGTTATTTAACTGTACCAATATGTATTCCAACAAAACATACTTGAAATGTGTTAATATCTCAAAACCCACCAGCATTGGTAAATATCATCGTAAATTCTTTTATTTTAATACTCTCATAAGTAAAAAATATATAAGCTTGGAATATACATACTTATATACATAATTTAGTCACAGTTAGGTGTCAACCTAGTTTATGGTTTAACCTACTTAGGTTCTTTAAATATATTGTGTGTGTTTTTTTTTATGTATATGGCTCTATTATTTAACCTATATTTAATTGAGTACCAATAACAAATACGTTTAACAAATACAAACTTTGTTACTTAAATGAAAGTTACTAATTGCATGTTTCAATTAAAACATCGTTAGGTTTTTTACAAAAAAATATTCAACATATTTAGATGACTCGAGTATTGTTTTATATTTTCATTGTAAATAGTAAAATTTGGCGAGCTTATAAATACGTTATGTATTTTGTGAGAATATTTTACTACACGGAATGTATTTTCTTACATTGTGGCAGAATGAGAAAATGAGGTAAATTATGGCATTTATTACACAAAGTTAATTCCTCATAGAGCCGAAAATGTGTCATGAATACATTTTCAAATTTTTCTTCGGTTCAATTTATAGTCACTTAAATATATTCGATATTTCTTTAAAGTAGTTTTCTATACACTTATATTTGCAGACTCAAATATAGAGACGTACATCTCTAGCAAAGACTCAAGTTTAGAGACAAATGTCTCTTTTTTGAAATTATAATTTGTCCATTTTAAAATTCCGGTTATACAATGCTTCTGATAAATCTCATCACAATAATATGTTAAGATTTAACCGAATGAAATTATGATCTGATTCTGTATACTGAATAATAAATGATACATTTTCTTTCGAAATTTGTTTTCCATTTATTTATAAATCACTGATTATTTTTATAAGAAAAATGACCGCAGAAACAAACTGTATTGAGTCCTCATTATAAACCAAGGCTGGAGAAGTCTTCCCCAAGTGCAGATGATACTGATCATTTCAGATAATTCTCTAGTTCAAAATATATCTTATACTAAAAAGGGCACAATTAGATCATCTAATTCGAAAATAAAAATTGCAAATTGTGTCGAGTAAAACTTTATTAACAGTTGTATAAGGTCTTTTGGAGTGTTGTACCGCATGGTTTGACTTATAATGCTGATGTTTCGAAAATGTTGTAGTTTTCATCTTCAGGACTTGTATGTAATCAACTTAGTCGTAAGTGGATTTGCGTCAAATACCGTTAGGCCTAAAGCGGAGTCTTAGTGCATAGCTCTATCCCGGTTTGTGACCGTAACGTGAACACATGGTCCATCCCACTGCAGGAGAACAAGGATATTATAGCTTCGACAAAGGTTGAAGCTATTCATTTTTATTTTATTGTCGCTACGATTTGATTATGCGTTCCATACTGGTTTGAGATGGAACCTGTCATTTTTTTTTTAATTAATCGAGTGTGATAATTCTTTGGTTTGCCAAGCATCTTATGCAAATCCAATTATAACAAAATTAATTACAAACAAACCCTGAAGATGAAAACTGTAACATTTTCAAAATCTCGGCATCAAACCACACGATATAGAATTCCTAAAGACCTTATACATCTGATACAAAGAACTGCAAAAGCCTAAAAACAAGCTTTACTAATGTTTTAAGTCAAACTGCAAGGACAGAAATAATTTTGTTAAATGCATTTGATCCTTTCCTTTATCCTTTGGTAGCGCACTTTGCCAATATTTTTTGCGCATTGTGATACGATACCAATTTATATTTAGACATTTGTCTTTAAATCGTGAATTACAATGAGCTTGCTTCAATCTGAATCCATTTTAGATACAACTCTTGTTTTACAAAACGAAACACCTTAAATAATTTACCTAAATGGAGCAATTTATGTCATGTATTTGACTTAAATTGTTTATAGGTAAAACTGAATTTTAGATTAAAGCTCGTATTAATACTCTCGTTATGCAAAACAAGTTGAGTTTTTAAGTAATTCACTAAGGGAATTTATAGTACAGTAGTGTGCGAATTAATTTGAACAAAGATAAAATAGTTGAAACGTTTGAAACTTTTTATGGCGTTTATTTGCCATGAAAAGTTCGAATACTTTTTAAATCGTTCAAATATTCATTATTTTAACCCTTCCCTTACGGTGATAAAAATAATACGCGTGTTACGGTGTTGGGTAG
This sequence comes from Odontocerum albicorne, assembly GCA_949825065.1. Lineage (NCBI taxonomy): Eukaryota > Metazoa > Arthropoda > Insecta > Trichoptera > Odontoceridae > Odontocerum > Odontocerum albicorne. Next base: position 5,616,914 of record OX463855.1, read on the forward strand.
TGAGTACGCAATAAAAAATTAGCGATTTTAAATCGGAAAAATAAGAACATTCATAGATAATCCCCTTAATTAATTATAATTGAAGTTAAAAATTATAATAATTGAGATTTATTTGCTGAAAACATTAAAAACCATCTGAAAACATTAAAAAACGCTCACGGAACGGGCGTACGTCTAACCTATTTGCAAGCCTTGAGGCAACTAGTGGCGCGGAACGTCAGTCGCATACGCCTTTGCTTGCGACGTTGAGACAATTCAGATTCTCGCAATTCAGTCTAGTATGCAAGAGTGAGATGCGAATATAGTGTTGCGCTTCCCGCATACTATTCACCTATCGTCAAGACGAGGCACTCGCCGCGTTTAAATGCGAATTTGTTTTCGATCTTTACAAAACACCTCGATGTAGTCGATAAATTCTGATTATTATTAATATTATTTTTTAAATCAATGCGTAAATATATTATGGAGGAATACCTAAAATCTTAACCTTGTATTTATTATATTTATAGAGATATTGATGGTTATTAGAAGCAACGTGTAGAAGATACCCAACACAGGGAAGGAAAGGTTAATAAAGATTACTTCTCGTACACGTTTCAGTTTGGATTCAATAAGTTTTTTTCGCAGTTTTCCAATATTTGGTCACTCCAAAATCACGTTCTAACTCGTTTATCAATCTCATGTCGGTTCACTTATTCCTATGAATGGAATGATAAATAGTCAAAAATATAAACAACTATTCGACATGAGATTAATAAATGAGCTGGATAAAATTAATATAAATGGTGAAGCAGCATTCCAGCAAGATTCTGCATCGTGCAACAAATCTAAGATGACGATTAACTATTTTCAAGTAAATATAATTCTCTCCTGATATAAATCCGATTGAAAATTTATAGGCTATTTGTTAAGTCAGGATTTGGGTAAACAGGCTGTACGACAAAACAGAAGATGACTGAAGCGGTAATTAACATGTTTCGAGATGAGGAAATATTGGAGAAGTACAAAAAAATTGTTGAATCCTTGCTAAAATGTGTACAAGTAGTTATAAAAGCTAAAAGTTGGCATATTCTTTATTAACCCTTCCCTTACGGTGATAAAAATGAAACGCGTGTTCCGGTGTTGGGTAGTGAGTACGCGATCAAAAATTAGCGATTTTAAATCGGAAAAATAAGAACATTCATAGATAATCCCCTTAATTAATTATAATTGAAGTTAAAAATTATAATAATTGAGATTTATTTGCTGAAAACATTAAAAAACCATCTGGCACCGCTCACGGAACGGGCGTAGGTCTAGTCTCGTTGCCAGCTCAACAGCTACTGCAGCGCGGTAGGGTTGGGGGCTAACTCGGGCGTCGCTTACACTTGCGAGGTGGAGACAATTGCGCTCCTCGCTATTCAGTGACGTATGCAAAAGTGAGATGCGAATATAGTGTCGCGCTTCCCGCATACTTTTCACCTATCGTCAAGACCCAAGATCGAGGCACTCACAGCGTTTAAATGCGAATTTGTTTCCGATATTCAGAAAATACTTACGATGTAGTCGATAAATTCCGATTATTATTAATATTATTTTTTAAATCAATGCGTAAATATATTATGGAGGAATACCTAGAATCTTAACCTTGTATTTATTATATTTATAGAGATATTGATGGTTATTTGAAGCAACGTGTAGAAGATACCCAACACCGGGAAGGAAAGGTTAAAATAATGAATATTTTAATGATTTAAAAAATGTTTGAAAATTTTATGGCTAATTGTTTCACCTATTTTATCTTCGTTAACTTTAATTTCGGACACTACAGTATCTGAATAAATGGGTTCAACCTCTTTCAACATTACATACAGCTCTTCATAGCAAACCTTAACTTCATTATTTTTTTTTAAACCTTTCATCAACAGTGAAAGAATCTCTTACCTATTTAGTTAAAAAGTTGGATAATTTGATTTCAAAAGTTATAAAGTTTTATTCAGTCTTTTTGGTCATACGAAAGCGTAAAATAACATTTTAATAACACATTGTGTTATCTATGTTAAATTGACAAAGAAATTTAGTTTTTCTTTTGTATTAAAAACTGTGATATATTTTCTTTTTTTTTTTCTTCAATTTTTGTTTAACCTTTTGAAATCAACGGATTTGTCTTAGAAGTTCACTTGAGTATTTTTAGTAGTTTATTAGTAACTTTTATATTTTTATAATCAATAGAAACTTAATGGATAAATAGAATAATTATCCATTAAGTTTCTATAATGGATAATTATTATATTTATCCATTAATAGAAACTTAATGGATAAATAGAGTAATAATCAATAGAAACTTAATGGATAAATATAATAATTGTCCATTAAGTTTCTATAATGGATAATTATTCTATTTATTCATTAATATACACTAAATGGATAAATAGAATAATAATCAATAGAAACTTAATGGATAAATAGAATAATAAGTACTACGAGTGTTTTGACAAGTAATTTACAATTAACTGAAAATAAATACAATAACCATTGTAATACAATTAGTTGATTTGGAACTGTGAAACATATTAAGGTTTTGTCTTGAAATTTTTCTAAATAATTAATTTTATAGTTCATAAAAGTGGGACTACATATGAGAATATTTAATAATAAATTACTTTACTATTTCACTAATTACATTAATTCCAACTACATGTGTTTCTACCTCCTATCTATTAGGCTCTTCAGGTGGAATTGGCACGGTTTTTTATGAAAGCAGTGCTTATATCAGACTGGTGTCATGCTACTAAGGACCTCCCACATCAAATGTGTGTGTAAAGAGGGCATTGGGATAGCAGAAACACGTGTAGTGGAGATTAATGTAATTAATGGAATAACAAAATAAATATTCTAATAAAAGCTAATTATTTGTTTATTCCTGTTTTTTATTTGGTACAAATAAGAATTTTTTGTTAGTTTTTTTTTAATTTAACCATATGTATGTATACAATATTGCCCTTCGAGCAAAAAACAATAAAACCCTTTAGGCATAATGTAATAGTCTACATTTTATATTTTTAATATCTTGGATTCATTGCTTGATTGCATATAAATATTTTATAATATTTAACAGTTGGCATCATCGATCAGGGATGCAATAAATTAATCAATAATCTTAATATGCTCTCAATCTTAACTATTATTTGGATAAATGCATGCGATTTTAGGATCGTGTCTAGTAACCATAGCTGCATATATGTAATGTCAATTAAAATTACCCTTAAATTGCTATCCTACTTAAATCAAGTACACCCAATACCTTGCTTTACGGCCTAGATACGTTCCGGAAAAGTTGGCCGTAAAGTGAAAAGCCGTATAATGAATCAATTAGTTTGATACAAATTCAATTTTTTATAAAATAATTTAGTTTTTAGTTCATAAAGCATTTTATTCTTTTTATCTTTTATAAAAAAGCTTACATAAAAATAAAAGTACGAAACAATATAATAATAAACGGATATTCAAGAAATAAACATATTAATTAAAAAACAAGAAATCTCATTTCGTCTTTTGAATCCCGCCCGATATGGATATTCACCAGACTCTTTGTTGGCACTTTTCTTACATATTTGATCACCAACTTTGGTTAAAATGTTCCAAAATCGGTTGGGGACATTCTCAAAAAAATTCTAAACCCTGTGCAGAACTCGGAATGGACCGGAACGCCGTTCCTGTTCAAGAAATTCTCTCGCATACTAAAAATGTGTATTCGATAAATAAAATAAATAAAAATGGATACTACTGAGGGGTTCATGTTCGTGAAATTGTCACACATACTAAAAACGAGTATACTACTAAGCGTTCATGTTCGTGAAATTGTCACACATACTAAAAACGAGTCTACTACTAAGCATTCCTGTTCGTGAAATTTTCCATTTCGAGCTCTGACCCCATGCCATCTTCCGTTGTTGACGTGTCAAAAAGATTATTCCCACACTGATTCCCGCCATGAAATCATTTTCCAACCCATCATATTTTTTGTCGTTTTTTATTGCTATTCTTAATTATATAAAAAAGAGCTAGGGAAATTCTCGAGAGAGCAACTTCAGTCATTTTTTGCAAAGGACTGAATCGCACCATGAATCTTGGTGTGGACACGGTTTCTTGTCACGGAGTACCGTCTGGGCTGAATCAGAATAATGCATCTCTGCAGCGCGGATTCTGAATCGCGACATGAGTCGATTCAAATAATCTCAGTCAGTACTACTCTTAACAGTACAGCTTTTTTTTTAGCCGTATAACGAAACATTGTGGGCTGTAAATCGAAAAAGTGCTATAATTAAAAAAGGTCGTTATAGTGAAATGCCGTATAAAGTGCGGCCGTATAGCGAGGTATAGGTGTACCTTAAATATATAAAATTTGGACATATGTTGAATTAATGCGAGACAACTGTTATATTGCTAAAAAATATATAAGGAAATGAAAACAGAACCAAATCCAGTATTAAAAATTCACAAAAGTTTTAAAATACAATTGCTGCATGTATTATTTTTTTTGTCATTGCTTAAAAATTTTCTCATACAATTGCAAAGGTTTAAGTTGATGTCGACCATATACAAAATGATGAAATAAATAAATAATTAAAAAAAGCCTTTAAAATTCTTATGCCAATATGCTATATATATAATATATTTTGATTTCACTTAGGCAGAGAGGCATTTTATGAATCTCTCGAAATAAAATTGTGTGAAGTCAATTAAATCAAATTTTTTGAAATATTTCAAGAAAACATAACTTATAAAAATTAATTGTTTGTCGCCCTCTTGTATCTTTAGCATCAAACCTTTTTTTTTAAATGCATTGATAAATTTATTTTTAATATTTCATACCTAACATTATTTCATGTTAAATTGAAATAAAATAAAATTGTACGCAGTGTAGATCTGTTTGCATATTTTATTGTGTGACAATTCATCGTGTTTTGAAAAGAAATCTTAAGAATGTTGTTAACTTAAAGAATCGAAATATTCTTAAGAAATAATTTGCATATGTAATTTGTTATAAAACTTTAATAATTATCAAAATGATTTTCTTTCACCAAATTGTCCAATTCTAATGTATCGAAACTTTGGCTATAAGTAATAGGAAAGTTGTTCATTAAAACAGTGTAATGAAAACTATATATTTAAATTTCATAGTAATTAGTGATTTTTTGAAAGTGAATTTGTGATAGGGTTTTTCTATAAAATAGTGGAGCAGATTTCGTGATTATAGCCCTTGTGGTATGGTTCAGAATGCAATTTTTTGAACTACGCATCTTTGAAGGAGTCTGACGTTTATAAAATAAAATTGAAATAAAAAAATAAGGTGTTTTATTATTTCCATTTTAATTTATTTACCTATAAAAAGAAAGTTATTTCGTATTAAGTCAAATTCTAATGCAATTTGCGTCAAATACTCGTGGATGATGGTTTTTGATACTTTTATAGTAGTATACAGGCGGCCTTCGACTTTCGCACATTCTGCTTTCGCACAATTCGTTATTTCGCACATTTTTGTCGATAATGCAAAAATTGTTCACTTCCATGCAGTTGCTTCCACTTTTTTGGAAGAAGTTTAATATATGGAACGCAATACACAATATTGGAGACTCATGGGCTGAAATAAATGAGTCATCAATGAAAAGTTCCTGGAAACAATTATGCCCACAAATGATGAGTGGTTTTATAAATTCTGAAAAAACTCCGGAAACTATCACAGATGAAATAGTTAGCCTAATGAATGAACTAAACTTGGATGTCAACAACGAAAATGTTAATGAGTTGATTGAATCTCACTTAGTACATCTGTCAAATGAACACTTAATTGAGCAACAAGAGTTAAATGAAATACACAATAAAAGTGAGGAAGAAGAAGCTGATAAAATCGTCAAGACTTTGACAGTCAAAAATATGAATGAATCCTTCATGCATCTTGACAATTTTTTGACTATCATGGAATAATGTGATGCTTATGGAGAACGTATATCTCAAGTACGTAGGGCAATTGAGAAAGACACAGCATGTTATACGAGTAGAACTCTTTATCAAGAAAAGAAAACAAAGGGTGGTATTCAACTAACTCTTGACAAGTTTATAAAGAAAACACCTGAAAGCACTTAAACACACCTCGTTAACTTAATTATGCTTATTGATAAATAAATATTTTAAAATTCAAATTTTAATGTTTTTTTACATCTCTACTTTCGAACATTCAACATTCGCACGCATTTTCACAAACCAGTTATGTGCAAAAGTCGAGGGCTGCCTGTATTATCAGTCTCCCATATTGTAGAACATTGATTATTCTCATTTAAAACCTTGATTTCAGTATCACCAGTATGAGCATGTCATCAGTAGTAATCGACCTTCCACAGCGGACACTATCTTCAAGTGATGTACCACCATTATAGATTTTTTGACATACACGAAAGCTTTCTGCATTATCGCCGTACACTACATTTTTTTTTTGTCGAATTTTTCTCAATAAAAAGTAACAAGCAGCATAAAAAAACTTATTTTGTTCCATTTACAAAATGACACGAAAAAAATGCTCTAGCAATTAAGGTAAACAATAGCTGAAAAATTTTAAATGTACATTCAGCATGTTTGGAATGAAGTTAAAAATGAAAATTTTGTCCTAATGACGAATCTATCCGAGAAATACGAAACTATTTTCCGAACAATCCAATATTTTAAAGGTAAAGTATAACCTCCATGACCTAGTTGGTAATACACCTGTCTTCCTATCTGGAGGTCAGGTTTGATACCCATTGGAATCAGTCTGGGTTTGACTATGATCGGTAGTGTAATGGCAAAAGGTTGTATTTCTCATTTTTTTGCATTTTTGAAGTTCCACGAAACTCAAAATAGTGTAATTTTTGATGTGGCAAAATAATATATCTCTTACTAGTAGGGATAGTAAGGTAAAAAAGATATGACATTGTCATGCTATCTGAAAAGTTCATTATTATTGTTATGCCAAAAGACCTCAAATGTAATCCCAAATATCATGTGGATCTATGAATAATTTAGAGAAACATCTATGTTATAGATATAGTAATTTCATTTAATTTGATTAAATAATGATAATTTCTATATAGGAAAGACAGGAAGATCTTTTGAAAAGAGATTTCGTGAACACCAATCTGCCTTAACAAATCCTCTAATTTATTCTGAAATGGCTAATCATTGTCACCGTGAGAATCATACTTTTTCTATCGATGATGCCAAATTCTTACATATTAGCGGCAATGGAAATAAATTAGACAGATTAGAGGCCCTAGAAATTTCTAAGTCAGTATACCGATCGGAGCATCTGTTGAACAGTTATTTCCCCAAAATCTCCCCGCTCTTGGCCGAAATTATCCCTAGCCTTCCTCACCCCCCAGCCTCTAACCGTTGAAGTGTCTATATCGGTACCAGTTCGAACAGCATTTAGTCTTGTTTGCGCTCCCCTGAAGATGAGGTGAAAGCCTTGAAACCGGTAGGGTTATACCGTCACAAAAAAGTGGAATAAACAGTGTTTGTTAAAAATAAATTACAATAGCTAAAATCTTTGATTTGGAAGCTTTGTTTTTGTTCTCCTGTAAAATTGTGTCTGAGTGAGCTATAACTTATTGCCATCACACTACCGAAATCATCTTTCTGGTTGGTTGTAAGAGCATAGCCACATGGCTATAAACCTGTCATGTTTGTATACTGTATATGACGAAGGCATAATAAAATTCAAAGATACACAAGACAAAGGAGGCGTCCTCGAGTTAAATGTAAAAAATGAAGGTAATTAAATAATGACTTGCATAAAAACAAAAAAACTACATCAAGTTTCTTGAAACTTAAAATATACTTCACGGGATTCTGAAACAGGGTAACTCAGATAAATCATTTACACCTGCCATCGAAAAACGTCTAGTCTAGTTTTAGAATACTTGAGCCGATTATTTTGGGTTAGATTTCTGAATTGAAAAATTTATGGATTTTCATATGACTTGACTTACAGTATTAAAGTGAGGAAGTTGTTCTTACCGAAATGAATTGATTGAATAATAGCTTTATTGTGTTATTTGAATTACACTGTTTAGATCTCGAGGTTAATTTTAATTTTTTGTGTTTTAATCTTTGTATCAAAAAGGTTATTTGACCATTGAAATAAAATTAAATGACAGTTGAAAAAATAATGGAACATCTATTTTAAAATTTAAATTTAAATGAATATTTGTGCAAAATAGACTACCACCCATTCTTAAGTGTCATGAAAGGTCCACCTTTAACCTTTCCTTCCCTGTGTTGGGTATCTTCTACACGTTGCTTCTAATAACCATCAATATCTCTATAAATATAATAAATACAAGGTTAAGATTTTAGGTATTCCTCCATAATATATTTACGCATTGATTTAAAAAATAATATTAATAATAATCAGAAATTATCGACTACATCGAGGTGTTTTGTAAAGATCGAAAACAAATTCGCATTTAAACGCTGCGACTGCCTCGTCTTGACGATAGGTGAATAGTATACGGGAAGCGCGACACTATATTCGCATCTCACTCTTGCATACTAGACTGAATTGCGAGGAGCTGAACTGTCTCAACGTCGCAAGGAAAGGCGTAAGCGCCGGGGTATGCGACTGCGTTCCGCCCCACTAGTAGCTTCTAAGCTTGCAAATAGGTTAGACGTACGCCCGTTCCGTGAGCGTTTTTTAATGTTTTCAGATGGTTTTTTAATGTTTTCAGCAAATAAATCGCAATTATTATAATTTTTAACTTCAATTATAATTAATTAAGGGGATTATCTATGAATGTTCTTATTTTTCCGATTTAAAATCGCTAATTTTTTATTGCGTACTCACTACTCAACACCGGAGCACGCGTATTATTTTTATCACCGTAAGGGAAGGGTTAAGTAACACGAAAGACAAAATGAAGATTTCTCGAGAAGTAATACTGACGATATTAGTTTATGTTTTTCACATTTTAAAAAGGATATAAAAATTCTAATTAAAAATAATCCGATGAGGTGAGAAGTTCCTAATAAAATAAATGAGATTATATTAGGTGATAATATAAGTTGTGGTTGTTTTTTTCCAATTTAAAAATGAGCACCAAAAGTAAAACAAAATGGTAAATGTAATACGTCATTCGAAAGAAAATTTTATGCTTTACAAGATATTGTGTTTGCTTTTACGTTACATATATTATTTTATTTGATTACAAGCCTTCAAAATGCAATGTCAAGTAGACGAAAGTGAACATTTTCGACACCTCCTTCTGTTCACGTTCAATCGATGGAATAAAGCTGCCAAATCTGCTCGCGATATTTGCGAGGTGTACGGCGAAGATGCTATGAATGAAAGGACAGCTCGTCGATGGTTTTTGAGTTTCAAAGACGGTAATTTCGACCTGAAAGACATGGAGCGTTCCGGACGACCAGTGGACTTCGATGAGGACCGCTTAAACCATATATACACACAAACATATGTTACATTCTATATATATTCAGTCACTTAAGTATGTTGATGAGTGCTTTCTAACACGCTTAATCTAAGAAGAAAATGCACTTTTGCTTTTGGTAATGTGATATGAAATATGTCAATATCCGAAGCAGTCCTGTTCAGAAGAGTTAAGGCCCTTCCAACAGGCATAGCGGCTGGAAGACCCGTTCTTGCATATGTTATTAAGAACAGTTCTTGCCGGCGCAGTCTAGTGTAATTGTTAGGAACATTTAACGCTAATCTTTGTAGTAATGCTGGACAACTCACAACTCCTCGAACGAGTTTGACAACGTATACCAGGAGACGCACATCTCTTCTTACGCTCAAGGAGTTATACCCGAGCATGCCCAGCAGAAACTGTGTAGGATAAAGCCATGGGTAGACACTGAACTCACTCATGTAGAGATATCGTATATATTTTTTTTGTACTTTCTCCACCATGAGCGAGTTCTGCGCCCCCACCGGGCTCCAAATGCAAGCATTGCTTTCTAGTTAGCTATGGATCAATGAATTAAACAACGTTTTGAGCACCAATTGGTTTTCAAACGACTTAGAGATTCTCATAACAAATCCTAGAGTTTTATAAGCTGAGTTGCACATAACTTCTGTGTGAGGACCAAACGCAAGATTGCTGTGGAACAAGATATCCAGATCTTTAGTATGTCAGCACAAGGTCTCAAAGAAGAACTTCTAGGACTGCCGCCGCTCAAAGGACAAACTCATTGAGCAGATATTGATGAAATCATCATCAGTGCCTTTTTTCAAACTGGACATTTTTTCATAATTTCTTTTTTTAAATCCGTCTCTCACAACCTGCAGTAGAATGTGTGGCTGTAGTTAGTCCAGGTGTGCTTTGGACTTTCCTCAAATATTTCATTGGTTTTTATATTTCATGGAACGCATCATGTACATTAAAATAATTTGATATACCGTATTTCAATTTACGGGCAACTTTTCTGAAACGTATCTCTTCCGTAAAGTAAGATATAGGTGTATTGCAATTATTTTCATATAAATAAATTGTACGAGTATAGCTCTCATGACAATGCGTGTTTTATTAGTTATCAGTAACCTCTTACCAGGTCTGTAAATATGAAACTGGAATTTGCTCATAGATTGCTCTAGTTGTCAATGTAGTGACTGTCAAACTGCGTCATTAGCGCCTTTTTCTTGTATTGACATTTGTCAAAGACTTTTAACTCACAACAATACAAGTTTAATACAACTACATATGATTTCATAGCATTGAACATGTCTGTTTTTTGCCTGAAAACTACGATTTGTGGACAGCATTGATTTTCTGTTACTATTTGAAGAAAACTGCTGCAGAATCGCATCGAATGCTTGTCGAAGCTTACGGTGAGCATGCTCTTGGTAAATCGTAGTGCTTTAAAAAATTCAAAAGTGGCGATTTTGACTTGAGAAACTAAAAACGTAGAAGACCACCGAGAAAGTTTGAAGACGCCGAATTGCAAGCATTGTTGGATGAGGATGACTCTCAAATGCAACAACAACTCACGGATCGATTAAATGTGACACGAGAAGCCGTCTCCATACGTTTGAAAGCCATGGGAAAGATCCAGAAGGTGGGAAAATGGGTTCCACATGAACTGAATGATATATAGGCTTACTAAAAAGTAACTAAAGCTTTTTTGACTGTCACCTATTTTATATAGCATTCTGAAACCTTTGAAGTCCTGTAACCAATTACCCTAAAAAATGGAGAGATTACTGAATGTTACAAATATCGATTACTTTTAAGAATATTTTATTTTTGTATAAATAAACAATTTATTAAACATTTTCTTATATCTAAAGTGCACATAAAAATGTATAAAACATAGCGATTAAGTGAAATAATTTAAATAAATAGTTATAAATAATTTTCAATGAGATATAATGCCCATCAAAGTGATGTTATCCGTGTTATTTCTTATAGTAGTTGGGGAAAATAGGGTTGTATGACTTGTACGGCTGGTCGCAGCAGCAGTTGGCAATCAGTTCCGACTCTGTGCAGCTGTTAGCGTGGAGGAAGCTACAGTTTGCGTATTCACATTCAAAAGAATTTCCAGTATCTGAAAGAGAAATTATTTACAGTAAATTCAAAAGTAAGGTTGCTTCTAATATCTCAGTTTTTAGAACAGATTCTTTAAGACATGTCTCATTTACCTATATCCATCCAAAATCTAATTACTTATGACCTATTATAACTATGATACTAAAATAAATAAATAATAAATTTCTTGAAAGCACTGAAAGAATGATTCCTTTCTCAAGGCATTGCTGAATCTGCTAAAATGTTGTTCCACATCGGGAATTAAATGATGGCGGGGATCTTATTTTCTTTTCGCCCGTGAGTTGTTGCGTTAAAATGCAGAATTCTTAGTATTTGTACATCATATACCAATTTGACGTGGTTATTGTTTGTGGTATCTTGTTACTGTTGTTTTTTTTTTTAATTTTGTCCCTTAACCTTTCCCTTCCTGTGCTAAAAAAATCTGCACGTTCGGGTGTAGTGTATTCAATACACATGTAAATATGAACGATACAAAATTGGAAAAATAAGAATATTCATAGCAAATCGCTTAAATTAATTCAATTTAAAGTCAAAAGTGATCATTTAAATTTAATTTGCTGAAAACATGTAAAAAAATATCGGCCGACGTACATAAAACGGGCGAAGCGACCACCTCAAATGAAAGCCCGCTGGGTACTGAGCGAGAGAAGAGAGCGAACTGAGGTTCTATTTCTTGCGTTCCCATATACCAAAGTAGACTGAGAGTGAGACGTGAATAGCGTGGCTCATTCCCCTGTAGCGGTTTTTAGTAGAGTGAGACGTGAATAGTCGCTTCCTCACCCATAGCGATTTTTTAGAATGAATATACCTACGTCACGCACTGGCACACGTTCAATTGTATTGGTGAATTTATTCCCGATTTTCACAAAATATCTCTGATGTGGCCGATAAGTGCTAATTATTATTATTTTTTTCATTCAATGCGTAAATGTATTACGGAGGAATACCTAAAATCTGAACCCAGTATTTATTATATTTATAGAGATATTAAAGTTTTTAGAAGCAATGTGTACTGGTTACACATCACAGGACAGAATGGTTAAACTATAAAAGGGAAAATTTCACCCGTATCGAGATATTTTTTTTATGTTCTTTTAAGCGATGAGAGAATTTTTTAAACTGTAATGACACATGTGATAAGCTGGTTGACTTAAAACAGGAATTACTAGTTAGTCAGTCAGCAGGGCTACAGTATCTGAACATAGTAATTATGGATGTTGGGGAATAGAGAATATGTTTTTATGATTATTGAAATATATGTCTTTAAACTCCTGCTATATATTATTGTATCTTTTTAGAGTATTGTATTACACTTTAAACTCCTGCTATATATTATTGTGTCTTTTTAGAGTATTGTATTACACTTTCGTTGTATACTGTACAACCTGGTGGACTTTTTGCCGTGTGGTAATCTCTTCCAACCAACCAGAAAGGTGTTAAAGAGGCCTTAAGTAAATACCAGACTGGAATCCTTTTTTAAAAAATCTGGGTTCCAGCAGGATTTGAATCCGCAACCTCCAGGCTGAGAGATGGCTTATTATTATCATTTTATAATTAACCAAAACAAAAATCTAATGTTCTGGTGGCCGAGCTCGACTTCTATTGGTAGGGGTGTATCTTGACTAAACTAGAGAAAATGTAGCATGGTCGCTGTGACAGTTCACAAATTTGCCCCAATACAACCTTGTAACGACATTCAGTAATTTTAATTGTTTTATGAGCGAATATAACCATATTTCAAATATGAACATGGACATAACCGCATTTGATCTGTGCGGGTTGAATAAATAATTAGAATAAATCCATCATGTTAAGGATAAATGGTAGTTTGTCAATAACTTTGCTGCTTTAAAATAAAATATAAAGAGATTCTTACAATATCCATCGCCACAACAGCATGCGTCATGTAACAGTTTGCGTGAACAGTAGCTGTAGACAGAGGAGTCGCAGATTGGGCAACCTCCCACGGATCCTCCTGCTGGGTACTGCGGGTAGAAGCCACCCATCGGAGGGTAGCCCCAGCCCCCGGGCCGGAAGCGAGACATGGGCGTGAGGGACAGTGAAGATGCTGGAAACAAATGATTATATTTTTTTCGATCATTTGATACTGTGCAATTTATGCAGTTTTCAATCATTTTATTTACCACTGACTATTAAATTCACCTCAAAAGCATTTCATAACTACCTAAATATTGGGTGTTAAAATAAGTTGTGTGCGTTTTTTTCCAATTTAAAAATGAACACTAAAAGTAAAACAAAATGGTAAAGGTTATACGTCACTCGAAAGAAAATTTTCTGTTCTACAAGATATTGTGTTTGCTTTTACGTTACATATATTATTTTATTTGATTACAAGCCTTCAAAATGGAATGTCAAGTAGACGAAAGTGAGCATTTTCGACACTTCCTTCTGTTCGCTTTCAATCGAAGGAATAAAGCTGTCAAAGCTGCACTTATTTAATTTTAAATATATAAAATGCATAGATTTATCTTCAATGTCCAAAACAATAAAAAAAAATTAAGTATTACTAGTTAAATTCTTTATAAAAAGAGAATTTTCCTTTTTTATTTTTTTTATTCCATTTACTTATTTTCTGTTTTTTTTTCTTCTTTGTACATGTGTAAGGGTGTTGGCTGAAAAACATCTGGTGTCTTTGCGGCTGGGCTCACTCTATATTGGTGGGGTGTATCTCGGCCGGGGGGATGTTATGAGATAAACTCATACCTTTTTATAGCTTCTCTCTTAAATATATTTTCTGCTATTTATCTTGAGATATACGAGTATATGTGATTTTGGAATGTATGTGTACATACTATGTTGCTATCAATAAACCTAGATTTATTTATTATTAAAATGTTCCATTTTAAGTCTACCATATACCAGGGGTGGGCATACATGAGGTCAATGAGAACCACATTCTGGATTTTCATATATATACTAGGCGCGTTCAGAAAGTAAAGAACGATTGCGCACCACGCCCTGCGGCGATCCCTCACCACCGCGATCGTATGCGCGCCAGTTAGCTCCTTCTTCCGCTTCAGTGCGAGACGAGTTTTGTTGCTGAACGGTCGTGCGTCTTTGTTCTGTAACCTTTCAAAATGGCTGCGCTCATCGAAAACCCCGCCAAATGTGAAGTGCGTAGTGTCATTCGTTTTCTGAATGCACAAAATGTTCGGCCTATCGAAATTTATAGGCAACTTTAAGCACAGTACATGAATCTTTCCCACAAATTTCACGATCGCTCCTACTTGAAATAGTGACAGAGTACCTTGGCTACAAAAAAATGTGTGCTCAGAAAAGAAAAACCGAATCTCAACACCAGAAAAGTGATGGCAACAGTTTTTTGGGACCGAAAGGGTTTGACCTACGTGGAGTTTATACCAAGAGGACACACAGCTGTGACTTTGTAAATAAAGTTTTGTATTGATATCTTTCGTTTTTATTTAATAATGCCAAAACGTTCTTTACTTTCTGGACGACCCACGTATAAAGATTGTATACACCATAGTCACGTTCTCATGTAGTATTTGATACACAAATTCAAATTTATTACATATTCTACACAAATCTTAATTGCTATATAATGGAAAAAAAAATTACACATATAAGAAAATATAAAAATAGCGCAGAATACGGTTTGCGCACATAAAGAGGCCGGAGATGCGCGCGCACCCTACACATTGAAATCACAGCACACACGTATACACCAATACTTGCGTCTTTGACAGTTGCATTCATACATGCGTATCTTGTCACTTATAACATTTAGAAAGGAAAATCGCCAAAATACAAGTATAATGGGGAAAGAAAGTATCTATATTTTTATAAGAGACATTGGGAGCCGCACTTAACCCAACGAAGAGCCGCATTTGTCCACATCTGGTCTGTACCAAAAGCTTAGATGTTTCATAAATTGTCTCAGAACATAAGAAAAAAGTAGATTGAAAGGTGATGCAGTGCTCATGATGAAGAAGTAAGCTAAGGTAATGTAACTGTGGGAACCACGGTCGTCGCTGAATATTGTCAACACATACGGTCAACGACCGACGAAACGACATTTGGATATGTCCAAAGGTCACATACCAAAACATTGACGCGGCCGGACATCTTGCCGTTTTTGTAAACAAATTGTTTACCCACAATACTATTTACGATACATTCCACAGTAGAAAGAGAACGCATCACGCTGTCTCGCCGATCCCGCAAAAAAATTGTCTACCCACAATACTATTTGCGGTGTCTGCAATACTGCAATCGACCATTTCGGCACGCACAGAAGTGAGATAAAAATATATCGCGGGCGCACTCCCGCGCCCATTCTGAAATGTATAAATACCCACTTACCGATAAAGAAAACATTAATTCATTCACTCTCTGCTTCCGCATTGCTAATTGACGTATTTTATTTATTTACCAACAACTACTATCATCATCTCTTCAGACAAGAAGCATTCCGCTAAATAACAATAGATGACTGCACGAGATACAATATTGGACGAAGAGTAGTAGCAGGTAAGATTGTGAATGGTGGATAATATAGGCACTACGAGTATGTGTTCAGCCACGTAGAAATAATAGATGATGAAAGATTTACAAAAATAATCATTACAAACAGTATAGAAGGCACGATAAGTTTAGGAAAACCTAAAAATACGTGGCATGAAGAAATACGTAAAATGAATCGAAATCTGAAAGAAGGAGGATTGAAAAGTCTTTCTAATATGATAATATTCACGACGAGGTGTATGTACGTAGCAGAAGCAACATACGTGCAAGAATCAAATGAAGTGGAGCTTTCTTCTCTCTGTCTACCCCAAGAAGGATATGCCGTGTTATGGTGATGACAATGATCTCAGAACAGGAAATATATATGGGTTGGATCTTTTTGCATATAAAAGTCTAATCAAGATTTATGCAAAAAAGACAAAACTTTTAAAATATTATTTAAATAAATAGGTAATAAATAAATACAGGTTTATTGATAGCAACATAGTATGTACATAATACATTAAGACACATTTCAAGAACACATTAAAAAGATAATACATCAAAAAACAGAAGGTTTGGGCTCATCTAATAACATCCCCCCGGCCAAGATACACCCCGCCAATATAGGGCGAGCCCAGCCACGGGGACACCAGATGTTTTTCAGCCCACACCCTTGAACACGTAGAACAAGAAGATAAAAAAATACAGAAAATAAATAGATGATAAAAAAAATTCATTCAAGAGAGAAGACATTAAATGGTCCGGGCTCATCCCACAAACATTCCCCCGGCCGAGATACACCCCACCAATGTTGGACGAGCCCGACCGCAAGGGCATCGGGGGAGCTTCCATCCCACACCCCCGCATATCTAAATTAAAGAATAAATAAAAAAACAAAAACGTATGACAGAAAACAAAATAAAAAGTAAACCCACATACTCGTATATCACCTCAGGTTAACTGTCAGCAAGAACGAAAAAAAGAAAAGCCTCAAAGGAGTCCAAATTTTACAAAATGACAAATGGGAAATGAAATAGTTGAGACAATATTGAAATAGTTATGCAGTAATACATTGAAACTTTTCTATACGTCAGGATAGAAAAGTTTGACCATTTATTGTATTGAATTATACTTTCGTTATATACTGTACAACCTAGCGGGATTATTGCTTTGTAAAAATCTCTTTTAACCAACCAGAAATATATTACTGAGACATTAAGTGTAAATCCGAAAGAGACGATTAAAAAAATCTGGCGTTGAGTTGGAATCGAGCTTGCAGCCCTCAAGTGTTGGTAGACAATCATTTTATAAGCTAGTTAACGAAGGTTGTTGCTTTATCTTCTCTGTCTAACCAATCAGGGAAATAGCGCGGTGGTATTTATGTAAAATGTAATACTTACAAGTTGCAATTAAAAATGCAGTCATAATGCAGTACCACAAAAGTTTGCTTGTCACAGGTAAAAACATTTTTAGTTTAAATAAAAATAACTTAGAGATTTTTTTTCTGATATACTACAGTTTAAATTTTTAGTTTGATGAACCCGATGAACCGATGAGCATTGGCACTAGTAACGTTTAAACAGTTCTAAGAATAATAACGTTGCTGAGGAAATAATATAGAATTCAAGAGGAGAGCCTGTAGTGAACTGTGGTCAAGTTGATGGCTCCGAGATGTTTTGTTTGAATCTGTGGCCAGTAATGCTGTTATCTAACTGGTGTAGGAATATCACGAGCATACAATTGTAATTTTATTTTACAATATTATTGTACAATGTATGGCCTTTATCGACCATTAAAAAAGGTTACAAAAGTAATACTCAAATTAGAATTTTGAGTGCGCGTGAATATAAATACAACTATAGTTCGGAAATTCTAGGATGAGTCCTGTGACAGCTCACAAATTTGCCCCAATACAACCTTATGTAATGTATTTATGTAATATATTAATTAAATAAGTGTTTATAGTTCGGAAATTCTAGGATGAGTCCTGTGACAGCTCACAAATTTGCTACAATACAACCTTGTAACGATGTTCAGTAATTTTAATTATTTTATCAACTTTAATATAAGCCTCGATTCTAATAAATAGCAAGTTATTTAGGTAAATACATTACATAAGGTTGTATTGGGGCAAATTTGTGAGCTGTCACAGGACTCATCCTAGAATTTCCGAACTATAGTCACAAATATTATTAGGTGTTAACATAAGTTGTGTCCTTTTTTTTTTTAAATGACCACCAAAAGTAAAACAAAATGGTAAAGATTATACGTCATTCAATAGAAAATTTTCTGCTTTACAAGATATTGTGTTTGTTTTTAAGTTACATATATTATTTTATTTGATTACAAGCCTTCAAAATGGAATGTCAAGTAGACGAAAGTGAGCATTTTCGACACCTCCTTCTGTTCGCGTTCAATCGAGGGAATAAAGCTGCCAAAGCTGCTCGCGATATTTGCGAAGTGTACGGTGAAGATGCTATGAATTAAAGGACAGCTTGTCGATGGTTTTTCCTTCAATAATGACGTCGAATTGCGGACATGGTTGGACGAATTTCTCGAGTCAAGACCGGATGGTTTTTATCGCACATGCATTGAAAAACTTGTAGATCGTTGGCAAGAAGTTGTAAATAATGAAGGAGAATACATTATTGGCTAATTTGTTGTAAAATAATGAAGGAGAATACATTATTGACTAATTTGTTATAAAATTGTTTTGTTGTGTCCTCTTGTTTTCTTCATTTGGAAAAAAACGGACACAACTTATATTAACACCCAATATAAACATTTGTATGAAACCTATATTTTTTAAGGTTTTACGCCGTTTGCGTGAGCCAATCCGAAGAAAGGAAATATCAGAATCGATTTTGCACCACTGTATAGATCGTTCAGCCAGAAGAGTAATTTTGCAATGGTGTGAGTAACAGTGTGTTTACAAAAACTTGTCACTTTATTTTTTTAATAAAGTGAAAAAGTAAAAAAAAATATAAAAATAATATTTTATATTCAAACATTGAAATGAACACACACGTTGTGCAAATTAAAAATGCTGTCAGCTTAAATTGTAATAATCATAATAATAAAACGAAAGTAAGTTTATTTCACATATTAATTGTTTAGGCATGGCAGATTCTAGGAAACATTAAATTAAATAAGTACAAGTATTATAAAGTAAAAATGTTCGTCAGCTTTAATTAGATTGCACATAAAAATAAAATGAATGTAGGATTATTTAACATATTAATGTACTATATCATAAATACAATGCCAAATAATAAAGTTTAAAAATAATAGTGAATGGAATGATACTAAATTCTAGGAAACTTTAAATTATAACAAAGTACATTCTAAGCTTTCGAAAAATTTTGAATTATACATTACATTAGACAAAAATCGCACTCCTAATTTCGACATGGTAGTGTTTTTCTAATCACCGAGTATTTTAACAACAATACAAACGTGCGCTCTGCGCGAACCAATCGTTTGGCATTCTAAAACCGATACCAGTACACAAGTTGTTTAATACAGAGTGTTACTTACACTATTGCAAAATAACTCTTCTGACTGAACGATCTATAACTACTAATTAGTGATTTTTTGGCCATAACCATCACCGTCGTGGTTCCGCAGCCACCGTATTCACCAGATATGCCCCCTGCGACTTTTTCCTGTTCCTGAAGACGCAGAGGACATTGAATGGACAAGGTTTTGCAAATGGACAAAGGCAAAATCGCTGGGTAAGTTATTTACTTTTGGCTATCCCAAAAAAAGTGTGTTCCACAAATGTTGGAAAAACGTTGGCAAAAGTGTATTTTATCATATGGGAACTACTTTGAAGCGGGCAATTAAATAAATACTTTTTGATGAAAATTCTCGTCACTTATTTATGAAACATCATACTTCCATATAATATACATAGACACACAGCAGGCCAAGGTCCAGGGCTGCATCCTGTGCATGGAAACACTCTTAAAAAATAACAACAAACACACAAAAAAATAGCAACATAAATTGTACTCTCATAATTCATCCACACAGAAAAAAACAATAATCCTTGCAATAATATAAATCAAAGCCTTAATTGAGAATAAAGCATAAATAAATAGTTATGCGCATTATATTTGAACATTTGTTTCGAGACTTTAATAATGTGCAAACCGTGAGAAGTTCAACATTGCATGTCATAATAATATATGTAAAAAAGTCACAAATGTCATAATATAAATAACAAAAACAATTATTGTTATGTAGAAATATTTTTTACCCTTTATTTAATTTAATTCATTGTACTCGTATGTGTTTTATTGTCTATGAGATTTATAATAAATTATTTATATAAAAAGCTCTTGAAGAGAGTTTGCTCTCTGAACGGCGCAATAGAAATTGTTCTTTTATGTATAATATTACTTATTGGGTGAAAGGGGATGCACTATACTAGAGAAAATGTAGGATGTTTCCTGTGACATTTGAAATGTCATGTCTCAAAGGGATGGGATAAAATCGTTTTTTTTTTACAAATTGAATAGTTTTTTTATAAATCGAAAATTGTTTTTCTTTAAACTGACGTTTTAGTTCCTAATTTTCATTATACTGACTTTCTAATGTATTGTATGCTTTGTATCGATCTTTAAATAGGCCAAGATTCACTATGAATTAATACTAATTACGAACATTTAATTTTAGGTATAAAAAAATCAAAAATCCTTTATCGAATACCCCATCCCTAGCCAATGCAGACTAACGTAGTGACTTTTGACAAACGTCATCAAATAATATATTATTTGATTTTAACAAACTGCCACATTTTTGCTAATTTGTAACAAGATGTATTAATTTGTCATTATTGTTACTTTTATGTAATGTATTTATCTAAATAACTTGCTATTTATTAGAATCCAGGCTTATATTAAAGTTGATAAAATAATTAAAATTACTGAATGTCCTTACAAGGTTCTATTGGGGTAAATTTGTGAACTGTCACAAGGACCATGCTACATTTTCTCTAGTATACCATCCGAGCAGCCCAAAAGTCAACATCACCAGTGCAGCTGCTAGTAAACTAACGAGACCCTGACGACCGAGTATCCGTTGGTGGAAACCATAATCTTTCTACATAAAAGAAATTCGGTCATATAATTATTTTAAAAGAGAAAGTAAATAGAGG
This sequence comes from Odontocerum albicorne, assembly GCA_949825065.1. Lineage (NCBI taxonomy): Eukaryota > Metazoa > Arthropoda > Insecta > Trichoptera > Odontoceridae > Odontocerum > Odontocerum albicorne. The sequence goes on from OX463855.1 coordinate 5,638,139, forward strand.
AGAAACATGTCAGTGTGCTCCAATCCGTGTAACATTGAATCCAGTAAAATTGTGTGGCCGGTGAATTCGCTGGTGTTCAACGGCTCACTCATTCAAAGCAAACTCCACAGCACAGCTTCATTTTCCAAGTTAATTGATGTTGGGATGGCGAGGGGATTGACGTCGGAATGGCGAGTGGATTGACGTTGGAATGGCGAGGGGGTTGACGTTGGATTGGCGAGGGGATTGACATTGGAATGGCGAGGGGATTGACTTTGGAATGGCGAGGGGATTGACGTTGGATTGGCGAGGGGATTGACATTGGAATGGCGAGGGGATTGACGTTGGAATGGCGATGGGATTGACGTTGGAACTACGAAGCTCAGCAACGACGACAACTCTGAGGAATACCAAAAAACTCTTCACCTTTGGCACTTGGATTATTGCTTGAATTATAGATACTTATTAATTGATTTTGTTACAGGTTATTATTAAATACGATATTTTTTCTTGTTTAAATTAGAATGAGAACTATGTTAGGAAACGGAATAATTGTCCGACGAGCGCCTACACCAAATCGATCCAACGGTATTTACCAGTATAAAAAATCCACTGTTTCGGCACGGATTTATGATGCTGCTCTCTGCTTTCAACTGAGGTCAAAGCAACTAACAATACTAAGAAATCGTTATGTGTGCTTTCAACAATTTGAATGCACCGATAAACGAGATCTCACTACCTACAAAGGGCATATTACTAGCATCTAGCAAATATTTTTGTAAGTAATTCAACATTTTAATGATTATCTCCTCATTTGCACAATACCCTAGATAATGGAAATATACATGAATATATTTATGATGTCGATTCTGATCTCGCGTCATCAGTGTGCAGTACTCGTAAAGGGTCAGATTTTGAAGATATTGGCATACGAATCAGGAGAGCAACTACAATCTTCGGGTTCAAATAGAATAAGGAATTTGCAAGATCCTCGAAAAGTTAGTCAAATGCTACGTTTGGTCAGTGTTATTGCATGGAGTGGAATCATGTGCCCTCAAAGTTAGTACGAGTAGTATAAACCGACTGGAAGCATTCGAAATGTAGATGTACTGGAGAATGCTACGGATACCCTGGATGGATATGGTCAGCAACACAAGGGTTCTTCAAAGAGCCAAAGTTGATAGAGAGTTGCTGACTAATATTAAATCCGAAAGGTGTCCTATGTTTCTTGGGTAATTTACTTAGAAGAGCAAAGTACAAATTACTGCACCTTATCATCCAAGGCAAAATAGAAGGCCGAAGAGGTGTTGGCAGAAGGCTAATCTCTTGGCTTCGCAATATACGTGATTTGACTGGCATAAGGGGCGTTAGAGATCTTTTTCGGGTTGCCGGGGACAAAGATGTCTACTCTCAAGTGATATTCAACGTTGGGGGGACCTGACATGATATTGGGAAGAAGAAGGATCCTCGAAACATGTTGTCAAAGAGCATGTCTAAACATGTCAACATATACTATATATTCCATCAACAAACAAGAAAAACCCTGCAGAACTTGCAAACTGTGCGCTGCACACAAGAAGAGAAGTGAGATCCGGTACATGTGTAAGGAGTGTGATGTAGTTCTTCACAAAAAAATAATTTTGGCAGAATTATTATACTATGTTATATAAAAATATCCAAGTATTTTAAAGAAACATACTAAATCTTAATACAATATTCTTAATATTTATTTAGATATAGCAATTTTAGTAAACCCTTCACAAAAGTCAGAATTCTTCAAGAAGAAGCCGAGCACTGGGAAACGTTGTCTTGATTTTGATTGGGTCTTGAAGTGTTAAGTGGTATGTCATAAAGTGTATCTTAGTGTTAAATCAGTGTTTTATAACTTGGTGCAATATCGACTCTTCAAGTATAATAAGAGGTGTAACGGAATATTTTTTTCCTTGTCAAGCTTTATGTGTTTTTTTTATGTAAGGTGTGTGTAATATTTTTTAAGTAATCAAAAAACAGTTATTAAATTGTGCATTTTTCGAAAAATACTTTATTTTTAACGATTATTCACCAAATTAAGTGTTCCCAGCTAGTTAATGGTAATGTTAACACTTTAAAACCTGATCAAAATCACGACAACCTTTTCCAGTGCTCGGTTTGTTTTTGAGGAATTCTGATATATGTGAAGGGTTTACTAAAATTGATGTATCTAAATAAATATAAAGAATATTGTATTAAGACTTATAGTTCAGAAATTCTAGGATGAGTCCTGTGACAGCTCACAAATTTAAAAGAAATAGGAAACAAAATCAATGGAGCACTCAAACATATATGTATATTCGAACCGGACAGTATCGAAACCTGCGAAAATGATTCCAACTTTGATGATTGAGAATTAAACGTACTCGTAGAAGTAGTAGACCAAGGATGAAAGAGCAGAATAAATGCTATAGAAATGCGTGTACTAAGAAGAATACATGGGCTGACAATGTATGATAGAATACTGAACGAAGTGATTAAGGATGAACGTGAAGTAAATGCTGATTTGTTATAGTTCGGAAATTCTAGGATGAGTCCTGTGACAGCTCACAAATTTGCCCCAACACAACCTTGTAACGATGTTCAGTATTTTTAATTATTTTATCAACTTTAGTATAAGCCTCGATTCTAATAAATAGCAAGTTATTTAGGTAAATACAACACATAAAGTTGTATTAGGGCAAATTTGTGAGCTCACAGGACTCATCCTAGAATTTCCGAATTATAGTTTGTTTGTTTGAAGTACTTAAATAATTTAGTTAAATTAGATAATTCTGACAACATTATCCTTTCTGGAGAGCTACATATGAACCGGGTCTCACTTATTTTCTTGTGCTTAGCATATACCTTGCAAGTTCTAGAAGTTTGTTCTTGTTTGTCTGTTGATGATCAACATATGTTGATATGTTTAGACATGCTCTTTGACAACTTATTTTGAGGTATTATCCATGTAAAAAATCAAGAGACTATCGTTTTAATATTTGCTAGATGCCAGCCAGTAATCTGTCTTTTTTTAGAAGAAGTGTCGATCACGTGAAAATATGGTACTGGGAATTAACGTAAATATTTTAAATTATGCTATTTAGGTAATATTTTCTAAGACGACGAAAGAGTTAAGAGGGACATCGAACAGCGGGTACCGATAGCAAAAATAGTCGATGAGGCATTAAAACATATTCATACTCGAACCGGACAGTATTAAAATCAGGCGATGAGATGATAGTTCACAACGGTATTTTAGTATCAACTTTGGTGTATAGGAGTGAAACATGGACTTGAAAAATTCTGAAAAGAGCCGAATAAATGCTGTATAAATGTGTACTCTGAAAATAATACGTGGGATGACAATGTATGCTGAAATACAGTGATTAGGGATGAATGGAAATTTTAGGATGATGTATAGAATAAAATGAAGGAAAGTATTCTTAGATGGTTTGGAAATGTGGAACGAAAGAATAACAAAACAAATTAACAGTGCAGATGTGAGTGGAAGGCTTGATAGAGGAAGACAAGGGAAAGTGTGGTTGGATCAAGTGAACGAAGTTTTGAAAAAAGTAAACGTTAAAGTAAAATAAATCGTAGGAGTTATGTGAGAACATGTATAGATGTGAAAGAGGCGAAGTATGCGTGTTGAGTTAGGAAAGTCTAGCGTTCTATCCTCTATGCCTGCCTCGACAGAGAAATGGCGTGAAGGTTTGTATGTATGTGTACATTAATTGATTCTAGAACTGCAATGACAGTAGGCTTACTCTCTGAAATTTTTGAATTATACTTCGGAAAGTCTAGGATGAACCGTGCGACGTTTGTCACAAAGGGATGGGGTAAAATCGTTTTTTTTTTACAAATCGAATAGTTTTTTTACAAATCGAACAATTGTTTTTCTCTAAACTGACGTTTTAATTCCTAATTTTCATTATACTGACTTTCTTATAGTAGAATAGACTCAGCCATTGACCAAACGGATCAATATTTTGTACATTAGTGGGCGAATCATTTGTTTACAGTAACCTCCGCCCCAACACCTCGTGACTGAAGGATTCATGCTACAATGTATGGAAAAAAATCAATAATTTCTTTTGCAAATATTTTCCCATTGGTATGTTTAACTTTGCTCTTTATATTTACTATCGAAATGGAAATCATTTACAATCAATCTTATACAATTTTTTCCTTTCCTTATTCCATTTAATATATTATTAATATGATTGCCAGTAAATGAAAGTACGAATCGAAAATGCGTAACTTTTGATACAATTGACTAAATAGTTTGAACGAGTCCACTATAAATATCTGGAACACCCACTGAATGATCAATGGGACCAATCTTAATACATCAAATAATGTTGGAGACAGCACGAATTCGCTTGTTTCAAATGCAGGATATCTCCTGCAACCACGATTTCAATCTCGACATATGTACATATGTGAGTTTTGCATTGCTACATATTCTTTGTACTTCTTTTCGGTGTTGAAACATAGGGGCTTACTTACGTCACGACAAAGAAACTAGACGCTTTTGAAACGTATGATATCGAAAAATGTTGCGAGTTTCACGGGTTGATCAAGTTCGTAATGATGACATCTTCAAACTGTTGCGAGTTTCACGGGTTGATCATGTTCGTAATGATGACATCTTCTAACTGGTTCTTATTAAACTTCAAAGTTAGGGAATTAATCCTCCATCTAATGTATTGTATGATTTGTATGTATCTTTAAATAACATTTAATTAAAATCGATTTTCGAAATCGATTTTTGAAAATCCAATTATCGAATACCCCATCCCTAGCCAATGCAGACTATCGTAGTGACTTTTGACAAACGTCACCAAATATTATTTGATTTTTGCTAATTTGTGACAAGATGTATTAATTTGTCATTATTGATAGTTTTATGTAATGCATTTACCTAAATAACTTGCTATTTATTAGAATCGAGGCTTATATTAAAGTTGATAAAATAATTAAAATTACTGAACATCGTAACAAGGTTGTTTTGGGGCAAATTTGTGAGTTGTCATACGGTTTATCCTAGATTTTCCGAACTATAAACCTCTTTTAGCAAAGGACCAAGACACTCAGCACTGATCACGCGATGAAGAAGAAGATATAATAAATAGAAAAGACAATTATGTATGGGTGGATGTGGAAAATGACTAATAGAAACCAAATAAACGCTATAGAAATTCGTACATTGGGAAGAATACATGAGGTAATAGTGTATAGCAGAATACGAAATGAAATTATTAGGGATGAATGTAAACTTAAGGTTACGTTGAGTGTTGAGTAAGATGAACAAGAGCATGCTGAAATGGGTTGGGCATGTGGAACGAATGGTTAAACAATGTGTTTGCAGAGAAGCAAACTGTTTATAATAAAATATTTAATACGCAAGCAAAACGTGGTAAAAAGTGATAGGAGGATGATAAATGCGTAGAAATTATAGCATTGTGTTTAATGCGTGGAAAAACAATGTATGGTTAAATAAGAAATGAGAATATTAAAAAGTAATGCAAATTGAATGGAGATGTACAATAGTATTTAAGACGAAGAAAGGGTATTGAAACGGTTTAGCCTCGCAGAAAGGCGACTCGACGGAGATTTTCTAAAATATTGGATGGAAGAAATTCCTGTAAAGCAAAAAGCCCGCCAAATGTACCATATATACAAAGATAGAGAAACATCTATAAGAGTCGTATCGAAAGCATGAAAAGTTTAGGAAGACCTAGAAAAACATGTTATGACCAAATGAATCAAATTCTAAAAAAATCGATTAGTGAAAATCCTTTTTAAGAAGAGAAAATTAATGACGAGTTATATGGGATTGGCAGAAACTGTATGCCAGGATAAAACGAAGTGAAGATCTGTTCTCTCTGCCTAGCCCTATAGGGACAGCGTCATGATGATGATGATAATTGGCACTAGCGATGATATGGGTATTTCGACTAATTACAGAGTAAAATATATGCCATCTCGCTTTGAAATCAAATTTTAACTAAAATATTATATTTTATTTCAGATTTGTTGACTTTTTTCAATTGGGTTTAACCACGGTCAATGTTTAGACCAAGTTCAATGTTCGTATCTTTATTTAACTGTCGTATTAATTTCACGCTCTGACTCGAGAATGACGTTTGCATTTTGTCCGAAACGTGTCCAACATCTTTTTGTTACGCTCGGTTACCAAGTTTACAATCAAATAAATTGAAACATTTCAAGATGTTTTGTTGTAACAACGACAAAACATGTTGATGCAACTGGTCTAAATGTTAAAGCTTCCATTTTAACTGTTGTTCCTTCGTAAGGGGTTCTCTCTCAAAGTCGGATGTTCAGATTTCTCGCAAACAATATAGGGAAAGGATCCCTGTGAACTCAACAACATCTACATCCACCAAATCAGATATGGCGTTACCCAACTATTGCATTCTCGTGATAAATTTATGTTATAGATACGAGTAACTGTCGTTAAATTGCTATTGATGTATTATAACTATAAACGGTTCCGCGTGTGTTTAGCAGGAGTGTGGAAACCAATTTGAGTCAATATATCGGAGCTATCAACGATAGTGTGAACAATCTTCTTAAGAAACATGAAATCGAATACAGTTAAACCTCGGGTCACGAACAAATCGGCTTACGAACAAATTTTGACTCGACCTGCGTACAATGCCTCGGCTCACGAATTAGTTGTAACGGCGCATTACGCAATTACGCATTGGTTGTTCTCAGGTGCGCGCGTTGTGAACATTGTTTGTCGTTGTTCTTGATACATTTTTTTGCTTGTTATATATATATAATATACAGTATATATAAAATATATTTTGCATTAAATTAACCCACATTATGGCTCCCATGAAAATTTATTTCGGTTTGCGAACATTTCGGCTCGCGAACAGAATCAAAGAACGAATTAAGTTCGTAACCTGAGGTACCACTGTATATCCTTATTTTAGAAAGTATAAGAAAGCGGGTATAATTCGATAAGAGAAAACGAAGAATCATGTCAGGGGAGGATGTTTAATTCGATAAGAGTAGACGAAGAATCATGTCAGGGGGGGGATGTTTAATTCGATAAGAGTAAACGAAGAAGCATGTCAGGGGAGGATGTTTAATTCGATAAGAGTAGACGAAGAATCATGTCAAGGGAGGATGTTTAATTCGATAAGAGTAAACGAAGAAGCATGTCAGGGGAGGATGTTTAATTCGATAAGAGTAGACGAAGAATCATGTCAAGGGAGGATGTTTAATTCGATAAGAGTAAACGAAGAAGCATGTCAGGGGAGGATGTTTAATTCGATAAGAGTAGACGAAGAATCATGTCAAGGGAGGATGTTTAATTCGATAAGAGTAAACGAAGAAGCATGTCAGGGGAGAATGTTTAATTCGATAAGAGTAGACGATGAAGCATGTCAGGGGAGGATGTTTAATTTTGAAAAAATAAAATACTAATGAACAATAAAAAAACCCTTTATTCAATAATACAATAAACCTAATATTAAACTAAGTCATGATAAATTATGCTTTGAGTTTGCCTTCTTTGAATTTCTCGGCGATGACGAGGAACATCCCAATAGCTTCTTTGTTGCCTTCAATCTTCAGCTTGTTCTGTTTGGTGGCCTCCTCTTTGGTCATCATTTTGGCTCCGAAAAGGAAGAGGGCTTCATCATCGATGGTGATGGTCACATCAAATGCGCCTGTTGAGGGTCCATCGTAGGCTTTCAATTCCTTCAGATCCAGAGCTGGGGAAAAGGTAAATAGTGAGAATGGATAAGTAAATTCAGGTTTTGCAGAAAATGTTTTTAACCTTTCCCTTCCTGTGCTAAAAAAATCCGAACGTTCCGGTGCTGCGTATTCAATTCACACCAATACACATGTAAAAATGAGCGATTTAAAATCGAAAAAATAAGAATATTCATAACAAATAAATTAATTAAATTTGAAGTCAAAATTGATAATAATTTAAATTTAATTGCTGAAAACATGAAAAAAAACGTTGGCAGACGTTCACAAAACGAGCGAAGAGAACACCTCAAATTGATGCTTGAAAGCTACTGAAGCGAGAGAACTGATATTCTATTTCTTGCGTTCCCATATACCAAAGTAGACTGAGAGTGAGATGTGAATAGCGTGGTTCATTCACCTGTAGCGGTTTTTTTAGAATGAATTTACCTACGTCACACACTGGCACACGTTTGATTGCATTGGTGAATTTATTCCCGATTTTCACAAAATATCTCTGATGTGGCCGATAAGTGCTAATTATTATTAATATTATTTTTTTCATTCAATGCGTAAACATATTACGGAGGAATACCTACAATCTGAACCCAGTATTTATTATATTTATAGAGATATTAAAGTTTTTAGAAGCAATGTGTCCTATAGTTCGGAAATTCTAGGATGAGTCCTGTGACAGCTCACAAATTTGCCACTATACAGCCTTATGTAATGTATTTACCTAAATAACTTGCTATTTATTAGAATTGAGGCTTATGTTAAAGTTGATAAAATAATTAAAATTACTGAACATCGTTACACGGTTGTATTGGGGCAAATTTGTGAGCTGTCACAGGACTCATCCTAGAATTTCCGAACTATAATTACACATCACAGGGAAGGAAGGGTTAAAATCATCTTGTGTACAACATTCTAGAGAGGACGGGTAATTTTTTAAAATCTGATTTTATCCTAGGTGTGTTAATCTGTTGACGTCTTCCTTGATCTAATTGGTAAGACGCTTAATGAAGACCCTTGTGATTTCAGGTTCATTTCCCAATAGTATCCGAAAAAAGGAAAAATATACATATCATGTGTATGTATATTTTTTTAATAAAAAAATAATTATACAACAATTTTGGAGTTAAGTAATTGGGGAGAAATTGATTTATAAAATTATGGAGTTAAGTAATTGGGGAAAAATTGAGTAATAAAATTTTGGAGTTAAGTAATTGGGAAGAAATTGATTAATAAAATTTTGGAGTTAAGTAATTGGGGAAAAATTGATTAATAAAATTTTGGAGATAAGTTATTGGGGAGAAATTGATTTATAAAATTTTGGAGATAAGTTATTGGGGAGAAATTGATTAATAAAATTTAGGAGTTAAGTAATTGGGGATAAATTGATTAATAAATTAATGCTTGTTTAAATCGTATGGAAATGACAGTTTTATTCAGTATGTAGTGTGATTTGTACAATACAGAATGTGGCCTTATCAATGAATCCATCGCTGTAATCATATGTAACAGTCACTGTGACGATTCAATTGATTGAACTAGATAAAGTTAGCCCAATACATTAGCACATCGTTTCTCAACATGTATTGCAGATAAAAAAAAGTCATTTTTATTAACATTTTTCAAGTGTCGTAAATTTGCCAGCAAGTTGTCAATAATTATTGATTTATTCCTTCCAAATTTTCAATTCATATCCAATTTTCGAAACGGATTTAGAATATTGTTTTAGAATTATACATTTTTTGTTGGATTCTGTCGATAAGATAGGTGACCCTTATGATCGTTTTATGGACTAACAAAATAACATAAGCATCTATCTATAACAAAATAGGATAAGCATCTATCTATAACAAAATAGGATAAGCATCTGTCTATAACCAAATAGGATAAGCATCTATATATAACCAAATAGCATAATCATCTATCTATAACCAAATAGGAAAAGCATCTATATATAACCAAATATCATAAGCATCTATCTATAACCAAATAGGAAAAGCATCTATATATAACCAAATAGCATAAGCATCTAACTATAACCAAATAGGAAAAGCATCTATATATAACAAAATAGGATAAGCATCTATCTATAACAAAATAGGATAAGCATCTATCTATAACAAAATAGGATAAGTATATATCTACTCGTATAACAAAATAGGATAAACATCTATCTATAACAAAATAGGATAAGTATATATCTACTCGTATAACAAAATAGGATAAACATCTATCTATAACAAAATAGGATAATCATCTATCTATAACAAAATAGGATAAGTATATATCTACTCGTATAACAAAATAGGATAAACATCTATCTATAACAAAATAGGATAAGCATCTATCTATAACAAAATAGGATAAGCATCTATCTATAACAAAATAGGATAAGCATCTATCTATAACAAAATAGGATAAGTATATATCTACTCGTATAACAAAATAGGATAAACATCTATCTATAACAAAATAGGATAAGTATATATCTACTCGTATAACAAAATAGGATAAACATCTATCTATAACAAAATAGGATAAGCATCTATCTATAACAAAATAGGATAAGCATCTATCTATAACAAAATAGGATAAACATCTATCTATAACAAAATAGGATAATCATCTATCTATAACAAAATAGGATAAGTATATATCTACTCGTATAACAAAATAGGATAAACATCTATCTATAACAAAATAGGATAAGCATCTATCTATAACAAAATAGCATAAGCATCTATCTATAACAAAATAGGATAAACATCTATCTATAACAAAATAGGATAAGCATCTATCTATAACAAAATAGGATAAGCATCTATCTATAACAAAATAGGATAAGTATATATCTACTCGTATAACAAAATAGGATAAACATCTATCTATAACAAAATAGGATAAGCATCTATCTATAACAAAATAGGATAAGCATCTATCTATAACAAAATAGGATAAGCATCTATCTATAACAAAATAGGATAAGCATCTATCTATAACAAAATAGGATAAGCATCTATCTATAACCAAATAGGAAAAGCATCTATATATAACAAAATAGGATAAGCATCTATCTATAACAAAATAGGATAAGCATCTATCTATAACCAAATAGGATAAGCATCTATATATAACAAAATAGGATAAGCATCTATCTATAACAAAATAGGACAAACATCTATCTATAACAAAATAGGATAAGCATCTCTCTATAACAAAATAGGATAAGTATATATCTACTCGTATAACAAAATAGGATAAACATCTATCTATAACAAAATAGGATAAGCATCTATCTATAACCAAATAGGATAAGCATCTATATATAACAAAATAGGATAAGCATCTATCTATAACAAAATAGAATAAGCATCTATCTATAACAAAATAAGATAAGTATCTATCTACTCGTATAACAAAATAGGATAAACATCTATCTATAACCAAATAGGATAAGCATCTATCTATAACAAAATAAGATAAGTATCTATCTACTCGTATAACAAAATAGGATAAACATCTATCTATAACCAAATAGAATAAGCATCTATCTATAACAAAATAGGATAAGCATCTATCTATAGCAAAATAGGTTAAGCACCTATCTATAGCAAAATAGAATAAGCATCTGTCTATAACAAAATAGGATAAACATACTCGTATATCTATAACGAAATAGGATAAGCTTCTATACGAGTATACAACAAAAAACTCCAGGCTGAATGATACGCCATTGTTTTTAATACAATTTTATTAAGTTCCCAAAGGAATACTCACTGTATTCCTGAACGGTCTTCCCGTCCTGAGTGATTTTGATGAGAAACACGAAGAGTGTCTTCCTGGGAACGGTGGGGTCTGCAGCGGCGACGACATCCTTGATCTTCTGGATGATTGGGGCGCACTTGAGGGGCATCTTGAATTATTTTTTATTTGTCTTCTCTGAAAGTAAAATATTTAAATGAATTAATAAACAGTTTCTAAAGCAGGCATGATTAGACTGCGACTCGAGATATAAAATAACAATAAAACATAGTTGTTTAATAATAGTGACACCCTTTAGATTTTAAATACGAAGAAAACTTACATCAAAATTTGAAAAATCTTATTCAATCTTGACCCGAATGTTAAGTTTATTTAATGCGGGACACAAGTGATACATGGTTTGCTCTTATATAGGGCAAGACAAACTTGTAACAATACTCTACAAAATATATTCAGAGCATTGTGACACAGAGTATTGTCAATATAGTGAATACAAAATGTACCCACATATCAACACCGAAATTACAGTAATTTTAAGTTAAAATATATATACACAAATATCAAAAAGAAAGTACAACATAATGTATATTTATTTTTACGTGTAAATTGTATCCAAAATTATATAATACTAATATATAATGTATGTAATATAACACAAATAATATGGTTTTAGATTATAGAAGATGAAGCATAATAAATTACCCCATAAGATTTTCTTATAACTATTTAACAATTTTTTTATTTGCAGATAATTAAAGGTTAACTCAAAAAGTTTAATAATGGTAAGGTATACACCCCAATAGTAAACCCAAATAATCTTGCTGCATACAAAAATAAAATTCGATAATTCCTACGCAAAGAGAATTTCTATTGCAATATGTTAAACACACATCACCAACTATAACATCAAACACACTTCACCAACTATAACATCAAACACACATCACCAACTATAACATCAAACACACATCACCAACTATAACATGAAACACACATCACCAACTATAACAACAAACACACATCACCAACTATAACATGAAACACACATCATCAACTATAACATCAAACACACATCACCAACTATAACATCAAACACACACCACCAACTATAACATGAAACACACATCACCAACTATAACATCAAACACACTTCACCAACTATAACATCAAACACACACCACCAACTATAAAATCAAACACACACCACCAATTATAACATCAAACACACACCACCAACTATAACATCAAACACACACCACCAACTATAACATGAAACACACACCACCAACTACGAGTATAACATCAAATCAGTTTCTAGCTGCTCATTTAGGGAAATCAGGTTTGACAAGAGATAGGGCATATACTATAAATGAAGATCTCTGTATGTATCTAATGTATGATTACTGAAGATAAATAGGTTTTTTTTTGTTTACATTGAGTATGACGATTAGATCACATTAGCTGATTGGGTTCATAAATAAAATTGATGGTTCTGTAAAACAGAAAACCCTAGTAACATACACATGAAACCGATGCACCCATCAAGACAGACGCCGTAATTGTTTGATAAATTTGTGGACTGTGGTTAGGATATTTCAATAGAAATGTTCTTTGCGTAGTATTTATTAATCTATTATTCTTGGCGTACAGCAAGATGGTTTGAGCTATTTGTTGTTGTGTGTTGCTTTATTTTTAATAATCTACAGATAACAGATATCTAAGTTCCATTTAAAAGATATAACAATGAAGTACACCAAGGGCCGACTTAGGTCTCGTAACTTTTGTTAAATGTAACATAGTTATGATGAGGTCTCATAACTTTGTACATAGTTATAATTTGGTTTCACAAATTGTTGAGAATTTATGATGGAGGTATTAAATCGGCAATTGATAAAAAACATTAACCTATATTTTCATGTTGATATGACACGACAAACGAAAGTCAATAGACCCAAACATACAAATTAAGTGTCTATTTTAAATTATTACATTTTTTGTTTGCCTTTATTTTTATATATTACGTGTACATACAATTACTTATATAAATCAATAAACTTTGATATGTTTTATGCACTAATATTAATGACTTTGGTAGACTTTATGCATCAAAATAAATAACTTAATATACGTAATTCACCAATACTAATTACTTTAGTAGACTTAATGGACCAACATGCGTAACTTTATAGACTTGATTCACTAATATTAATGACTTTGGTAGACTTTATGCATCAAAATAAATAACTTAATATACGTAATTCACCAATACTAATGATTTTAGTAGACTTTGTGGACCAACATGCTTAACTTTATAGATTTGATTCACTAATATTAATGACTTTGGTAGACTTTATGCATCAAAATAAATAACTTGATATACGTAATTCACCAATACTAATGATTTTAGTAGACTTAATGGACCAACATGCGTAACTTTATAGACTTGATTCACTAATATTAATGACTTTGGTAGACTTTATGCACCAAACTAAATAACTTAATATACGTAATTCACCAATACTAATGCTTTTAGTAGACTTTATGGACCAACATGCGTAACTTTATAGACTTGATTCACTAATATTAATGACTTAGGTAGACTTTATGCATCATAAATAACTTAACATACGTAATTCACCAATACTAATGATTTTAGTAGACTTTGTGGACCAACATGCGTAACTTTATAGATTTGATTCACTAATATTAATGAATTTGGTAGACTTTATGCATCAAAATAAATAACTTAATATATAATACTATACGTAATTCACCAATACTAATGCTTTAAGTAGACTTTATGGACCAACATGCGTAACTTTATAGACTTGATTCACTAATATTAATGACTTTGGTAGACTAAGTTAAAATATGAATAACTTAAAGATTTAATTCGCCAATATTATTATTTTTTTTACCAGGCTAGTTCATTGCCATGTAACAATCTCTTCCAACCAACCAGAAATATGTTTTTATAGGCCCTAAATGTTAACCAGACTCGAATCCTATTTAAAAAATCTGGGTTCCAGCGGGGATCGAAACCCGCAACCTCCGGATCGGCAGACAAGTGTCTTACCAAGTTTATTAATGGCTTTAATAAACTTTATACACGAAAAATAATTATTTTGATAGACTTTATAAACTAATATTTCTCGTAAATATGATTTGCTTGTAATGTTAATTAATAAATAAAAAATAATCAAACCAAATGGGGTGATTCATTATGCCACACCCTATATAAATATATTTTTTATATTTCTATCAAGGGTCTTAAGTTATTTGTGAAAAACTATAAAATCGGGAAAGAATTGTAAAAAAAAATTGTTAATAAAAAAATGAAATTAACTTCAAAATCGATAACGTAATGAATATTTTTTTTGTCGAATCGAATTTATAAAATTTATCATACTGTTTGACAAACCATTAAAAATAACCATAAAATACCCATAAACCATAAAGTAAATATAATCAGTAAGAAAATGATAAACGCTCGAAAAATTTAAAATATTTGATTAATCTTAAAAAAACTAAATAAAATTTATTTTATAAACCTACAAAGAATAAATGAAAAAATTATAAACTTTCAAAAAGTAAATTTAATAAATAAAAATAAATTTGATTAACTTGAAAAGAACAAATATGTTTTGAGCCTTTGGCGGTCATTCACATCAGTTGTAATAGGTATTTCAGAGGGTTGTGCCGCGTGGTTTGACTTATAATGCCGAAGTTACGAAAACATTGCTGTTTTCATCTTCAAGGCCTGTTTGTGGTATAGTTAAGTTAATTACAAATAAGCCCTGAAGATAAAAACTACGGCATTTTTAGAAACATCATTATATAAATAGTACGGCGGTTGTCGTCAAAGAAAGAGTACGAGAATTGAATTTTGAATGCTAGAGAGCGAGAGAGGAATACTTAGATTATCTGCGAAAGTAATTCGAAATTTGAATCTCGGTGGGTCCGTGATACTGAACGAATTTTAAATACCTAGCTAACAATTTTTGAACCGGTGTAAAAGGAGACGATGTATAAATTATATATAAACAAATTTTACATTTATGAATATATATTTTCATAAATGTAGAATTTGTTTTACTTCCGTGAATATTTCACGGGTCGCAACTAGTTCGCATTATAAGACAAACCACGTGCTACAACACTCCAATATACCTTTCAAAGAACAATGTTTAAAAAAATCAAATTAATAAAACTTCTAAGAATAAATTTAATAAAATTTTCAGTACTTGAAGTGTATTACATAAAATAATTGTTTTATTGTAGTGTAATACACTTTCGTTGTATACAATACAACCTAGTGGGCTTATTTCCACGTGGCAATCTTTTCCTCCCAACCAGAAATATGTTGAGAACATTTTAAGTGAAAACCAAACTTAAATGTTTTTTTTTTTAAATACTATATATGAATTCCAACGGGAAACGGACCCACAACGTAGGGGCTGTAAGGCAGACATTTTACCAACTTGACTACCGAGGTCGTCAGATTAACCACACTTGATTTTAAAATCATTATTAAATGAATAAACAGAATGTGACGACCTCTCTGGACTATTGGTAAGATATCTGCCTGCCAACGCGGAAGTCGTGAATTCAATTCCTGTTGGCTCCCAATTTTTTTTTTTTAAAATGATCCCGTTTGGTTTTCACTTAAGACTTGTTAAAAACTTTTCTGGTTAGCTGGAAGAGACTGCGACACGGCAATAAGCCCGCCAGGTTGTACTATATATAACGAAAGTGTAATACAATAAAATACAATAATTTTAGTAAATTATTCAAAATATAATAATTTTAATTCATTATTTAATACAATTTTTAAAAAGAGTAGAAAAATAGTGATTTATTATATTGATCAATGATAAATATCTGGATTTATTATATTTAATGTTATAAGATTTTTTTAAAAGTTAATTAAATTTCTAACTTACCGCTTGCAAAATCAAAACCAGAATGATAAAATAAATCTGTCCTTAACGTCTATTAAACCTTCCTCTTATCACCATGAATCCTGTTTAATCTTGATAGTATCACTATCACCAGGTCTGGTTTCAGGTCAGAATAAGAAGTGTACTACAACAGAGATAATACATATATACTCGTAATTCAGAATCATCATCCTATCGTGTAGCACATGACTGAGCATCGTGACTACCATGACAGCCTCTGACGAGTCCTCTCCATCCATTCCTGCACTCCGCTGCTCGAAGGATAGTTGTTAATGGTAGTTCAGTTGCGTCTCTCACTTGGCCAGTCCAACGTATTATAACTCTTCCTCTTGTGCGTCGTCTTCCACGCTTCTAGTAACCACAAACCTCTCCAAACTGTCTCCTTAATCACGAGCAATGTGGCCAAAAAATCGGAGTACTCGCCGAAGGCATATTATAATTCAAAATATTTAACGACAAATTACTTTGTTATTCCACTAATTATATCAATCCCCGCTACACGTGTTTCAACCTTATATGCCGAGGTTCTCTTCAGGTGAACTGATTCCGGGTTGTTATGATAGCAGAGTTTATACATAAGACTGGTGTCATATTACTTTACCATAGACCACCCTCTTCAAAAGTATGTGTGGTATATTTACCGTAAATTTTCAATTTGAATAAATTTATTGAAATATGTTATACTAATACGAGTATTTCGTAGAATTTGACAATACATAAGGGGAAACCTTATGCAATATTTGGTTCATTATATATATGATGAACAACTTTGCTACCCCAAAACCAATAAACGTAGATAGAGAGCCGCTAGAACTTGTCCAGGAATATGTGTATCTGGGCCAACTTATTTCCTTTGTAGGTGGCATATCGGAGGATATAGCACGAAGGATAAAACTAGCGTGGAGCTCATTTGGACGTTTGAACAACATCTTCAAAAGTATCTCCCAATATCCTTGAAGCGAAGGGTCTACAACCAGTCTATTCTCCCAGTACTTACTTATGGCTGCGAGACATGGACGCTCACAGTAAAGAGCACACAAAAGCTCCAGACCGCACAAAGGGGCATGGAGAGATGCATGTTGGGATATACTAAAAGAGACCGTAAACGAAAAACCTGGATTCGCAATATAACAAAGGTAGAAGACGTTATAAAGTTGTGCAAAAGAATGAAGCGGCAATGGGCAGGACACATAGCCAGAATGTCAGACTCCCGATGGACATCCGAAATAATTCAATTGTACCCAAGAGGCATAAAGAGGCCCAGAAGAAGACCGAAGGTACGCTGGAGGGATGAAATCTGGAAGCACGGCAGCATCACATGGCATTATCGAGCAAAAAACTGAACTACGAGTATTTGGAGTCAACTTGGAGAGACCTTCATCCAGTAGTGGATCGACCCTGGTTGACAATGATGATGATGATATACATATATTTTTGCTTATGGTTTTGTGTATCTCTAATGTTTCTAAATTCATTGTTTAATATAATGTTTGTGACGTGTGTAAAACTTTAACCTTTCTCTTTATGAAATTATAATTTATCTCTATTATATGGTTTGCGAATTCTGAAATATTATTAGATATACATGATTTATGTTCTAGTATTATTGTACCTAAGTTAACCTTTCCCTTCCTGTGCTAAAAAAAAAATCCACCCGTTCCAGTGCTGTGTATTCAATACACATGTAAAAATGAGCGATTTAAAGTCGGAAAAATAAGAATATTCATAGCCAATCGCTTAAATTAATTAAATTTGAAGTCAAAAGTGATAATAATTGAAATTTAATTGCTGAAAACATGAAAAAAAAAAAAACATCGGACGACGTTCACAAAACGGGCGAAGTGACCACCTCGAACGAAAGCCGACTGGCTACTAGCGAGAGAAGCGAGCGAACTGAGATTCTATTTCTTGCGTTGCCATATACCGAAGTAGAGTGAGAGTGATACGTGAATAGCGTCGCTTCCTCACCCATAGTGGTTTTTTCGAATGAATATACCTACGTCACACACTGGCACACGTTTGATTGTATTGGTGAATTTATTCCCGATTTTCACAAAATATCTCTGATATGGCCGATAAGTGCTAATTATTATTAATATTATTTTTTCATTCAATGCGTAAATGTATTACGGAGGAATACCTAAAATCTGAACCCAGTATTTATTATATTTATAGAGATAATAAAGTTTTTAAAAGCAATGTGTACTAGTTACACATCACCGGACAGAAGGGTCAAAGCCGAAACCATTGATAAATCATGTGTATGTAATTAATTTATTAGAGACGTCATTGTCCCCATTTATTATTTATTTATTTAATTATTTCATGTAAATACATCTGGCATATTTATTGCTAGGGTTGTTCAATATTTATATAACATAGATTCATATGTGAAGGACTATAGAGGTCAATTAGTAGTATACAAATGTTGAATGGGAACGTATGCAGATGACATGGCAGTGTTGGGGGAGAGTGAAGATGAATTGCAGAATTTGATAAATAAATTGTATGAAAGGTGCGAAGAGAATTGGGAAGGTATGAAATATGTTATGCATGATCGTTGCAATATCCAAAGTAATCGTGATAGAAAAGTGTGAAAGGAAAAGTAAATGCGACATATGGGTGAGAAATGAAAAATTGGATATACTTGAGGAATTCTGCTATTTGGATCGTTTTTTTTTTCACAGATGATGGAAGAGTTAAGAGATAGCAAACAAAATCACTGGGGCACTCAAACATGTATACTCGAATAGTACAAAATAGTATTATTGTGCCAACTTTGATACATGGGAGCAAAATGTGGACGTGGAAAAAGATTCAGAGGAACCGAATAAATGTTGTAGAAATGTGTGCATTGAGAAGAATACATGGAATGACAATGTATGACAGAATACAGAATGAAGTGATAAGGGATGGATGTGAACTTAAGGTTGGTGTGTCAAGTAAGATGAAAAAGAGTACGTTGAGATGGTTTGGACATGTGGAACGAAAAATGAAAAAATATTACTAAAAGATCTATGTAATGCAAATGTGAGTGGAAGGCGTTTAAGAGGAAGGCCAAGAAAGGTATAATTGGATCAAGTAAATGATATTTTGAAAGAAGGAAGCATAGATAGTCAGAGAAATCGTAGAAGCTGTATGCGAAGGTCTATGGATGTAGAATGGGCTAAGGATGTGTGTCAAGATATGATGGCACTCTATCCTATCTGCCTCCCCCGACAGGGAAATGGCTTAATGGTATATATGTATGAATGCATTTATTGCCTTAAAGCAGTTTCTTCAAATCAACGACATTTAAAAAAAATAATATCGGTATTCATGATAGTATCTTAAAAATAGTTTTATATTTATCAAATTCCGGTGCCATGTTTCATCGGAATTATGTAAAGTCTATTAATCCAAATGAAATAATAATTAAAAATTCCGGTGCCATGTTTCATCGGAATTATGTATAGTCTATTCATCCAAAAGAAATAATAATTACAAATTCCGGTGCCATGTTTCATCGGAATTATGTTTAGTCTATTAATCCAAAGGAAATAATAATTACAAATTCCGGTGCCATGTTTCATCGGAATTATGTATAGTCTATTAATCTAAAGGAAATAATAATTACAAATTCCGGTGCCATGTTTCATCGGAATTATGTTTAGTCTATTAATCCAAAGGAAATAATAATTACAAATTCCGGTGCCATGTTTCATCGGAATTATGTATAGTCTATTAATCTAAAGGAAATAATAATTACAAATTCCGGTGCCATGTTTCATCGGAATTATGTATAGTCTATTAATCCAAAGGAAATAATAATTACAAATTCCGGTGCCATGTTTCATCGGAATTATGTATAGTCTATTAATTCCGGTGCCATGTTTCATCGGAATTATGTATAGTCTATTAATCCAAAGGAAATAATAATTACAAATTTCGGTGCCATGTTTTATCGGAATTATGTATAGTCTATTAATTCCGGTGCCATGTTTCATCGGAATTATGTATAGTCTATTAATCCAAAGGAAATAATAATTACAAATTCCGGTGCCATGTTTCATCGGAATTATGTATAGTCTATTAATCCAAAGGAAATAATAATTACAAATTCCGGTGCCATGTTTCATCGGAATTATGTATAGTCTATTAATTCCGGTGCCATGTTTCATCGGAATTATGTATAGTCTATTAATTCAAAGGAAATAATAATTACTAATGAAACTTTTTGATCTGACATGGGTGAAACCTTTGAAATATGAAACCAGTTGGAGCAAACCATTGCTCTTAAAAAATACGGGGGTTTTCACTTGAAGAGAGCCTCGAGAAAATGTGTAGAAACACGTGTCGTGGGAATTAATGTAATTACCGGGATAATAAAGTAGTCACATTTTTTTCAATTCAAGTATTTTATTTAAAGATATTTAAAAATCACAAGTAAAAAATCTGTTTTGAAATTTATCGCGGCCCCATAAGTCATTAAGGCTGGCTCTGATCAGTAAAAAAACCACCGCCAATCAATCAATTGTGCTGCAATCGATTTAAAAATCAGCAATGGAAAAAATTTGGAAGATTTTGTAAAACTTAGATAAATTATGAGCTACATAATCATAAATTTGAATAAGACTTCCTAAAAAGAGTTGTCTTCAAGTGTTTCCTAAAGCTGCATACGCCACCCATTCATTTAATACGTAGAGGCAGACCATTCTACGCAAAATCAACCCTTTCGCAACACTTGAGAAAGTGTAGAATTTTTAGAAGTAGACTTATATGATACTATTTATGACAAACATAATTTGTGACCTTAGCAAGTGCGCTGAAAATTTGTGAGCTTAGCAAGGGCGCTGAAAATTTGTGAGCTTAACTAGTGCGTTGAAAATAGACTAAACTTGAAATTTATATATCAGTCTATTCGATAAATTAATTTATAAGAGTTTTTATTTTTTTTATTGAAAGATATCGACGTACAAATTTTAACTCTCTTCGATCTTAGAAGTCCGATCATACTATCGCTATTGTATAATATTCTTAACTGTCCCGCCACCCCCTCTAATACGCCGAAAATATTCAGCGTATTTCCGATCATGCACTTACGCTACGCTCAAACAAAGATTCTTTATTGGTTTACCTAATTCATCGCTCTACTTTTACTGTCCATGCAGTGAGACTCTGGAACCAGTTACAAACAAATGTTAGACTCGTTCCGTAATTGGCATATGTTAAAAACGACTGAAAAAACTCTTAATTTCAAGTCGATAGTATAACGCGTTTCATTCCTGATATTTCTTTCCTTTTCCTTTGATTGATGATATCTCACTTTTATTTTTAATATGTATATTGTTCATATTATTTTACAAAGGGGAAAAATCATTTGAATATTATTTGTCTGGTTAGTTGGGAGAGATTGTTACCTGTTATTAAGCCTCCCAGATGATTTTAGAATGAATTGCTAAATAAATAAATTAGTCCGGAGAACCTGTGTAACATATTTATATATCGAAAGATATATACATATGGTAATTTACTATCGACATAGACATCAAGAAATTTAATGTATTTTTTTTAAATACTGATAACGAATTCCCAGTAAGAAGGTCTTGTCTACGCGATGAAGGCATCATAAAGCATTGGTTTCCTAAGAAAGTGGTGTCGTTATATATCGCACGTAACGAAACATTGTCTATGCAAACCATATGGCGTGGTTTCCTAGAGAGCGTTGGTTGTGTCGTTATATAGCGCACGTAACAAAACATTGTCTATACAAACCAATGGCGTTGGTTTCCTAGAGTGCGTTTGTTGTGAGTGTAATGTCAAATAGCAATGCTGCCATTTGCGTGACGGCCGTGATAGCGGAGCAAACAGTCGTGGAACGATTTTTCCCGTGTAACGGACACAATTTTAAAATAAAAAATGAGTGCAAACGTAATTTGGACCAGCAAAAATTAGGAAAAATTGATTGATTTTGTAAGAAATAATGAAGCTTTATATAATGTGAAGAGCAAATACTATAGAAAAGTCCAGTTGAAACAATATATTTAGAATCAGATTTGGTTTCTACTGACAGTTGTGGGTTCTCATTTCTGCCGTCTGGCGGCGCGCCAGGCGGATGCGACGCAAACGTAATTTAATTTGGACCAGCGAAAATGACGAAATATTGATTGATTTTGTAAGAAATAATGAAGCTTTATATAATGTGAAGAGCAAATACTATAGAAAAGTCCAGTTGAAACAATATATTTAGAATCAGATTTGATTTCTACTGACAGTTGTGGGTTCTCATTTCTGCCGTCTGGCGGCGCGCCAGGCGGATGCGACGCAAACGTAATTTAATTTGGACCAGCGAAAATGACGAAATATTGATTGATTTTATAAGAAATAATGAAGTTTTATATAATGTGAAGAGCAAATACTATAGAAAAGCCCAGTTTAAACAAAATATGTACCCAAATCATCAAATACCGGCTAATAATTACAACGTAAGTGTTCAAATTAATATCATGTATTAATAAATTACGTATTTTAAGTTCATCTTTAAAATATTAACTCCTAAATCATCAAATACCGGGTAATAATTAACATACAAAGTAATTGTTTGAATTAATGTTATATTTATAAATTATGTATATTTAGTTCATATTTAAAATATCAACTCAGAAATCAAAAGTATCAAAATGTGCTAAGATATAAAAATAACTTTACATTTTTATCGGTTGAGTGGATAAAAAATATAATGGATTTGGAGAATTAAAAATATCGCAATCTTTTTTCACTGTATCTAAGCGCCTTAAGAACGAGATTTCTTCGTATACTGATATCATAAATCGAAGGTTATAGATCACATTTTGAAGTTCATACTTCATTTACGTAAACACCAAAAGGTAGATCCGTGTGTGATAAATACACGTATCTCTAAAAGATTAGTAATCTGAAAATTTTAATATATTATACAATATCTGTTCAATGCGAATGGCGACTGACGGTAAATGAAATACAAGACATTCATTTTTAGTTTACATTACCTTTTATTCAAAATACACTCCGTGTAAATCAATACAATACTGGAAGCGGTTGTAAAATTTTCTGAAGCACTCCTGAAACTCATTATTCGGAATTGCCTTCATAATCGCGGTCGAAGCCTTCTGTATGTCTGAAATCGTGTTGAAACGCTTTCCTTTCATCGCCTATTTCAGTTATAGCCGAAAATCGCATGGAGTCAAATCAAGCGAATACGGGGAAGATCGATACTTTTTGTGGCCAAGAAATCTCGTACAATATTGTTTTGTGCACCGGTGCATTTTCGTGCACGTGCAATTCGAAGAATCCTGACCAATAAACGATTCAAAACACCCAAGTTCACTATCTGACCTTCTGAATTCTTTATTGATAATTCCTTTGGAATCAAAGAAAACGGGGAGCAGAGTATTGATTCGACTCTTTTGCATGCGCCCTTTTTTCGGTTTCGAAGATTGTGGACCCTTCCATTCCGAGCTCTGGCGCTTTGGAAGTGGCTCATACTGAAAGTACCATGTTTCATCACCTGTTACAATGCTTAACATGAAGTCTATCAGCCACTCTTTTTATATATCTGCAGTGCTCTACTCTGCAAACTTTTTGACCGTCAGTCAGTGACATTTCGTTTGCCCAAATTTTCCGTTAAAATGAGAAGGACAGTGGATTTAAGAATTCCAGTGAGCTCTTCGATGAGACTAATAGACGCACACCGATCATTTCGAAGAATTTCAGCCACTTTTTGAACATTTTCTTCTATTCAAACTGTCAATCATGGTCCAGGCCGTTGATCATCTTCAATGCTCTCTCTACCATCATGAAATCTTGCATACCTCTTTAAAGTTCTTACGAATCATTGCTTCACTATCATAAACAGTTTGAATCATTTCAAAAGTTTTTGTGGAACTTTTACTCAATTTAAAACAATACTTAATGCTGGCACGTTGCTCCACTGTTCCTTTTTCGACCGAGACTTTGAAGATACTGTCAATTGTTACGTCATTACGAATGGACCAGCGATGCCAGCGCTTTGAAACTTTTGCAGAAGATAGTCGAAATGTGTCGCTAGTTAACTCATTTATTCGCCCACAGATGCGATGGTGGTTACGCAAAAATGAAAACACTCACCTTTCCCATTGGTCAGATCGTGTATGTACGAGTATGTACGTGTATGTATTCCTGTATATGCAAGAAAAATCAATCTGACATTATACCTGTTTTGAGATTTTTTTAAAATTATACTTTTTTATGTATTTACTATTCACAAGAATATTTTCAATTATTATTTTTTAGTGGAAAGGCTAATAGTTTAAAATAATTAGTTGTAAGAATTGTTATCTAGTTATACGTTGTATGTAGATATTAATATTATGACTAATTTTAAGAAATTAAATATTAAGATTATTTAAAATATAATGAAATGTAGGAAATTAAAACTAAGTTAGTTCTTAATTATAATAAATAAATTATATTATTTAATTTATAGTCAAGGCATTAACATTATGATGGTTTAAAGACAGTGTAATTTGTTTAAACACCGTTTATTTTACTTTATATAACCCTACCGGTTTCAAGGTTTTCACCTCTTTATCAGAGAGCACAAACAAGACTGAAAATGATGTTTGAACTAGTACCGACATACACTTTTCTAATTGGAAAAAATCGGGTTGGTATTGTGGGTGGAAGGAATCAGGAAACAACTCAAAATTGAAGCACTGTTTAGTTCACTTGCAAATACTAAATCGTATATATTTAGCCTAACTATAGTTCGGAAATTCTAGGATGAGTCCTGTGACAGCTCACAAATTTGCCCCAATACAACCTTATGTAATGTATTTACATAAATAACTTGCTATTTATTAGAATTGAGTCTTATATTAAAGTTGATAAAATAATTAAAATTACTGAACATCGTTACAAGGTTGTATTGGGGCAAATTTGTGAGCTGTCACAGGACTCATCCTACATTTTCTAAACTATAGTTCGAAGTCATATGCGATTCACCTTTAGGGATATTCTGAACTAGCTTAATACCCCTGGAGTTAGTTCAGAATACTCCTGAAAATGAGTGGTATGTGGCATAAAACTAGTTGAATTAAATATATATTTTCAAGTGGATTATACAGTGTTTTAATTTTTAATTACACAAAATCTATAGTTCCATCCTCCAGATCACACTCACAGTCGGGATCCTACCCCGATACAATTTATTTTGTTCTTGGGACACCTTTAAAATCCCTCTTACCTTCAGCAATAAAACTTTAAACAAACTTTTGTTATGTTTACTAATTCGAAGTAAAAAGTCTCATTAATTTGCATTTTATAACTCGGAAAACAAATTGTTTTGAGAATAACTGTTTCAGATATAACAGATAGGCTTTGAATTAAGGAATCCATTAGTCACTGATACAATACAATAGTCAAGGGGCTCGACTAGACCCCACCTATTGACAAATATGAATATTATGTCAACCATTTCGATTATCTACTTGTTATCTTCAAATTTTAAATATTAACTCGCAAATAAAAAGTATCAAAATGCGCTGAGATAGTACAATAGTATTTTGGTGCCACTTGGATATACTGGAGTGAAACGTGGACGTAGAAAGGCGCTTAAGAAACGTGGACGTTGAAAGGCACTTAAGAAACGTGGACGTAGAAAGGCACTTAAGAAACGTGGACGTAGAAAGGCACTTAAGAAACGTGGACGTAGAAAGGCACTTAAGAAACGTGGACGTAGAAAGGCACTTAACCTCTCGAGTAGTAAGATATTTTTAAAATTTTAAAACATCGCTTGTTCAGTTAGTATAACATGTAACTAGCCGATAAATGATTTAATTGTGTGGTATCATAAATAGATGTCATTGGTAATCCAAATCGTGACATAATCTGGGAATATTCGAAAAATAATCACTGCGCCCCAACCGCGGGGCCATACGCTATCTGACTCAGTATTTCATGGCCCCACGGTTGGGGCGGTACGCACAGAGAGGTTGAAACGTGGACGTTGAAAGGCACTTAAGAAACGTGGACGTAGAAAGTGCGCTTAAGAAACGTGGACGTAGAAAGGGACTTAAGAAAATCTAGGTACTTAAGAATATCGTAGTTAAGAACAGCTGGTAGTGGTAGTGGATGAAAGCTGGAGAAATACAGTAGATTTGCAGACATTGATGACCAAAGAGGTTTTTTTAGGTTCTGAAGGTTTTATATGGTCCTAGCAACTGTGCAGTTCTGCATATAAAGAGCAAATATGATAATATTATATCTTGAGTGGCGAAGAGGAAATAAGGACGCGCAAGAAATAATACTACTCTGAAATGTTTAATAAAAGTTGACTAATAGATCTGCGGGTGCTTAATGAGATTTTTCAGTTCAGTCCATGCCTACATCTTGATGAGGGGCTGAGGTTACTAAGATCAGAAAGGTAATTCAACGTCAGAAATATCACAAAGCAGCAGCTACAGGTGGAGTATCTTTAGAAATTTTTAAATTTAATGGAGAACCTGTGACTGTCGCTGTTTATGAACACAGAAGCTCGCAGAAGAGCACATGGTCAATGCGGAGGAACAACTTAAGACTGAAATTAGAGTGCTGAAGGAATCCTCGACTACGAGGCCCAGCAACGACGACGACGAGAATATTAAGTGGATCTTTAAAATTTATAATTTATTTTTATCAAACACTGTTTATTCCACTTTTTGTGATGGTATAACCCTACCGGTTTCAAGGCTTTCACCTCATCTTCAGGGGAGCGCAAACAAGACTAAATGCTGTTCGAACTGGTACCGATATATACGCTTCAACGGTTGGGGGCTGAGGGATGAGGGAGGCATGGGACAATTTCGGCCAAAAGCGGAGAGATTTTTGGGAAATAACTGTTCAACAGATGTTCGGATCTTTAAAATTAAATTGGTCATTTTTTGTCAGTTTCATTTCAGTGACACCTTCGGCTTGTGAACTATTACACCTTTCTAGTTACCACTATGTATGCAGACATAACTCAACTCATCAGCTTGTGTATATCCGATCTTCCAGATGACCATCTGATCATCCAGATAAAATATTATAGCTAGCCACTGTATACGGAGGATACTCAACTTTATTATTCTTTCAGCCTGCCTCAACATAAATAATTTCTTGAGGGGGTATAGATATGGTCTAAGAAGCATACACTTCTCTTGTATATATATGTATGTTTATATGACGTTAATATGAGACGATTTCTGTGGCCTAGTTAATAAGACGCTTATCTCCCGGGAGTTGCTGGTTCTACCCCTATTGGAACCCAGATTTTATTAAAAAAAATAATTCCAGTCTGGTTTTCACTTAAGGTCTCTTGAACATCTTTCTGGTTGGTAAGAGATATTGCCACATGGCAATAAACACGCCAGGTTGTATTTATTTATTTCAAACTTTTATTGCAATACAATCTGGCGGGCGTATTGCCAGCCGGCAATCTCTTCCAGCCAACCAGATAAAAGTAAATGAAGCAAGTTACGTGGTCGCATAAATCATTCAAATGACTATCCATCAACACAAAATTCATAAACATATACTTGAGCACATGTCCACGAATTCCACAAAGACGGACAATCACCCGAAAATTATTTTTCATATAGAGTGAGATATCATCAATCAAGAGGAAAGGAAGGGATGGTGGAGAGGAAAGGAAAAGAAAAATCAGGAATGAAACACGTTATTTTACTGACTAGAAATTAAGATGTTTTTCAGTCACTTCTTAAAGCATGCCAAGAACGGAGCGAGTCTTATATTGGTTTGTAACTGATTCCAGAGTCTCACTGCATGGACAGTAAAAGACGACGTAAACAAATATGAGCTGTGAACTGGAAACGCCAATAAACAATCTCTGTTTGAGCGTAGCGGTAATCCATGATTGGAAAGACGCTGAAAATTCTCGTAGTTGTATTGTATATAACGAAAGTGTAAATCAGTACATAGCCGCGCGGTACCACACTGGACTTCCGTGGGAAAGGTCGCCGGTTCTATACCAGCACTGTGCTACTCCCCATGACATCGGTCAAATCTATTCTTTCAAAACGAGAAAGAAAATATCCCGATGTGCTCCGATCGTCTCACTTCGGTGTGCCATCGGATCCAGTACAGCGGTGTGGCCGGTGAGTTTGCTGGTGGGCAACGGCTCACTC
Organism: Odontocerum albicorne; assembly: GCA_949825065.1. Classification (NCBI taxonomy): domain Eukaryota; kingdom Metazoa; phylum Arthropoda; class Insecta; order Trichoptera; family Odontoceridae; genus Odontocerum; species Odontocerum albicorne. The sequence continues at coordinate 5,666,763 of OX463855.1, forward strand.
GAAAAAAAAACTCCTCGTTTTTCAACTGAATTGGGCATTGGAATGGCGAAGGGATCTTCGACTTCGAGGTCTAGCAACGACATCATTATTTATCCACATTTCAAAATGCTTCAAATGTATTTACAATAACAAGGATATATTCAGACTCTGAAACTACTTACTGGTTTCCGTAAGACTCTCGCCCTCGTAGAGTTGATGTTGACGATTTTTTCAAATTAACATTGAAATCTTTTAGCTGGCCATTGTCATGTTTTATTTATTTATTTATTTATACATGACAAGAAATTTCATAACAACACAATTTATGAAAAAAGTTGACACACATTTTATATGGATCTGGGTTCATTGCTTTTCATTGTCGTGTCCCCAGTAAACTAGGCTTTTGCCTGTATCTTACAGAGAATCTAAGTAAATCATCTGGTTGACTGGAATATATTACCTTATGACAATAAACTTGATATTTCCATACGTTGACATTGAAGTATCTAAATAATATATTTATAATCTATATTACACCCATACATCCCATCACGCTGTTTCCCTGTCGGGATAGGCAGAGAGGACATAGTGCCAGACTTTCCTATCTCGACATACATCCTTTCTACGTTTCATTTTATCAAAATATCATTAACTTGATCCAACTATACTTTTCTTGGTCTTCCTTTCACACGCCTTCTTTCTCAATTCATTCGTTCCACATGCTCAAACCATTTCAGCTTGCTCTTTTTCGTCTTACTAAACACATCAGCCTTAAGTCGACATTCATCCCTTATCATTTTATTCCTTATTCTGTCACACATTATCACTCTATGTTTTCTTCTCAATGCACGCATTACCACAGTATTTATTCGTTTCCTCGCAGACTTTTTCCACGTCCACGTTTCGCTTCCACATATCAAAGTAGGCACCAAAATACTATTGTGGACTTATATTTTAGCCTATTTTGATATTGTGGTCTTCTTTAAAATTTATATATTAGAAAGAGAAAGATTGCGGGCTCGATTCCCGTTGGAATCAAATTTTTTTAAATGGAATTCCAGTCTGGTTTTCACTTAGGACCCATTAACACGTTCCGCGCCGCGTAGTTCACCGGTGACCTACCATGTTTTTGACCAGGGCGCCACATAGGTCACCTGTGACCTACGTGTTTTTTTTTTATAAACAGTCCCAGTGCGCCAGCGGTCATATTTACTACGAATTTTAACATTGAATGTGACCTATACGGCGCCCCTGAATATAATGCACATAAAAACTTCCAAAATTTTGTTTGAAAATGCAATTATTTTTAATAAACCTCCAGGTATATGAAAAATAATATAACGGTTTATTTTTTTCAAGGATAAACTAGCCTCTACAATTAGGCTAGGGGGTATAGAAGAGATTCCAGGGATAACATAATGAATGGGACCATCCATTTGTCCCACTCTGGAAATTTATGAGGGTGCATTGTCTATGCAACATTGTGACCCTTTTTTTTGGAGCTATTGTCTCAGTAATCATAAGAGATTATTATGTTATGGCGTAACACTATAGCATATTACATAAATAAATAAAAAATATAATAAGTAATAAATTAGGCATGCTACAATTTGTTTCGACTACAAAAGTTTATGTTGTATATACATGTATTACCGTACGACGCCGCGTAGGTCACCGGTGACCTACGCTCACAATATCACCTAAAATCAGTTTATTTTTAAAAAATAAATCATTATTTATGAAGCCTGTATATGTATACATAAATTAAACTATAATTTGTTTAGTGGCGCAGGTACTTATTTTCTCAAAATGTACTGCGGCACGGAACGTGTTAAAACATCTTTCTGGTTGGTTTGAAAGAGATTGCCACATGGCAATAAACTCGCCAGGTGGGGAAAAACAAAAAAAAAAATGTGTAAAAACAGTATTTTTTACGTTATTTTTAATTATTCATAAAAACAATACATTTAAATTGGGATGAGTGGAAATAGAAGGTTTGAAAAGCTACAGTTTGAAGTGATAGTGTCACAATTCAATCTAATAAGGTGAAGCGTGGAGTGAATTAATAAGATGCATCCTAAAGTAATTCCTTATTGTTCCAGTTTCTCCTTGAGAAGGTCAAATTTGCTGATGGCAACGGGGTCTCCATCCATCTTGAGCATCCCTTTGGCCATGGCTTGTTCGTCAGTCATCTGCTTGGCCCCGATAAGGGCAAGTGCTTCGTCCTCGATGGTTATCACCACGTCTGGAGTTCCATCAGCGTACGGACCCTCGTAGGTCTTCAGGGTCTTAAGATCCATGGCTGAAAGATAACAGAAATATATAGTACATATGAAAATATTCCTTTGGAGTTAAGCAGTCATGGATGAACTTCTTGATATAATCACATTACAATGTTGAAGAATTCTGTTATTGAGTAAGTATTTTTTTAGATTATTGCATTGTATACAAGATATAACTTGGCGAACTTATTGGTATGTGGAAATATCTTCCAGCCAACCATAAAGATCCTTTACTGTCCATGCAGTGAGACTCTGAAATCAAGTTATAAACCAATATAAGACTCGCTCCGTCCTTGGCATGCTTTAAGAAGCGACTGAAAAACCTCTCAATTTCTAGTCAGTAAAATAACGTGTTTCATTCCTGATTTTTCTTTTCCTTTCCTCTCCACCATCCTTTCCCTTTCCTTTTGATTGATGATATCTCACTTTATATGAAAAATAATGTTCGGGTGATTGTCCGTCTTTGTGGGGTTCGTGGGCATGTTCTCACGTATATGTTTATGGATTTCGTGGGGATGGATAGTCATTTGAATGATTTATGCGACCACGTAACTTGCTTCATTTACTTTTGTCTGGTTGGTTGGAAGAGATTGCCGCCTGGCAATAAGCCCGCCAGATAGTATTGCAATAAAAGTGTTAAATAAATAAATAAAGATGTTAAAGAGGCTTTAAGGGAAAACCAGATTGAAATCCTTTTAAAAAAATCATGGGTTCCAATGATAATTAAACCCGCAACCGCTGGGCTGGGAGATAAGCGTCTTACCAGCTAGGCCACGGAGGTTGTCAGGATTGAACAGTTATAAAGGATATCGAACGGCGTATAGTGATAGAAAACGAAGTCAATGGGGCACTAAACCATATACCTATTCAAAAAATCTGCCAAGGATAGTCCTCAACAGTATTTTAGTATCAACTTTGATGGGTGAAAGTGAAACGTAGACGTGGAACAACACTGAAAAGAGTCAAATAAATGTTGAAGAAACGCGTGCACTTAGAAGAAAGTATTGTAACTATGTATAATAACATAGAATACGGAATGAAATGATTAGGGAAGAATGTGAAATTGAGACTGATATGTTAACTAAGATTAAGAACAGTATTCTAATATAGTTTGGGTACATGGAATGAATGAACGATGAAAGATCGATATAGCAAATATAGAGTGCAAATGTGATTGACGGGCGTGGTAACATGCTTTTATTTATTTATTTAATTTAATTAACAACACAACAGTGTCTTTTATATATAAATGAACATAAATAACGACCTCCGTGACCTACTGGTAAGACACTTGTCTGCCGATACGGAGGTTGTAGGTTTGATCCCCGCTGGAACCCAGATTTTTTATAAATAGGATTCCAGTCTGGTTAACACTTAGGTCCTATAAAAACATCTTACTAGTTGGTTGGAAGAGATTGCCACATGGCAATAAACTCGCCAAGTTAAAAAAAACATATGACAAGTTATACAAGTACTTAAAATTATTGACAAAAAATACAAAATTTTGTCTTTAACTAACATGAAGATACAAAAAGCAGTAGTAATAATAAATTACAGTCATTGTTTTAAAATTATTTAATAATTATATGTATATTTAAGTTCAATATATGTTATGTATGTATACCACAAAATATTACCAAACTTCACCAAGCAGACTTACGTAATTGTCGAAGACTTATTTTATACTATTAGTGGTAAAGAATTTAAATTTGTTTATAGTGGAACAACGCTTACATGGAATAAGAAGAATTGGATTTTTCGAGAATTTTATGGATAGATCTTGAGATACAGAAAACACATGGCCTCATTAGTAGAACGAGATGCAAGTTACATTGCGGAATCGAAACCTTCCGCATGTTGATGCAGGGTTACTCAACTCCAGAGGCAAAATATTGTCCTTAATGTTTCGTTTGTACTAGGTTATTTATATTAAAAAAGGAGAGCACAAAGTTAGTAGCTATTTCTAAATATTGTTGTGATATTCTGGTGAATACTATATATACTTATATTAAAAATATCTAAATTGTTGCAAAACTCGTTTCCAAGTCTTTGCATACGAATTATAGAGGAGTTAACTTTATAATTAGTTTAACAATTTTCGGTATAAAAGGGATTAAGCTGTCCATACTAAGGGAATATGAATTATATAGACACCTTAGAAGATCTTCTGATAGGTTTATAATTAATTAATAAAACTTACTGTACTGTTTGACCAACGTGCCATTCTGCGTGATGTTAATTGTGTAGGCGTGCAGCGCCTTCCTTTTAGATGGATCAGGATCCGCCGCTGCCACCTTCTCCTTAATCTTCTGCAGCACGGGGGCACACTTGAGGGACATGGTAGCAGTTACACTGAAAAGTAATAAACAAGTGTTTGAATATTTTAAGACCTGATCAAAAGCATGACAACCTTTCCCAGTGCCCGGCATGTTTTTAAAGAATTCTGATCTTTGTGAAGGGTTTACTAAAATTAATATATCTAAATAATGCTTTTTTTTTGCGGTGGAGCGCAGTGGAGCGGCGCTCCAACATCTTTTTTACGGTATACAAAAAGCTTGACAATAAGTGAGCTCCAGCATCTTTTTTTTTTTAAAAAGCACTGTCAGTGCTTTTTTGCGGTGGAGCGTAGTGAAGTGGTGCTCCACCACATTTTTTATGGTTTACAAAAAGCTTGAAAAGAAGTGAGCTCCGGCCCCTTTTTTTTAAATAAGCATTGTATCTAAGTAAATATTAAGAATATTCTAATGAAACTTAGTATATATGTTTAAAATACTTTGTGAAGAGTTCATCACACTTCTTATACATGCACCGGGTCTCACTTTTCTTCTTTTTCTTAGCACATACCTTGTAATCTCTTTTTTAATCGAGTTTTTTCTATTTTATCACTTGATATAATACATTTTTAGACACGCTCCTTGACACCTTGTTTCGAGGATGCTGCATATCATAGTATAAATAGGCCGAAACCCATACGACGGCTGTCGCCAAAGAAAGAATACGATAATTGAATTTTGAATACAAGAGAGCGAGAGAGGAATACTTGGATTATTTCCGAAAGTAATTCGAAATTTGAATTTCGGTGGGTCTGTGATAAATGAAAAGATGGAAACTATACTGAACGAATTTTAAATACCTATAGTTCGGAAATTATAGGATGAGTCCTGTGACAGCTCACAAATTTGCCCCCAATACAACCTTTTGTAATGCGTTTACCTAAATAACTTGCTATTTATTAGAATTGAGGCTTATATTAAAGTTGATAAAATAATTAAAATTACTGAACATCGTTACAAGGTCGTATTGGGGGCGAATTTGTGAGCTGTCACAGGACTCA